>CM023953.1:17970038-18130176 GCA_013407115.1 Glycine latifolia | reverse complement strand
TATATATATATATATATATATATATATATATATATATATATATATATATATAAACTATTCAAATAGATCGATTTTTAAGAATATTAAGACCATTAAATAGACCGATTAATTAAATTGATGTAACAACAAGACAAATAATAATTTTATTGACAAAATAAAAAAAGGAGACCAAAACCCTAATCACCAATAAATTACAAAAACATTATTTCTAAAAATAGAAATTTCAATTCAAATTAATGTGTGGTATGTCGAGCTTTGGTTTGATATCCAATAATAACTATGCAGATGGTCAGCAATTGCTGCTGAATTGCCAGGGAGGACGGATAATGAAATAAAGAACCACTGGCACAGCGCCCTTAAGAAGCGTTTTGAACAAAAGTCAAAAGCCAAACGCGGAACTGTAAAAGAAGGCAATGTTGTTTCTAAGTCAATGGGGAGAGTGGTGTTAGAGAACTGCAGTGAGTACACTGTGATAACACCAGATGCTGCTGCTGCAGCCATCACAAACCATGAAAATTCGGTTCTAGAAGGTGATGATTTTGATGATGATTATGGCCTTTCCTTTTTGGACACATACACGGAGCCTGATGTGTGTGCAAATTTCTGGACAGAGCCTTATTTAATTGACAATTCCTATGTCCCTCCTGAGTGTGATGTAGTAGAACTTTGGAGCCACAATGATTTGTACATGCACGAATATTGCGAGGGTTTCTTCTGCTGATCACGTTTTAATTCCAGTGCCAGGGAACTTCTAGCTAGCTAGCTAGCTAGCCAGCCTTTTGCTACTCTTGCTTGCCTTTGTCTTTTGAAAATGTTAATTCGATGCGAATAAGATAGAGTACACGTAAATAATTTATTACTCCAAACATCTCCATCCATCTCAAAATGTAGATTGTGCAGCTTCCAACATGTTATCTGAATGTCTAAACTTAATGTTTGGTTTCACGTTTTGAGAATTATTTATGAGTATATAATTAATTTTAGAATTTGAAATTAGTTTTACATTGGCAAATATTTTAAAATTGATTCTAGATTCATAATTAATTATGAGTTAAAATTTAAATCTAAAAAAAATATGAATTAAAATAATTTTGAATTTTTTTTAATTTGGATAAAATAATTTATATAAAATTAATTTTACTTCTAACTTAATTTTATAACAAAAATATTTAAACTTAAATTACATCACTTTAAAATCAATTTTAGTCAAATTTAAGTTTGTCAATATTCATTTAAATATACACTTATTTCAGATTTCAGAATTCATTTTGAGTCCAAAATTGATTTGAAACAATTTTTTACATATTTAATTACATGTCAGAGTATAATCCAGAGTTGATTTTAAATTAAAGTAATTTTAAGTAATTTTTATGTTAAATCCAAAATGTTATAGTGATTTTTATTTTTAACTTTATTTTATATTAAAAATATTCAAATATAAATTATATTATTTTAAAATTTCAATTTTAACCTAATCAATATAATTCAAAATTAATTTGATCAACGTTTGTCAACTAAATTCATGTTTGGATCTGTGTTCAATAATTAAATAAAAAATCACGTCCAATTTGATTTTTGATGTAAAAGCTTTTTTGGATAGAGGTAGATATTCACGTTTAATACGGAAGTTTGGTCACTCGAACATGTATCAAGTCATCTTCTCCTTTTTGTTTTAAATCAGATTGCCAATAAAAACTAACAATACTAATAAAACATGATTGCTGATAGCGATGCAGATTTGGGAGGAATCATTATAATTATTTATTCTATTGAAATTCTACGGGGCATGAAACACGTTTTGCCAATGGGAACGCATCTGGTATAAATAAGTAAAGGTTTCGTTGATTCTGGTCCAGCATTAATAGAGGGAAACAACAACGTCCCATCATCTGTTTCTTATTGTCTCTCTTACACACACAAACGGAATTAAGTACATTGCTAACAACAACAACAACAGAGATGAGAACCCCTTCTTCCTGTGACAAAAGTGGACTTAACAAAGGCACCTGGACTCCAGAGGAAGATAGAAAGTTAATAAGCTTACGTCTCTCGTTATGGCTCTTGGAATTGGCGCCAACTCCCAAGATTTGCAAGTATAAATTCAAACAACATATCCTATATATACTAGTAAAATGTGCAAATTAAGGTAGTTAATTATTTTGAAGTGTAAGTGTGAATAAAAAATCTTAAGTCAGTCAGCATAGATAAATTCAACAATATATAAGTAAAAAAATTCATAACCTAATATCTTATGAGTTTAGGTTGGATATATATAGTGTTAAGTGATATAAGAAAAAAAGAGAAAAGGGAGAGGTTGAGATTACAAATCTTTGTGCTAACAAAGATTAACAATACTAACAACTAATATAAAAAACAATTGAAAGAGTTTAGAATTTTACGTAAAAGGACTAATACCATTGGTGCATTGATTTTCAGGACTGGCAAGGTGTGGAAAGAGCTGCAGACTTAGGTGGCTGAATTATCTCAGGCGTAACATAAAAAGAGGAAACTATACTAAAGAATTCAGACTGCACGAAAAGCTGGGTAACAAGTATGCTCTCACATTCCAAGCTAAACTAAATTTCCTACAACATTGTACAGCATCAAAAGCTAGAGATAGGGGAACTAATAAAATTTCCCTTATTTCAACACCTACAGATCAATGCATCTTGCAAATTCCACTCATAATTAATATGTCAATAATAATTGGGACAAAACTTAAAAGTAGTTCATACACATGTTTTTTTAGTGCTGTTTCCAAATTAGAATTGATTTTTTTTGCTTAAGTAATCTATATAATAAAAGTTTTTATTAAAAGTCATGCATATATTATTCAAAATAAAGTTTTATATTTTTAATTGAATAACAACATAAAAAAAATCTCTAGAACCGTATCTATGTTTAGTTGGGGAATATTAATTTTGTCTATTCTCTCTTTCCTTGCAGATGGTCTGTGATTGCCACTCATTTACCGGGAAGGACAGACAACGAAATAAAGAACCACTGGCACACTACTCTCCAAAGGCGTTTTGGAGAAAACGCAGTTCACTCAAATAAAAAAGTGAAAGCCACAAAATCAAATAGTTCTGAGTCCAAGCAAGATAAGGACTCAATTGACGTTGGTTTCTTTCACAGTAGTTCTACAACAACTTCTAAAACCTCTGACTCTGTTCCTTTGTCCCCGCAATTCTCGCCAAGCGAATTCTCGTCCACAGCCTCGGATTATACCAGCTTATGCCACAGCTGCTACTAACGAAAACTTGTACGTTACTGGAGGACGGGTTCGATTTTCTAGATGCATGCTTAAGAGTTAGAGGACGTGAACGATAATATTTGAACAAATAATCTCTTTAGATATAAATTCCAAGTATTTTTCAGAATTTTACTATTGAAAATATAATTTTTTTCAGTTTTCAGAAAAAAAAACCCTCTCAAAATCCCTTCTAAAATCAATTTTTGAAAGAAACCAACGTTCTAGAAGCATTGCAGCCAACAACAACTGAGAATTTTTCCACACAGGTATACGCGGCTGACATGTCCCTTGTTCCAAATGAATTACTTGCCCCTTGGGTGAACGAATACGAGGAATACTTTTCTTCCATGTACGATGCGGATCTTTGGTGTCAGACCAATTTCCATGATTTGCACGTGGGCTTATTCCACTGAATAAATAAATTGCCTTTTTCTTTTTAACCTCATTTTTGCAACAATATCCTAATATTATTAGTTTAGTTCAGTTCAGTACAACTTTTTTTCGCTGCGTACAACTTAGAACTAGAGGGATATAAATTTTGCAAAATTGTGGATCACGATTGCGATTTACTATAATTATTTTTTTAAATTATTTTTTTCTTAATTAAATAAATAAGCAACTTTTTAGGATTAATGAAAAATATTTAAATTAGTTCATCTTATTTAACAATGTCATAATTTTAAATTTTAAATTTTAAATTTATTTCAAAAGTACTTATGAAATTAAATAATTTAAGTAGCGACTAGTATATATAGTTGATGACACTAACTTAATCAATCTTATATCCAAGCCAAAATATTTTCCCACCAATGATTAATCTACACAAAAAAAAAAAACTGTTCCAATAATGTAATCATTTAAGACTATTCAGCCACTTTTCCATTAGAAATAGATGAGTTCCCATTACTATATAGACTTCACAATAAGTTTTTTTATTATTATTATGGTAGCTACTATAGTACTAGTTTTTATCAGTCACTTTCTGTCATTGTTATCCTTCTTATTTTACATCATTTATTCGTCTGTAAACAAATTAAATAACTTACGCTTCTTATTATACGCCTAAGAGAAAAAGATATGAATATCTCCCAATTTTCACTTACGCTTTGCTTGCTCAAATAAAAAATGAAAAAGAAGGAAAATAGAAATGACAGTAATTATATAGAAATATTAAATTTTCATCGATTGAATGGGAGGGAAAATAGTAAGGAGAAGTGTTACTTTTTGTGAAACCTCGGGAAAACACTTCCTCTAAATTGGCATCAATTGGGAGGGAGTTAATCATTTCTTTGTTTTAAATTCTTAAAAAATTAAATAAAGATTTGATAACAAAAACTTCTTTATAAATAATAAATAATTTTAAGCCAATAAAAAAATAATGGAATAAAAATAATTTTATATTTTATTTATTTCTTATTATTACTTCATTTTTACTCATCCAAATAAATGTACGGAATATAAAAAAAAACTACAAATGTCCCAAAAAATGAATTTCACTTCTTTACTTTTTGTTTATATCCATTCAAATAACATACATTTCTTGTTTAATTTCTTTACAGTTCTTTTTTTTTCACTCATCTATGTTTTTTCTTTCTTTCCTATCTTTTTTTTATCACTATTTCACTTTTAATTTCAAACAAATCCATCCTGTAAATAAGCCATCGAGCTTCAACAATTAAGTCATTTATATACAAGTGAATTTGCTAATCTAATTTTGATTCTTATACTCAATTACCAATTACTTAATCATAATTAAAAAACATTATATTTATGTCGTAAAAAGGATAAAATATCTTTATCATTTTTATCTAATCAAACAAGTGAAGAGAGAAAAATCAATTTTAATATTTCTCAATCCAAACAATTTACTAAAAAATCATCTTTTCTTTTTCTTATTTCCTACTCTTTCCCACCCTGCTTATTTTTCTTTCTGATTCTCTATGCATCCGAAACAAACTCTAAGAGTACACGAACTCAAATAACACTTGGTTACGATTTTTTTATAAAAAAATAGATTTTTCTTCTAAAAAAGAAAGTTTTAGAGCTCCCACCCTTGCTAGGGACGCTTAATTACCATGATCCATTGACAATTTTAAGTAATTTTGAGAGGTGACCAGTTTATTTTTGTCAGTTTTGTGTTTGGTCCATAGACTGAGATGCTTTGAATATGTCAAATATACCATGGGCCAGGCCTATTACTCGTTATTTATTTTTCAAAATGGGCATATGAGCGGTGTCTAGCCAGTGTGCACAATACTTAAACCCAGATGAACACATTTTGGCGTTGACTGGAAACTGGAAAATGGAAAAAAAGAAAATGATTTAGCCGGCAATTATAGTATTGGCATTTATCCAGATTTTATTTTTTTCATTTGAAGCTATTCTATCTAATTTTTTATAGATAGTTTTCACGAATAAAGGAAGACATGCACAATAAAAAAATCTATATTTCTTTTGTATTATATTAATAACATAAAAATGAATTTAAATTATAATTGAATATGTTTGATATTTTGAGAACCCCTGAATCATAATTCTTTTATACTGTTTGTTTTTAATTCCATTTCTTCTCTCTTTTCATTTCTATCGTGAAAAAAAAAAGAATTGCAAATCAAATCAAAGGAATTTAATTTTATGCATTATTAATTTAGAAAACTTTCTATTATCAATTAACTTGTTAAAATAGGTTGGATAATTTGATTCCGTCATTCAATTTGCATAATTCAACCTCAACCCATCACTATTACCATTGAAATAAAAAAAGAATATTCCAGAGCATAATATGTTTTACATAATCCAAATAGACTAAATCATAACGCGCCAAAATATGTTTTTAGATAAGACCCCAATATAACCAATCAATGCATAGATTACATATCAATACTGGTTTGTACCACGCAAGATAAGCGATGATTATCTTCCTGCCAATAAAGCACAGCACACGTACAAGACATACCCAACACATGGGATAATACTCCTCTATTACACCAAATTATAACTTAAGTTGACAATCATTCAAAATAACCCGTCAAGATAATGCAAGTTCTTTCAGAGGATGAGAACATTTCCAATAAATTTTAAAAACAACATAAGTTGATTTAATTGCAAAGAAGTTTGATGAATCCTCCTCCTTCTTCATCAAGCATTCGTTGCTCTAACTAACCTCTACACAAAGAGAAAGAACCTAAAGTATTAACCAAATCTACCAACATGTATTTTTTTTGGTAATGTGAATCTATATTTTGGTAACACACCAACATGTATTTTTTATTTACAAAAGCAGCAGAAATATTAATGAAGATCGAACTTCAGTATGTATCTATCCTAATCTCTCATTACCAGAACGACCCTACTAGTGAGTTTCATTAACGTGTATTTGGATCTTAGGTTGGAACCTTCATTAAAATTATGTTTTGGATAAATTTAACTAATTTAAGTAATAGTAAATACATCGATCGTCACATGCATGTATGATTTAGAAATTGTTTTTGTTAACTTCAAATAAACTTTGTCCATATATAATAGAGAAAGAACTCGAGGAGAGAATTTGGATATGATTAGTTTTAAAATTGTGCAATCAAAATTGCTCCATGCCATATCCTGAATGAAACCAGGCGTGACACTGCTCCATGCACGCACGCACGCACGCATTATGCACTTATTCAGTAAGCGTACGAAGCGCGCGGCTAGCTATAGAAGTAAATAAGTCTCATGGACATTTGTTTTTTACTAAGCTCACCGCACCAAATAAGACAAGGATGAAAACCACCTCGTATTATGGAGTTTGGAGGCTTATCATTGTGAGTGTGTGTGACCACTTTAACGATAACGATGACAAGTGCCAACTCTCTTTCTTCTGTCTCGGAATTCATGTAACTTTGGGCAGAGCTGGGGGGTTCCACGACTTTAATTGCTCTGCACCACCTGCATGTAGCCCTCGCAAGACAATTCAACCAAGAAACTAGTACCAGATCTCTTCCTGCAAGATTCTCACGTTGCATTAATTACGTATATACGAAAATGTAAGTTCCTGCACAATGTTTTTATGTACGTTATTTTTACAGCAGTAAATTTGTTTAACAGACGCTAAATCATTAATTAAGAAGGCATATAGATAGATTGATTAATGAACTAAGGAGTTCAATATTATGTAAAGTAGACTATATGTAATTCTTACCTACAGAACACATTTGAGAAGAGCTAAGAAACTTTCAGTGCAAATAAGATTCAATAAAAAATTAGTTCTATACTAGCTAACTCAAAAATCATAAGATCAAAACTTATAAGAATATATATTGAGAATGCACCAGGAAAACAATACCCTTATTACAGAAGTTAAAAAAACACACTGCAATTCTTTCTTAACGAAGACGGTAGTTTTTCCTTACTTTGCATGTAAGCGTCTTAAGCTAGCTTAACTTTTTTTTATATATAAAAAAGGTATAGTGGTTAAATATGAATAATTTCTTGGAAGTACGTATTATTCAATATTGCTCAATTAAAAAGTGTAAGAATGGTTTTAGTGTGAAAATAACCCTTTGTTCCGTACATTTGTGATTATGTGTTTATTGCTTAGCCAGTGGATTCCTATAGCTTTTCCTTCACGGTTATAAAGTTCACAACTAAGAATAGAATAACGTTAACAATAAATTTTTACATGATTCTGCATTTCCCTCTCTTTTTTTTATTTCTCTCTTAAATTGTAAGAATTATTTATTGTAAAAAATAAATGCAAGTAGAGTTATCCTTGGCAATATCAATGCAACCCCATTGTGCTGAACTTTCTATTCATGCAGCTTATCTTTGTCACTCTGTCGCTGTCTCACTGACCCACATCGATGTCGTTCGTTCATAAAATATGGCCTCAGTGTGCATGACACCCAAATTCATTTGTCCAGGCTGTCTCTAAACTAGTTTTGGGCTTGTTGCAAAATTGGACGTACTTAGTGAGAAATCTTCCTACGTACAATTTTATTTAATCGTATTTTCTATTCCAATCTACTGTGGCGGGAGCGTGCACAATTCAGAAATTACAAACGAAGGCCCGCAAGGATTGGTCATAGTTTTCAAGTTTTGTCCTTCTAGGTAGGAAATGAGTGGATCAAATTTAAGGTATAATTGTGCATATTGTTGTTTCACCTATTTTTGTGCCTATATCTCAAGCAGTAAAATTATAAGAATACGCGACATGTCTTCATTTCACTATAATTTATGTTCAGCAAACCCTGAGAAGTGTTGCTCGATGTACGTTTACTTTAGTTTACCGAACAGCAAAGATCCTTTCATGTTCAAACAACCCGTCCTTATAAAAATACAGTAAGAAAATGGAAAAAATAAAAGTACAAATAAAAAGATTAAATTTTCACTATGTACTGGAGACAGAAAAAAACTGAGATCTTTTTTTAGAACTCATCAAAATACTTTCCTCTCAATTTGACAAAAATAATGGGAAGAAAATGGCTTCTCTCTTTTTAATTTTTGTTTGTTTTAATTTTTTAGAACATAAAAGTTAAAAATATAATACACATTTTTTTTATTAAGAAAAAAAGATGAACTAAAGTGTTCTTTTTTAATTATTATAAGCACATTTTTAGATAACTTATTTATTTATTTTTACTCTTTTTTGGCTAATTTAAATAAGTAAATATTAAGTAGAGAGGATTTTCTCCACCTTTTTACTTTTTTATTTCTATTCATCTAAACAATACAATATTTTAATTGCATGTCTTTTATTTCTATTAATTATATTTCTTTATTTTCTCCCTATTTCACTTATAATGCAAACAAAATATTGGGGTTGGTTTCCAGTTTCAAACTCTAATTTTAAACCTTTATTAATTTATTTATTCATAAAATTTTATTAAAAGACACTTACAATTTTTTATTCTCATTCAGTTATAAATTTTCTGATAAAATTATTGACTCTCCTAATAATTATTTTAAATTTTTGTATTATATCTAAATCAAATAGCTTCCAATTAGTTGTGAGTGTAACTTACACTCCCGTTTTATATATATATATATATAAGTACACTCTTACTTACACGCTTAATTGTATTAATGGTACCCCCACCGACATCATGCTTTATGTGAGTTAAAAACTTTAGAAACAAGGTTTGAGATTTTTTTGATTCTGTAAACAAGGTTAGAAATAAAGGGTGCATAAGTGAACAAGTAATTATACCAAACTCTTAACAATATTTACAAAGGCCAGCTTTAGTTTATGGGTCTCTATCTCTTGCGAATTCTAACGTTGTTTTTCTTGGGATTTTTTTTAACACCGTGAAATTATCCGTTCTTTCTATAAAAAAACAGTTTCATGTGGTAATAATGAATCTTGCAGACATACTTTTATTGCGAAAAAATAAAAAAAATATACAGCGGTTGGTGATATACTTTACCCGAACCCCCGCTACACATGCTCCATCTTCACCTTTATCTCGAGTCAAACAAGAATTTCAACAAACGGCGCTTTCATGTTACGAATCTGACAGCGCATTCAAAAGTGGAAAAAAAAAAAGCACGACCAAGCTCAAACTTTTCTATGGCAGGGCACCTAATTAAGTAACAGGTAAGAAAAATTTTATTACTTCAACAGTAACAAGAAGAGTCTTCAGTGGCAGGTTTAGTTTAGTTTTAAAATGTTTTATCATTTGAATTGAAAATGCTGCTAGGTAATATAAGTGACCATCTGCAGCTGAAAACGCCACTCATGTCGCCATTATAATAAAACACGAAAAACGTTATTAGTTGAAAGAGGAAGAAGAGCATAAAAACAGAGAACAAAACTTTATAAAAGGGCAAAGATTATTATTATTATTTTAAACAGAAAACAAACCCACGGTGGTCCCTATTCCCTCTGAGAAGTTGCAATCAATTCCCAGGTACAAGAACAGAGATCTCAAAAATGGGTCCAAACAAATATCTTTGATAAAGAAGTCTGAGTCTTTGGGACCTTTCAACGATTCAAATATATTAAAATAACACTCGTCACTAAATTCTCACAAATCAGATGCTCACGAGTTCTGTAACCACATTGATGACTTAAAAAAAATATTAAAGAACTTGAAAGATAGATGAAAGAAGATAAAAATAAGACAGATACACACGAGAAAAATTATTATATAGTCCAAAGTGTCGTATCATGTGTATATAAATGTAAAAAAATAAAATAAAATGACAACAAATACATACGATAAATCATTATATGATTTAAAATATTATAATCAATATAACTTAAATGGTAATATACGTTATATTTATGAAGAATCTAAGCACTAAATACATTATGAATTTGTGAGAAAGGAGTCTAAGGATGATAAATCTTATCATGTGTATATAATTTTGATTAATCTTCTCGTGACATATATTTAAATTTTTTAATTTTAAAAAAATTAATGAAACTTGATTATTGTCGACTAAAATTAACCAGAATTATAGCCAATGGAGAGACAATCATCACAAAGATTGGATACACTTTTCTTAGATGCTCAATTACTCCATAACGGTTTTTAGCATCAACATATTTATAGCGAATCACTCAGACAAATAGTATGCATTTATTACCATTTCTAGTTTTTTATTTTATTTTAAAAAAAAAGGCATTTATACAAGGTTAAAACGGGATTTCGCTATTCTAGGTTTGCGCTGACCTGAACTTCACTTAAGAAAGAAGCAACATGAACAACATACATGGGTGGCAGTGTTAATACATAAAAGTACTATATTTTATTTTCCAAGAAAATTGGTTGCTTCACTATTACTATTGTGATTATTCCTTTGCCAGAAGCTAAGAGACAGAACCACACTTGACTACAAAACAGCCAACAAAAAAAAAAAAAAAAACACACTCAACCCTACAATTCAAAGTCACGTTTTGTCTTTTTGTTTGCCCTCTTAGGAAACCCCAAAAAAAAAAAAATAATCCATCTTATGTTCCATGCTCCTTGACACAACTAACAGATTTAATGAAGGTCGTACAAGGATCACGTTACAGTGATTTTGTCCACTAACTATTGATCGAATTATCTTCTCTTCTCATTCTGAGTCCATCACTATCTCTCTTCCTATTATTGTATTCTCATTTGCTTTCCACATTATTTTTTTTGGTTAAACCACGAAAACATGATATTAATTAATCACTCGTGGATGGACCAGATGATGATTAAATGTGGTCTTGTTCTGGTACTTTCAGCATTGATGAAAATGTGAAAACGGGACCCTGCGATTGTTGCCATAATCGGTGGTTTTCCTTCTTTTGAAGTCCTGCTCTTGTGTCACAACAACGTTGGTTCCGTTGGTTTTTTCACTTTCCAAGCTCAGAAAATGTTCGTCTAACACATTAACCGGTGTGTCTGAAGTTGAATTTATATTCAACACCGATTCGTACTCTTCCGTGGCTATGTCTTGTATCACATTATAACATTGCACCACAGTTTCCTGCAGTAAAATTATCGTACACTCTATTATCCATATAATAATAACAAAATTGTATTTGGATAGAGAATTTTAATTGAAAAAAATAATTTATCAAAAAATTTAAAATTTTTTAATTGAAAATTCATTATTTGGATATATTTATACGAAGAATTTAAAATTTTTGAAATTTTAAAATAAAATTTTAAACAACTAAAAATGTAAAATTTGAATTTCCTTTTAGAATGTGAGAAATTGAAATTCTCTTATTCTATATAGAAGCTCTAACTTCATCACTCTTTGTTCCATCTCTTTCACCGATAAGTATTTCGACCTCCGCTACTCCCACGGCACCCACATCCGTGCATAAGATTCAAAATTTAAAAAAATGAAGAAATTTAATTTTTTTTATCCAAACACAAAATTTTGAAAATGAAGAAATTTAATTTCTTTATCGAAACACAGAATTTTGAAAATAAAAAATTTTAATTAATACATTTTAATTTTGCTAAAATTTTAAAATATTTCATCCAAATATACTCTAAAAGTAATAATAAAAATAAAGAACTTGTTTTTTTTTCACCACTCATTATTGTACACGTGTTGGATAATAAAAAGAAAAAAAAGAAAAAAATATGTACCTTATTAATATATGAACAATCGGATATTGCACTTAAGAAGCACGGATATTGAAAGGGAAACAACTCATGTGAAGCATACAGAAGGGCTGACGCAGCAACTGTAGATGGCTTGAATTCCAAGACCTTTATCTCTGAAAAAAAATTAAAGTAACATATATTATTTAACTCTAATTCTATATTAGCAATCAAAATTAACTCATTTAATATACAGTGTGATAGTCAATTAAGCATTAATTATATTTCTACCTCTTTGTGACTTGAGTATTATTTCTGATGCTCGATCTTTCAGAACCTGCCTCAATGCAGGGTCTTTGAGCCTGAACAAATTCACGAAGAAGGGAATGAAAGAGAAGGGGGTGATCGAACGCATTCGCCATTGTAGAGCCCCCAAGACAATGCCCTCCATTCTTTGAATTGTTTGTGTCTCAAAAATGGCACCTCCGTCGCCATGATTCATAATAACCTAGTCAAAATCAACGCTAGTTCAAATAAATACCAATTTCTCACAAAACATTTGGCTTCAATTCAATCATTTTACATTGAAGGCAAACATACACTTTACCTGGACATCAGTGGCAGAGTACTCTGTTTTCAACATCTTGGCAGCTAGAGAAAAGCAAGAGACTGCAAGAAGCTTGTTTGCCCATGGCTTTGGTTGCTGTTGCACTTACCCAATTTTAGTTAGATCTTGAGGAAGCATATTCTAATTGATTGGTTAATATTCTTTCGATAACAATATTAAACAAGGTTATATAAATTGCAGTTTCAGTCGCAATCCTTCATATTAAGGAAAATTATAGACAAATATGACCACAATTATGGACAAATATGGATGTAATTGCAACCACATTGCAATCATAAAGACTTAAAAACCTTGATGTTGCAGTCAAAATCGCCGTAGCAAACCATTTTTTTTTTCGAAAAATTGATAAACAAAGTGGAGAAAATTATGAACAAGTTGTTTGGTTTTGGTTACTTACCAATATTCCTTGGTTAGCGAGGAAGCGATCCAAGTAGTTGATAGCTAAGTAAGGGAGAACCGGATCGAAGGTGCAGGACAACTGAAGAGAACGAAGCAAGCAAGCCATGTTGAGAAACAAACGACAAGATTTTGGAACATGAAAATTGGAGATTTGTATTTTGTCAAAAAAAGTGAGTTGTGGTTGGTGCTTAATTACCTGCGAGATCAAAGAGACAACATCTCTTCTAACTGAGATGTCGAAGTCGCTGACTTTGAGACTCTGACAGTAGTTCGGAGGAGGGATGTGGTCGGATTCGATGAGGAAGAGGGAAGGGACAGCGTCGCAGGGAAGGTCGTGGAAGTTTCCAAGAGGGTTTTCAAGGTCAAAATCCATGGTTAAGTCTTTTTTTTGTGAAGTTGGTGTTAGTTAGTGAGCAACAAGAAGAAGAACAAACACCGTAAATAAAAGGGGGGGAGAGAGAGAGAAAGAATGATAAGGTAAAAAAGGTGTTGAGAGAGTTTTGTGGTTTCTTTAAATGAAAGCTACTACAAAGAAGGTTGAGTTTTTCTTTTGGGTTTGCTAATTAATTGGTACCTTCTGTCTCTCTCTTTATTAGTGTTTTTGTGCGCAGAGGGTGACACAGATACTCTCTCTTAGGGGTAAGTGTGCGATTGGCAAATAAAATATGGGAAATAGGAGAGAAGAGGACTGAGGACTGGAGGTAGTTGGTTTGGTCCCTCACCTGTGCAGTACTAATGCTGTGCCAGAAATAAAGGTTAAGACCAGTTAATAACCATAAGTTCAGGTCTCTTTTTCGAGGACTCAAATTAAAAACTTCAAAAATGACTTTTTTTTTTACACTCAAATTCAAAACATATTATAAATTTATAACAAAATATAGTACTTCCTCCATACTGAAATATTAAAAAAAAATTAAATCAAACTCATCAAAAAAATTAATTAATATCATTTAATTTTGATAGACATAATAGAAAAGTTTATTTATTTTTTAAAGTATCCTCTATATTAATTGTATAAGAACAAAGAAAAAATTGTTGAAAAATAAAATTTTAACTAAATGAAAGATTTTTTGAAAATACTATTGTTAAATAATAAAGAGTAAGTTAAAAGTTAATTATACTTTAGTCCAAACATATATTATATTTTTTTATCTTATACTTCAATATAGAGGGAATAAATAACAATGTGATTAAGGATAAAAATAGGTTAAGTCGAGCTAGTTTATTTTAGGTCTAAGTTTGACCTAAAACTAAAAATATATAACTTAATTTTGACTTGTTTATGTCTCATACTTTTTTAAGAATTTATGTCTAATCTATATAAAAGTGTGATTTTGTCTACAAATTTATTTTAAGGGTCTAATTTGTTATTATTTAACAATAAAATAGAGATAAATATATATATGTGAGAGAATAAAATTTTATAAAAATCGAATCTAACTTATTTATATAATATAATATTCACAATCTTATTTTAAAATATATTTTGCAACAAGACATAAAATTATTTTTCAATAAACTTAATGATAAACTTTAACTCAATTTTTTATGTAGATCATTATGATTAACATTTAACAAAATAAATAAATGTAAGACTTTAATAAAATATAACAAATTTAATATGATAATAGTAATAACAATGAATAATTATTTATAATTTTTAAAATAGTAAGCTTGTTAAACTTAAAAGGTTTTTTAAATGACCTAAGGTCTAACCTATTTAACTAAATAGGTTTTATTAAAAATCTTGGCAAGACATTTTTTTAAATAAAAAAAATCTAATCTAACCTAGACGTAATGTAGATTAATTATATACTCCTACCAAGGATTTAACCTATTATCACATCTAAATGTGACATAATGTGATTAGATCATAAAAATAAAAGGAAATGATAATTTTTAAGTGTTTAAGAAAATAATAAGATCTGCAAAAATTATTAGTCTTAAAAATTGGCTCTTTGAAGACAATCTTGTAAAGAAATATAAAAAAAATGCAATAATGAAGTTGATATAATAGAAAAAAATATTATTATAAAAATAATATATCTCTTATTTAACAGAAATAATATTTGTTAAATATTTTTCTTGCACGAAAAGAGATATTAACAAAAAAAAAAGATACATTCGCAAATCATGATAAGAGTTTGGCTTAATTGATAGGATAGAGAAACTTACAACACCAATCATATCCTTTTACGAAATTCTTGTTCGTACATCTTTGGCATTTTTTTAAAGATATGTAATACACATCCAATATTTTTTACAACTATTTATACAAGATTTTGTTTTTACATTTATCTTTCTCCATCCTTATAACATGTAATAAATAATGATTTAAAAAAAGAAACACAAAAAATATTATTCTAAAAATTATTATGCAAATAACATTTATAATTGTAGTTCAGTTTGGAGTTTGAAGTTTTATACCACTATACCAATTCTCTGAATTTGCAAATTGTAATCGATAAATATATTTTGTAATTCAGTAATATACGAATAGATAACATTATAAAGACTAGATAACTAGGTAAATTAATTTCAAATGCGATTTTTAGTTATCCAATTAATTAAGATGTTTATAATAAAAAATAATTTACTTGTATATTACAGATTTGAATTTAGAGAACGAGACTCTTGTTTGTTTGTTTTTTTTTCTTCAAATAACTCAACTTTTATATTTTCTCCTCTCATTTACAGGTTTGGATTGGCGTTTCTTGGCTTCTGACGCGCGTCATTATGAATGCTATTAGCTGCTTCTGCATCAATCGATAAATTTGACGTGAATTTTTCCTAAGACATAGCTTGCAGAAGCCAAACCAAACACACATATACAACATGTATTGTTATTTTCACTTATGAACGTGAAACTGGTTTTTAAAAAATAACGCTTTTTTAAGTTTAAATTATTGTGATTATGAATATCATGTTGTTTTCAAATTTAAATTAAAAATTAGTTTTATATTTTCATAAGATTCATTGAAGAATATAATAAAGTGATTTTAATTATATAATTAAATTATTAATTTTTATAGTATTACTTTAATTTTTAGATATTGATTATATTTGATAAAATTAGTCGAAAAGTTAACTGGAAATTAGAAGCTGAAAAATTAGTTTGTTAAATTAGAAGTATTTGGTAAGACTAGTTATTGAATTAGTTTAAAAGTGTAAAATAACAAAAAAAAAAGAAATCATAATTTATTTAAAAAATTAACAAGAAAAATGAATAAATATATTGAGTATAAAAATAAAAGAAAATTAAAAAAATTAAAAGTTAGCGTTTTAAAAAAATTTACTTCAAATAATATTTCAAAAAATGTTAGAAATTACTAAAAAAATTATTTACTAAATAATCAAATCAAATATGTTTTTCAGTTAGTAAAAAAAGTTAGAAAGTAGATGAAATGCTTTGTCGAATATAATTATTGTTGGTGTAAAATTTTTATTTTTAATTAATAAAAATTATTTTAGTTAAGCATAATTAACTTCTGAGGTGATGCCCTGAATGTGTAAAATAATTTTACATTTTCATCCAATCACAAATAATCATTAATGTATATTTTATGATAATTTTGTTAAAGTCAACAAATTAATTTATCATAAACAATAATATCTTGATTGAAAGACTGTAAAATTATTTTACACGATAAACATATAGACTTTTTTGTTAACTTTTAAATAAAATTTATTAAACTTACCAAGCCTAAAATTATGTAATTGAATGATGATGTAATTCTTTTACATTATTAATAAACTTTAATCAAATTAAAAAATATTTACATGTGCATTTGTTAGCATTAAAATGCTGATTCTAATTAAAGTTGAACATTTATTAGATGTGCTTCAATTCACAACGAAATTTTTGTTATTTTGTGAGTGACATTCCTTCTACTAGACTAATCTCCCGTATTAATAAACTAAATTCAAGCTTTATTGCACAATAATTATCTTAATGTCAATATAAAATAAAATGAAATAAAAAAATGCATTAATTCGACCAAAACGGTATATTGAACACAATAGTAGCACACTTATATGTTCTAACGACGTCTTTTAAGTCCATCAATATATTTAATACATGTACGCTCCGTTTTGGCTGGTGGCGTAGCCGTTCAACATCGGAATGTAATTATCAAATATACCCCTCGTGATTCCCCTTGTGCAATGACACTTGCACGTAATGAAATTTGCATTTCAATTATTACAAGTAATGATGCATTACGTTTCTAATAAGTAGTAGATACGATCGAGTGCCCAGTTTCTTTGAAAATCTCCAAGTCAGTTTTGTATTGAACAGACAATAAGTCAAATACTTATGATAAGATAGTCATGTTTTGTTTTAGACTGGGTCTATATGGACCATGTCATCATTACTGCATGTTTCGCTGTGTTCTTTGTATTAAAGTTAAGAACCCGTCTAGGACGAATTTATCAAAATAGGTGGTTTTGAATCAACAATTAATTATTATCGTTAGATGTATTTATAAAATATTTAATGATTGGGATTAAATAAGAAAAACTTGATAACAGGTATGCATTTAAACAAATCTGATAAGTTCATCTTTTTTTTTGTCAACTCATCACTCCATACAATCACACTCTTCTACTACTAATTTCATCACATTGAAATGTTTTAACCTTAGGTAACTAGATCCAGGAAACACACAGACAAAAACACTTAATGCACACTTAGAAAACACAAAAAGAAAATGAAAAAAAATAAATAACCCCCCCGCTTTTTGCTTGTAATAATATTCAACATCCATCGTCACACTCTTCCATCTTAGCAACAGCACTAGGCCAATTGGGACTTAGCATAATCGCATAGATGAAGGATAATAAGGGTCAATCCTAATATTTTATATATCCAAGACGAAATAATATATAGAGGCCTTTATATATAAGTTATTGTAAAGACTTAAACATGCTTCAAAAATTGAAACTCACAATGGGTCTAAATTATCCTTTTTGTCTCTTAATTTCAAAAATATTTTTTAGTCGTTCCTACAGTAAAAAGACACCATATAAATTGTGCATTCAAATCATTAAAAAACATCCAGAAGGAACTAAAATGAACATATTTTTAAAAAATTAAGAGACTTTAAAAAAAAATTCGTTCAGAAGGAAATGGGAGAACTATTAAAACTTGGATTAAAATAAGCATATATGTATGAATTCCATATCTGGGTAATTTTTTTAGACTTTTTTTTGTGACTTAGCTTCAGGCTTGTGCGCGGCAACTTAGATCATAATTAAGATTTAAAAATACTAGCGCATGACATGTGTAAAGAGATAAAGAAAGACTGTTCTTTAATGAATTGAAACATTGGTGTCACTTATTCAATTATTGATTCTTAACTACATTTTATAACATTAAACATATAAAATTAACTAGTTGGAGGAATTTAGTTGAAAATTAAGGTTAAAGTATGAAATTTGGTAAAATCAAACAAACTAGAAACCTATAAATATAAAGCAAATTAATATCATGTATTCATGTTGTGTGCTGAAGTTCAGAATGTAGATCAGTATTTCACATAACATGTAACTAACTCCCCACCTTAATTGACCAACGTACATACTTGAGAACGGGGACGTTGTCATACGTGCTTACTTTAAAATTTACATCATACGCTTTCATTATGAATGAGTAATAGCAAGAGTGATAATGTTTGAAATCTTTCCTTGCATGTTTTGAACCACATATACATGTGTGAAACTGAGAAAGAATTGAAAGAGATCATGTTTCTTATCCTAGGTTCGTAACAGTATGTAAGTACTCATATAATTAAATAGGCCTTAAATAGTCGGGTAGATTACTATAAATAAGTGCAACTGCTACTGTGCCGTGATACAACCTCCCTTACAGCTGTACAAACTTTAAATTACAAACCCCATTTTAACCCATGTATGAAACATGGGGCCAACCTGTAAGAGAGCCTTAACCTACTTGTCCGACGGATACGACATACATGTCTGTGTATGTACCACTCAGTGTCTTTGGATTTAAGTTAGAAATGTAATGCGTACGGTTTTATACAAATTCAACTGATAAAAGTAATTTGAAAGTAAAAATAAGAGTAGTGATATTTCTACAAACTTATAGTTGTTGTAACCTTCTGCCCAAACACTCACTCAATCTAAAGCATGATGCATCCACATACAAATTATATGTACCTCCAAATGTGTATGCACTATAATATAGATAGATCGATTGATTTTTGCAGTGCCCTAACATTTTCTTTACGTGGATAGAATCCATTCAACCATAAGTGATATGTCAAATAAATTTTAAAAAAAAAATATTACTTTAAATGAAAATTATATGTTAATCTTTTTTATCAATATATGCGGCGGTCTTTTTGTTAACATATGAAAGTTTTATGTTTTATAAAATCTAAGACAATTTTTTATTTATTAGTAGACAGTCTAAAATTTAAGTTTTAATTATTTTATCTTTAAGTTAGTCTTAACCCTAAGTGTTCCTTTTGGAAAACAAAAAAGTGTCAAAATCTTAAAATTTATTTAAAAGATTAATATCTATTATATTTTTCATACACATAAACTTGGAAAGCAAACCTTAACGTTACAGATTTATCTATCAACTATATTATACAGCTTCCACTATATGCATAACTAGCTAGCGCTCATTTTAAGAGAAGGGACATAATGCAGCTTTAACAGGGTTCCAGCTATATATGTGAAGAAAAAGAAAAGGTTCCAGCTAATTAATAAAGAAGCTTCAATGCAAATAATTTCTCTTATGTTGAATTTTTGTTTTCTATAACGCACTAATACTTTAATTTTGTGGGCTCCGTATTCGTTTTTCTGCTACTCAACATGGTAGGTTGGGAAAGCAAGACACCAAGTCCCACTCTGAACCCTATAGCGCAAAAACGATCATATATTCATGAGTGTAGTCATTGTTAAGGGAAAAAAAAAAGTCACAACCTAGCTACTACGGTTCTCAAATCAATTGCACCAACAGAACAGATTCATTCAAAACATTGCCCCCATCGCTTTGGGGCCAGACCTGAAACCACATGGAGGCACGCAGTTTCTTTTATAATTAAGTCATCACTCTTGTGTGAGGAGGGACAGCAATAATACAATATATATATATATATATATATATATATATATATATATATATATATAATGATAAAACTTCATTCCTGGCTAGATCTTGAGCAACAAGAGACAATATTGAAACATATCTGCCATCACAAAAAGAAAAAATTATAGGACTACATCTGACGGTTGGGACTTAAAAATGAACGTGAGAGCTCTAGGACTTTTTGTCTTTGTTGAGTTATCGATCTAAGCAAAATTACGACTGGCTCCGTAAACAAAGACACATGTCTCTGTGTGTGCCTCATCGCCAATATATTGGTCAAAGGAACATATCATTGAGGTTAATTTTTGGTAAGTATGTCTGTGGGACATGCCTCATTACGATGAAGGAAATTAAAGATAGTTTGTGAGACTTTGGGATGTTGACTCAGTCTTTTTTTTTTTTTTTCCTGGTTAGAACTCTATGTTTGGCTGAGAGTTGGGTCAATTAGGAACTAATTTTTCGTACAATAATGATGGATTAGGATTTGAATTTTAGTTGAGACTGATATATGCATTAACCATCGTACTTCGAAACAAAATTGCTTCCTGCAAATATTGATCCTTACTAGTATATTAGAAAAAAATTAAAAAGACTGGGTGAAATTTAATAATATATCTTTTTTTATAATTAATAATATAGCATTTAACATAGTGTGACAAGTTACCATATATAATCATGTTTCTGAAAATATACGGTAGAGAAGTAATATTTAGTGCATGTAGCATAAAAGCATCGAGTAACTCTTTGGTATAATAAGAAAACACAGTTGACTTAGAAATATATAATTGATTGAATAACTGAGAAAGAGAAAAAAAATTAAGGGTTTAATTTTTTTTATTAATAAAAATTAAAAAAATTAATAATTAATATTTGTTGATAAAATAAAATTATTTGATAATTAATAGAGTAAATGTGAAAGGAAGAAAATAAAGTAATTACTTTACAGAATATTAATCTCAGTCTTAAATTCATATGTAATAATTTAAGTACTTACATGATAAAGTAGCCAAGGATGTAGCCCCATGACAACAAAATTGGCCCCGAAGTAGAGTCTGACATCAACCTGTTTAATATATATGTTGTTGACTAGCTAGGTGAAGAAGTTTTTATCATTAACTTGGAGGGACATACGACAACTATTTTTTGTAATAATAAGTATGTCACTTGAAATATAACTATTAAATAAGGATCGAATGAGCTAGACTATATAAATTTTAATTAATAATAAATCTTACTTAAAATAATATATTAGAGAATATATTATTAACATTTATATTGTAATGAAATATATTACGTGATACTCACAAAATTTAAAATCAGAAAAGATCAAATTGTAATTGTTTATATTATTCATGTTTAAAAATACATTATACTAGTAGCATTTTTTTCTTCTTAAGAATAAGTATTAGAAAATCTTCGTGTGGAGAGAGGGAGGCAATTTATATTACTACTAGTAGTCTAGTACGTAATATCATTGAGATCACTTGCCATCAATAAATCATAATCAAATCGAAGCAAAAAAAAAAATCATAATCAAATTACGCATAAAAATGCGAGTAAAAGTAGGCAGGACACTGAGGACAGAACCTCTTTGTGTGTGATCAGCTCCCCAACGTTTTCTTAAAGTACAAAACTTTGCCTATAAATTAAAAAGAAAATACTACATACTTTAAATTTAATTTTAATTTGGTCTTGCGCATTTTTTTTTTCATCAACCATGTAAGGTCTTTGTATTTGATTACTCTAACTAACTTGGCCTAGCTCCACCAAAGTTTTAATAAAGAATTTTTAATTTTTTAATTTTTTATTTTTAATTACTTGAAAACAGCTTTTAAGAGTTGACAATAATAAAATCGTTTAATTAATGTGTTAATTGATTTGTGAGACAAAAAGCTTTGGGACATTAATTGCAAAATGCAACATGGCTTTTCAAGTGTTTCATTACTTAGAAACGCGACATTGAAGAACGTTCTATTTTTTCGGTGTTGCTTCAAGCTTGTAGTTGTTGTATTTCTCTGGTACAAAATATACATAATTTTGTTGAGTAGTTCTGCTGCTTTCTTGTTGGGTGTTATCTTCTTTGACGAAAACCACATATTCTCTTTTCACTGCCTTGATGCAAGAGAAAGGCATAAAGAGACCCATTATTTTTACTCTCGTTGGAAGACTATTATCCGTTCCTTTTCACTTTCCCTCTTTCATTATACATGAGTTTAATTTTGATATAGCGTGGTGAGTATAAAAGTTATACAATTAACTAATTAAGTTATCATAAATTTAATAGTTATTCAAATATTATTTATTATCAACTATAAAAAAATCTTATTATAAGGTGATTTATAATGAATTAGATTAGATGATAGTATAAAAAAATATATTCAAATTATATATGTATAAGAAGATTATTAATTACATGAAAGAATCTCTCTTTATATATATATATATATATATATATTAAATAATGTTTAAACTTTATAATATAGTTTATTTACTACTTTTAGTATATAAATAACTAGTTACATAAGTAGTCCCTTAGTGATCTTAATTAGATGCAAGTTTTCAGATTTTGTACTTAATTATGAGCTACTTGTGAGTGTTTCTTTGTGATAGTTGTATTCAATTGATTGTTTCAAAGAATTAGAAGTTCGCTCAAAAGTTGTGATATAATATCTAGCAATTATTAGATATTAAAAGAGTTAATTTAGATTAAATAATTATATACGAATAGTTATAATTATTTTAATTAATTATAATTTTAGTCATACAGTTATATTTACTTTTCTCATGCTCTTATAAGTTATATCTCACTGGATATCCTTTTTACATGCACATACAATGATTTGAAGTCCTTATAACGTAAGCTTGCTTTCGTTTTATTCCTCTTAATTTTTTTTTTCTTATTTTCAATCTAAGACAAATTATTTTTTATAATAAAAATCAATACAGACAACAATTTGAAGAGGATTAAAACGAAAATAACCTTATATTATAAGAACTAAAAAGTGTATATATATATATATAAACAAATAAAAGAGATTGCACGCTTACAACCAAAATACTTTATTAACCAAAAGAAGAAGCAAATAATATAAACACAGAAGGGTACATAGAGAGATGGAGAAGTGCATGATGATTTGGTGAGTGCATGTGGCACGCCATACCTCCCATGCAGATAACAGCATCATTCTATACTTTTATTTTTGCCATAGAGGGCGTAGACAAAGAAGTGGACCATTACCTAGCTACTTGGGACAAACTAAAAAACACACATCAATTATTTATGTTTTCTGGGAAGGGCATTACCATTGTAATGTACCTAGGAGAGAAAGCATATGTAGGCATAGGTTTGATCATTTTTTTCTTTTTACCATTTTTTCTTCAAGACTGTAGCGAAAAGTTATGCAAGTTACAGTAGTTTTCCATTCTTGCTTGCCTCCCTTCAACGTCAAGATGAGGTAAAAACCGAGTCTTACTTTTGGTGTGCATTGCCTACGACTACTCGAGAGGAGGTGATGAGGTTTATCTTAGATCTAGATATATTATCTGAAGTGTAGCTAAGTAAATTGTTGTTCATATATTAATTATATTATAGAGTATCTTCCCGTTAACAGTCAGAAATGAATCCCTTTTAGGCATAAAAGATCACGAAGATGACTTTTATCGCATCCAATAAAACATTGTTCATAAGTATAGATACAAATCAAATTCTTATCAAGCTTAAAGGATTCAACTATTTATACATCATGTCAACTTTAATAATTTGATGGTAATGTAGTGGGGTTTTTTTTGTTACACGTGTAGTGAGATTTAAATCTAAGTGTCTGACACATAAAAATGAAAAATTAGTCCCACATTTTGTACTAAGTCCCATATTTAGTATGAAATTTTAAGTTTTATAAAGGGATAATGTCAAAGTTAATTAACAGTTAAACATAAAGGTCTCAAAATCAATTCATATACCAATGAACATTCTGATATTTAAAGTGCATTAGGACATAAAACGAGCCCATTTTCTGACGGATATCATGTGCCTTGCCAAACGGAACTATGGACTGAAAAAAGTCTTTGGGCCGGCCTGGTATGCTGCTCATGGGGCTTTGTTATTCTCAGTTGGTCTTTTTCTCTTCAATTCCAAGGTACTCCCTAGTTTTTTTTTTTGTTTTCTTTGAATTTCATATTCTACCGGGCTTCACCTCTTTCCTTCTCTTCTAT
Source organism: Glycine latifolia (assembly GCA_013407115.1). Lineage (NCBI taxonomy): Eukaryota > Viridiplantae > Streptophyta > Magnoliopsida > Fabales > Fabaceae > Glycine > Glycine latifolia. The sequence continues at coordinate 18,105,556 of CM023953.1, read as the reverse complement.
CCCCATTCTCTTCTTTTACACGAGACACTCTCTTTCCTCTGTCTCTTCTATTCTTCTCCCCCACCCCTCTTTATGCCTTTTCATTTCATTTTTTTTTTTTTTTGCTTTTCTTTGATTCGACAAAAACTCATTTTTATTATGTTTGTGTATATAAATACTTAATGAAAACAAAAATTTCTATTTTATATATAAAAAAAGAACATAAAGGAGACATGTGCCTCTTGTATTTAAATTCTCACATTTTTATTTTCAATTATATATAACAATCAAAATAAGTTTCCGTTATGTATTATATATATAAGGAAAACATATTTTTGTCAAGAATATTTTTATCAAAAGAGATTAAAAAAAGTTTGGGTGTGAAAATAGAGAAAAGGGGAGTGAGAATGACATGTTCAAATTATAGCCCTATCCATTAACTTCATGTGGGTTGTTGTTTCTCGTATCTCCAATTATTGTTTCTTGCACTTTCAAATTATAGCCCTATACATTCTAAAATGAGTTTTCTAGAATATAATGGGGAGCCGAAAGCAATAATTGGAGGTTCAAGACGTTTTAACCCTTCATGTGCATGGGTTTATCTCAGGAACCCCAATAGGGAATAAGCCTATCGTAGAATGGAAGGGAAAAGCCTTAATCCTTAACAAGCTAAATTCCATGACAAAAAAAACAAAATAAAATAAAGTTGCTATGCTGGACCATGAGGGCCAAAAATCAAGTTGCTGGACCAAAAACAAGATAACAAGGGTTGCTTGTTGTTGATTGGCTGAAGAACATGTGGCTATGTGGCACCTACGTGGCCTTAGCGTCTTATCCAGCAACTGTTGTGTTGACAGTTGTGGTGGTCGTTCAAGATTTTTAACCTGAAATCTTCACTTTACATCTCTCTATCCTCTCATTCTCATCACCAACAAGTGTTTCTGTAACCATGGCATCCACCACTCTATCCCCTACAACCCCTTCTCAGGTACCAAAAAAAAAAAAGATTATTTTTTCTCTATAATGTGTAGCATAGGCTTGGTGCTTTTAAGTTAACAAAAGGGACTATTATGTCTTTGTGATTTCAGCTATGCTCAGGAAAAAGTGGGATTTTCAGTCCCTCACAGGCACTTCTTGTGAAGCCAGTGAAGAGGCAGCTGATGGGGAAGAGCAAGGGATTGAGAATTGCATGCCAAGCCACCAGCATTTCCGCTGATAGAGTCCCTGACATGGGCAAAAGAAAGCTCTTGAATCTTCTTCTTCTTGGTGCCATTTCACTCCCCTCTGCTGGAATGCTTATTCCCTACACCTACTTCTTTGTCCCTCCAGGGTACGTTTTGTTTTCCTACGCAACTATATTTTTCATCACATTAGTGCTTACGTCTTCACCAAATTTTGTTGTCAAATTAGTCCTTAAGAGATGCAAAAATGATATTGCCTTAGTCCTTGAAAGATTTTGTCATCGAATTACTTAGTTATAGGTTTAATTTGTCACTAAACTTGCTCTTCGATTTTATTTTGTAGTAAATAATTTGTGCACTATAATGTAAAGGGTTTGTACCCTGTTATTCAATCACAAACCACATGTATGATAACTTTGTTGATTTTTACAATAACTATAGTGTCAAGGGCTAATGTCGTGTCGTGTGTAACTTTGGAGAACTAAGTTCCAGTAGTATGAATTCCCCAAAATATAAAATAACAGGTGTTGGTAGTGCTCCTGTACTAATAGGATCAGCTTTAAAGGATTCTTTTATTTGATGGCACTTCCATGAGAAGCTTTTCTCTTAAACGTTGAATAATTAGCTTCTGCTTTGCTACATGTGCAGCCTCTTTTTCAATAATTGTACCATTACTTGAAGCTAATTTGTACATGTTACTTTTGGTATGATTATAATCATTTTAAGGATTTTTGTAGTGGGATGGAAAGAAGAGATGGAAGTTAAAAATTTGCACATTCCTAACACTGGGGGAGGATTACTGAATTGATTATTTCTTTCTGTTTGGAAGTTTGCCTCAATTCTTTAGTTTTGCATTCTTGTCACACTAGTTTAAATTTTAAAAGCTATCTTCTGAACTTAAACTATCAGTTGATTCAAAGTGGAACATGTTAAAGTTGCATTGAAAGGAAGAAAATCTATCATATTGCTCATAACTTGTTGCATGTAGCATCCAAAAGTTTGATAGTTAACTCTTAACCTTCCATTCCAATGTGCTGCTTTTTATAATTCAATCCCAGTTTCTTCATCTATATTAACCTGACTGGGGAAAAAATTACAGTGCAGGTTCTTCAGCTGGCGGTACTGTTGCCAAGGATGCCGTTGGAAATGATGTAATTGCCGAGAATTGGCTCAAGGCACATGGACCTGGTGACCGAACCCTTGCACAAGGATTGAAGGTAAGTATACCGCTGTTTAGTTAGTGTACTGGTAGATCTTCAACAAGTTGCAGATGCTTTACATGTAATATTGAAATCAATAGCTTCCCTAGACTGCTCTGGCGTCATTTCTCATTGCTTCTTTCCTTCAATTATTAGACCTCTTCTCTTTCCTCAACAAATTTGTCTTGCCACACTATGCCAATTTTATCCAGTGGCAGTTAGAGAAATTTAAACTGTAGTTCTGGTTACAAAAACCAAAGGTTTGGCTTTGTAGAATTGTAAATGATTTCCTTCTCACCTTCCAACCATAATAACTATTTTCATAATTCTACAATTTGAATCCACCTCCTTTATTTACAGGGAGATCCTACCTATCTTGTTGTGGAGAAAGACAGAACCCTTGCAACATATGCAATTAATGCTGTGTGCACTCACCTTGGATGTGTCGTGCCATGGAATCAAGCAGAGAACAAGTTCATCTGCCCTTGCCATGGATCTCAGTACAATGACCAAGGAAGAGTTGTGAGAGGACCTGCTCCATTGGTAAGTAAATTGGAAAGAGTCCTACTACCTTATAAAAGAAAATATTAAATGAAAATGTTAAGCATTTAATGTCGTGAAAATATAAAATGCATTGAATACTTATCGTACAAGAAAGTAGAGTGATTGCGTAAAACACTATTTTTGGTCCCTAAATGTGTAAAGAAATATCACACATTAGTCTCTGAAACTAAGAAAATTCAAAATAAGTCCCTATATGTCAAATAAGTCCCTAAATTTAATTACTTATTGTTACTTTTGTCCCTAAACATATTCCAATATTATCCCTTAAGTCATACGACTTTTTAAATTTTGGACTCAAGCGACTGACAGATTTCATTGTCAGTGACTTCTTTTGAATTTCTGTACTTTCATGGACTAATGTGACAGTACCATATACTTTCGTGGATCTGACTGGTGTTTTACCTTAGAATGCTTATTAGGAGGGTTTTTAATTATTCAATTTGAAAACCATGTATTTATGAGAAATTGTGGTATTTTCACTTTTAGAAGTATCCAGAATTCGTAATGATTAGTTTCTTTACAACCCCAATTTTACTTTTCAATTCTCTATCTCTGCTACACTTATCTATTACTAGAACATTGATGTATACTTTTGTTGTTCTTGTTGGACAGTCTCTGGCATTAGCACATTGTGATATAGATGATGGGAAGGTCCTGTTTGTTCCTTGGGTTGAAACAGATTTCAGAACAGGTGATGCTCCATGGTGGGCTTAGACTCCTTAAAGCTATCCCTCTGTTGTCATAATATATATTTAAACATGAAATTCAAATATTCTGTTTTGTATTAATGCATAAATATATTTTGTAATCAAATTGATATTTTGTGGACTGAAGCCAAGATGAAAAAGAACCTGAACAGGTCACTTTTTCCGTGTAAATTTTCACCATCACTTCTCCCGTGGCCTTTCTCTCCCTTTTATTTTCTTCATTTAATTCAATACATAGCTTATAGTGTTGCCAAATACTTAACCTTCAGAAATATCCTTGCTTTTATTTTACAACCTTTAGAATCCTTGCTATGCCTTTTTATAACGCTGATGGGTTTTTTTTAGCTGTCAATATGTGGTTCTTGTGATTTAAAAGTTAAAACCAATGTTAGTTTTTTTTACACAAACCAATGTTTAGTTATTGAATGTGATAATAAATTTGATTAATTTTCACAACACAACACTTTGATTTTATGTAATTATGATAACAATTGCATTTCATTATTAGTGAAGTTGACATCTGTGCCAAAGAAAAGGAGTAAGAAAATAAGAGTCGCAACAAGACTAGGAGCAGAATAAATTTGCTTAAGTGTTGACAAAACTATATAAAAAAAGAAAAAGTAAGTCTTTCCTGAATTCGAAGAAACACGAAGAAGCAGGGATGAATTTGGATTTTGGAGTGAGAGAAAGATAGAGATTGGGGGAAAAGTGGAAAAAAAGAGATCGAAACCGAAGATCTCTGCACATACGGAAAAGGTCTGAGGATTCTTGAAGATCAGAGCAAAAAACTTGAAAAAACAATGATGTATCTGATAGTGTTGGGTATTTCGGACCCTCAAATCAATTTGCGGAAGCGGAAATAAAATCAAAAGGGAGAGAGAGAGACAATCTGAATTTGTTTTACGTGAGAAAACCTTCCTCAATGTGAGAAAAGAAAAAACTCACGGGACCTAGTCCAGTATCAAAATCCACTATAACAATAATCGGTTACAATGAATCAAAAACACACCAATGTGGTGGTACACTCAACCTCTCCAACAATGGTGGTCACTCAAACGCTCACAGTGTTTCACTCTAAGCTCTCAAATATGCAGGCACGCTGGCTTGCTCAAATATATCACTCAAGACTGTCACTTGAGGCTCTCAAATTTCTGTGTATATTGCCTCCACCCTTACTCATCTATTTATAGGATGAAATGGGCTGGGCCTAAGCTATCAAATATTATTTGATTTATATCTTATCAAATAATAACAAGATTATATCTTATCAAATAAAAACAAGATTATATCTTATCAAATAAAAGCAAGATTATATCTTATCAAATAAAAACCAAGATTATATCTTATCAACTAAAAACGGAAATTATCCAACAGATAGTGGTAGAAGAAACAAAAAAAAAAAAAACAAACTTAGAAACGCTATGATTTCAATTTCTTTGATGAGACGAAGGGAGAAAGATCATATACAAGATCATAATATTTTGTAATAGAGAAATAAAAAATGATACAAATTTAGACAAAGTAAATAGAACAAAATCGAAAGAAAGATGTAGCAGCATATGATTCTTGGTAAATACCATGTGAGTAAATGGTTCAACAGAGAGAAAATTGTAGAAAAATGTACATAATTCAAAATAGAAATCTATTGAAAAAAGAGATAATTTTACAAGTACAGTGAAACTTATATTTTCAATGGGAACAACTAATTTTCAAACTAATCTCTAACATTTTATAACTCTAATGTAGTGGAAGATCAAGTTGTTCTATAGATACAGCTACATACAACATTGTTGTAAAAGATACACCATCCAATTTAATCATAAAAAAAAAAATACATCATCCATTTCGGGCTGTCTTTTGTATATATAAATTTGTGTGTAATGCTACAACCTCTAAATCAATAATTAGTCTGGTAAAAACTAACGTGAATTCAATGAATAATCAGTTTTAACCTTCTATTAAATGAATGTATTTAATGAAAATATTATAAGTGATTTAAAAGAATTTATTTAAATGTAAGGAAGTGATGTTTTTGTAAAAATCACATATATTCTTCAGGTAATACTTTTAAGGGATACTGTTTTCATTCTAACGAAAGGAACCTAATTAATATACATATATATATATATGTATATATATATATATATATATATGTATATATATATATATATATATATATATATATAGAGAAAGAGAGAGAGAGAGAGAGAGAGAGAGACCTAATTAAAAAAATAATTTAATTTTAAGGATCTAATTAATTTTTTAAAATAATTCAGGGATTGCAAATTAATTCTTGATCGGTAAGATGTAACTATACTCTTCACATTCCGTTGGCTGGTCCACATAATTCATGTTTTGGACCAAGCAAAGTTCGTGTGAACTAATGTGGAAGTCAGTTCTCTCACAATATTTTCTTTTATGTAAACCGTAGATTTATAAAAAAAAAGCCCTAATATTTACCATAAAAAGAACATACCTGTCATATGCTTATTAAAACACACGCGCGCATGTGTCTAGCTCAATTGGATTAAACAAAATATATTATGCATTATGTTCAATTCTTACTAATAAAAAAAAAACAAACAGATAATATGCAAGTCCATTTAAATGCAAATAGGTACAAATTAATCCGCTTAACCACATGCATGAAGGAGCCGTCCACGTTCTCATCTTTATTTTTCAGGTAAACGTCATGTGAATTAGACTTTATTATAAAATAGAAATAAAATCAATCATATGAACAGTAATCAAAATGTGTTGTTTGAAATTTAAATTGATGCATTATCAATGTGAAGATCGAAGAGTCACAGTCACCATGACGGCAGATTCAACGCTGCTAAAAACACTAGTATGAACACAAAACATGAAAAAGTTGAATTCAGATTTTGTTATATGGTAATCTCATCGACATAAAGGGAATATACATGCACAACTTGCAAAGGTATTTGACAAAGTCATTTGAAGCTTATCTATTTTTGTGTGCCTGCCACACCGGATGCTGCTTTTTGTTTTTGGTCACAGTGATTACGCAACTCAAGTTTCCACCTTTGACTTATATAGCTGTCCAGTTTCCACACCACGCGATTGAATAATTAATATTTAAATATTCTGCTTCACCAACTTCCTTTCAGCGTTACTGGGGTACCTTGTGGTAATCTACTAAGATATATATAGTAAGCTCTTCCTCCCTTCAATATTTTCTTCATGACCTTTTCCACTACAGGTAGTACTGTAGATGCTCTGCACCACCCTTCGTTTATTTTTATTTTTTTGCCCTATATTCTCCACTATCTTTTGTGTGTCATAAAAGATTAAAGTGACCCTGGAATTGGGAATTTATGTTTGGTCTTTTACACAGTTGATGCTTATTTTATTTCCTCAATAGGTTTTCTACTAAGGGCAAGATAATAGTAATATTTTTTTACTATATATGGTTGAAATATTAAGATACAAGATGGGAGAACTGAAAAGTATTTTTACTCTCAAAACAACAAATTTTTCCTTCGTTATTTATTTTGTGTCTTGATATTCAGGAATATATGTGTTTTGAAATTCAAAAAACCATGTTTCCAAAACATAGCCTAATTGTTGGTCTCTCTACATATTGCCTAGGCAGCCCAGCTAAAAACCTAGTTCGTGAGTCATCATTTGGAAGTTGAAACAAAAGCAGTGGCTGCAAATTGCCAAATTTTAATGCCTCACTATTAGTTGCAATGCCTGTTCTGCGCCGGAATTATTATATAATGGCGAATATTATGAGTGCCGTGGAGTGCTCATAAATCATGATTATCGTAAAAGAAATACACATGCTTTGACTTAATCAACCACAATATTACTTAGATGCTATTTATCATAAAGGTGTTGTCAAGTAGTATTTAGCTGTTTATTTATTGATAATAGCTGTAATGAGTAAGATATTTTTATTGGTTTTAAAAACTTGATATATTAAATTCGTGTATTTTTATTTTAAAAAATTAATAGGTAGGACCTGGCTTAGTATAGTTATCTACAATTCGTCAAACTGATTATATATACACATTGAAGCCTTGAGGTAATGAATCTACTTTCTTGTAGAACTTGATTGAAAAGAAGCATCCATGGCAGGCATGGTCAACAGTGAGGTTTCTACACGTCTTGAGGTTTGTGCATGGATCTATATATCACTACTTTAGCTTATAAACAGAAAGTGAAATATGTTTTAATTTCCATTATTTGGCATTGAATAGGGAAAATATGCTGCAATTGTGGTATGCTGGCTTCTTGGCAATGGATGTCTTTTCTCATGGAACAGTATGCTGACAATAGAAGATTACTACAGTTACTTGTTTCCGGTATTATAATTTTCATGCACTTTTCTGCTTAATTATCTGACCTCTAATTCAAATGGCAGTAGCATTGCTTAATTTACTGCAGAATTGTCCCAGAGACCCTTTTTTTCTCTCAATCTATTATCTTATTCTAAGATGTTGTAATTGTTATATAACAGAATTTAATTTTGTTTTTCTCCTTGTGCAGAAATACCACCCCTCTAGGGTGCTCACTCTTGTATATCAGCCATTTGCAGTTGGAACACTTGCGATACTGGCGTACAATGAGGCCAAACTCAATACTCGACTAAGGAATCTGTTTGGATATATTCTTTTTTTCATAAGCACTTTGTTGGTGTTAATTGTAAGTCCTATTTATTTGTTTGTGAACTAGGAGTAATTAGTTCCTATAGGATGGTTTTTTATTTTATTTTTCCTACCAAATTGCCATAGTTGAATTCAGCAACATCTGGTAAAGGAGGACTTGGAACTTTCATCGGTATATGTGCACTTAGTGGTGCTTTTGGAGTTGCAGATGCTCATGTTCAAGGTGGAATGGTGGGAGACCTCTCCTACATGAAACCAGAATTCATTCAAGTGAGCATCAATGATATAGTTATTATGTAGTGTTATTGAAGATATCTTCATTCTTCAGCTTATGAATTTATTTAACATGGTTTTATTGTTACAGTCTTTCCTTGCTGGTTTGGCAGCATCCGGTGCATTAACCTCTGCTTTGAGGTTGATTACAAAAGCAGCATTTGAGAATTCTAAGGACGGTCTCCGCAAAGGAGCCAGTAAGTTCAACTCTCCAGCACCTCTGATATCAATTGTTTCTTGTTTACGTTCTTCTTTCCAAATTGATTATGACTAACTTGTGTACTTTTATCAATTTCGTTTTGTGTGTTGTCAATTTTGCTGGAAATTGGTTCTTCATTCTATTCTAATATTTCGTTCCATGAACACATTTATGCTTATGTGGTTTATTGAATATTATTAGTTGTTTTATCTGCAACATAAATGAAATAGAAGAGTAATTCCTTTTGTTTTAGTAAGTCAATAGTTCCCTTGCTATTCGCTCCTCTATCATTGCTATTAAATGAGACTGTTATCAGAGATAATACAGTTAATTAGTCACTTGATATATAAGCCAAGTAGATGGCTTGATGACCATCTTATTTTCAATTAATTACATTTTACTGATTGTTCACACTCTTCTCGAATTTCACCATGTTTCCTAATAATTGTCTCATGAATTTGAAATATCATGATATCACCATCTAATGCACTTTATGAATTTGAAGTTACTTTGTTTTTTAAACAGGCAATGTCAATTTCTTTGAATTCATTGAAATTCAGTAATAGTGGTTCCATTTCTCGTTTATTGTCATTGAATGATTGAACATATATAATTATCTCACTCTGTATTTAGTAACTGATCGATCACATGTCATATTATACTGTCCATGCAGTTCTGTTCTTTGCCATATCAACATTCTTTGAGCTTCTTTGTGTTGTACTCTATGCATTTATTTTCCCTAAAATACCAATTGTGAAGTACTACCGTTCAAAGGCAGCATCAGAAGGATCCAAAACTGTTTCAGCTGACCTTGCAGCTGGTGGCATCCGGACATTACCTGGAACAGTACTGTTTCTTTCGTCCTTTTTTATTTCCATTGCATCCCAAAACTTTCTCATTGTTCAAAATTCAGCTTATGCATTAACGATTTTCTTTTTCCAGGAGAAGGAATATACGAAAGATCCAGAGAGGAAGGGAAACAAGCAATTGTTATTAGAAAATATTGACTATGCACTTGACATGTTCCTAATTTATATGCTAACACTGTCTATTTTCCCTGGATTCCTCTCAGAAGATACTGGATCACATAGTTTAGGCACCTGGTATGTTCATTAAAAGATAGCTTGGTTTCTTTCCTTGTTTTACTCTACATGCAAAAGCTCTTTTATTCCTTTATGACTGGACACAAAACAATTGGCCAAATTTATTCTGTGATTATATTTACCATTGAATGTAACAGTTGATATGTCTGGTATTGTTTCAGGTATGCTCTTGTTTTAATTGCTATGTACAATGTGGGGGATCTGATTGGAAGATACATTCCACTCTTGAAATGCTTGAAGTTGGAGTCCCGAAAGTTTATCACTATAACAATTCTTAGTCGTTTCTTACTTGTTCCAGCATTTTATTTCACTGCTAAGTATGGTGACCAAGGGTGGATGATAATGTTAACGTCCTTCTTGGGGCTATCCAATGGTTACCTCACTGTCTGTGTTCTAACATCTGCACCCAAAGGTTACAGGGTGAGTTTGATAAGTGTTAAATACGAGAAATTATTAGATGATCTTAGACCATGATACTCTCAACTAATCTTTATATGACACATGATAGATAGTCTAATTAATTCTTTTTCGTAAAATTGAAAAACTTGAATACATGTCAATGTCATATAAGAATTGATTGGGATCATAGACAAGTGGTGCTCAGTAACTACCTTATAATTTCTCGTTAAAATCAGTCAAAAGACTTTAGTGTTTTAGAATTTTAAGTAGAGACACATTAATTTTCTTTGTTTTGACTTTTTTGTAGGGTCCAGAACAAAATGCCTTGGGAAACCTATTGGTGTTGTTTCTTCTTGGAGGTATTTTTGCAGGGGTGACACTTGACTGGCTGTGGTTAATAGGTAAAGGATGGTGAGATCTCATTAAGGCCAGATTAGAGGAATAGTTGTGAGGTTTATTCCTTGTAAAACATTGATAAGTGTTTATAGTTTATAGCATGTTCTTTTGCTACTTTTAAGCTAATGAATTCGTTAATTTCTGTGTTTGGTTCGTCATAGACTCTTAATGTAACATTTGATATTTATCATAGAGAGCCCAAGAAAATTCAACATCTGATAAAATGACATTCTCTTTTTAAGAGTCATACCAATGTTCTTTTGTCATCGCTTAAACATGATTTCAGTTCCCTCTCTCCATCTCACTTATAAGGTCTATTATTAGACCAGAAAAAAAGAATTTCAATTAAGCAATCACATACTGAATAATTTGTGAAGGATCAAGGACACCGAAATTTTCAACTCAATGCCTCTATTTGCAAAATGCAGTAATGTTATAAAGACACACCATCCAATTCGGCCAGTAGTTTCTTCTGAATATTCTGTACAAATCTGTTTGCAATGCAAATTGCAAAGCTCTAAATCCAAGTTCAATTGTACAACTTCAGTTTGGGTTTTCTTCTGTTTGGGTCTGATCTAATTGGATTCACTAACTAGGTCTAAAAAAGTTATTACAGAGGCAGTTGCTTCCTCACTTTGAAAATCACTTATCTGCAGCTTTTTAACCTTCCGGAATTTTACATTCTAGATTGGTGATACCTTTTGCATTCCAGATTAGCCAATTTGAAAGGTAAAAAAATATTTCGGATTGATGTAGGAAACAGTTTTTGGGTTGCATGAAGCAACTACATCATAATGATGCTATATCTTATTTGGGCGTAAGCTTGGGCCTAACCATTTGTTGTGTGAATTTCAAACCCTAGGTTGTAGACAAAATATGGGGAAAAATATTTTAGATCAAGTTGGTTATTACGGCCCAATGTGAACCATGCATAATAGCGTACAGTTTGAATTTCCAAAAAAAAATGAAATCTATATTTGGTTCTGTAATTAAATATGATTAGTGAATAAAAAGAATAACGTTATATATTTTATATAGAATTGGAAAAATATAACAAAAAAATAAAGAATAGAAAAAAGAATATGTTATTGATCTGAATGACATGCAACTTAAATTCCTTGAGCAGGATTCCAATAAAAGTGAATGTAAAAAAGAAACACACAACATGAATTAATTAGATTTTTCTATAAAAATTAATCATAAAATAAAATGAATAAATATTTTACACCATGGTCAAGAATAGGGGGATGGGGCGGGGGAACAAATTGTTATAATCTTATATAGTAACATGTCTTCATCTTACATTCCTTTTTTATCGTGATATTCTTTTATTATCTCACTTACCTTTTAATCACATCATCCTACTTTTTATATTTAAAAGTAATGTAAAAAAATATTATAGTTTCAAAAAAAAGAAAAGAACAACGAGTAAAACGATAAAGAGCCCAAACAGGACAATTGCAAAATCGCATTGCAGTCCAGACTCCTCCTGGTCACATTCGCACCATGTACATACAGACAAATAATGATAATCTTATATTCCTTTTTTTATGTTGATATTATTTTAATCTCCCAATTTATTTTTTATCATTAGTTGATACATACTACTTTTTATTTCTAAAAGGAGTATAATAAAATAAAATAAAAAGTGGAAAAAGGCTTATAAGAGAACAAAGATGTACAAAAAAATTAATAGGTCAATCCAAAATTTACAGTGAGAAAAGACAGAGACTAGGTTGCATGTTTTTGTCTAATAGCTTCATGTGACACCCCCGAATGCACCCAGCAAAGAAATGTCTCTGGCAAATCGCAATCAACAAAACATGTGGACCCTTCAATCACATGCAGAATAAAACGATCACGAGCACAATCCAAAACAACCTCAACGGCGACGATGAACCCTTGCTCGTTTCATATCGTAGCGAATCAACGGCCAAGGGCATGTTCTCCTGATCCGGACTACACGTGGATTCGTGGGGATGCGCACTGTACATCACAGCCCGCAACACCGCCGAAACGGTTGGTATGTACGCCGTTTTGTTCCTCCCTAGAAGCCATGTCAGCGCCATCAGTTGGCAGTCCCGGTTAAACATCTTCTTAGCCCTCTCACTCTCACTCTCCTTCTTATTACTCCCTTTTATCTGCATTAGGAAAAAAATTATGAAAAACGAAACATTGGCTACACTTAATGCTATGGCTGTACATTGGAGAAGCACATGGAACTGGTGGCAGTGTCATTTTCGAAGGTCAACCGGAAATTAATTAGGACGACATTGAAATTCAAGTGAAGAAACTATTCAACGCTGCATTATGAAGATAAGCCCCACATCGACGAAATGGAGTGGTTTTAATGTTTATAAACCGAGATGAGAAAACGCGTAACCTTTTGTAGGGCGCTGAGGCATTGGGTGCAACCAGCGTATGAAGCGTTGCGGCAATTCTTTTCCAAGTTGCGAACCACGGCGGTGGGGGTGGCGTTGTGGTGGGTGCTGGAGGAGGAGGCGTTGCGAAGCGCGGTGGTGACGTTGAAGGCATTGGGGCAGGTGAGGGAGCTTATGTGGTGGAGCCTGATGCCGCAGAAGCAGAGGATGGCGTCGCAGGTGGCGTTGGGTTGTGGGATTCGGATGCTGCGATTGCGGAGCGAGTCTTGAAGGGAGTTGACGCATTTTTGGGAGTCGTCGGCGGGCATCATGGGGAGATCGCCGGAAGGGGGAGGCGGCGGCGCGGCGGAGACTTCGAGGGCGGTGCGGGCGTGGGCGGCGAAGAGCCAGGCGGCGAGGACGGGGCAGCAGCGGCTGCGGTCGAGGGTGGCCCCGCCGCAGGCGTCGTTGACGCCGCCGAAGAGCTCGTCGGAGAGGTCGAGGCGGCAAATTTGGGACTGGGTTTGGGTCGGGTATGCGGGGACGGTGTTGGAGTCCAGAGTTTGTGGAACAGTGTGTGATACTGACGCGAGGAAAACGAGGTACGCTAGAAAGGGTGTGAATGATTGCATTTTCGTTTTTTGGGTTGGTTGGTGATTGGAAGTTGAGTGAGGTGGTTTGTTTTGGTGTCGGAGAAAGTGGCAACGTTGTTCTGGGAAGTGGAAAGGTTTGTGCGAGGAAAAAGAAGGATAAGAAAGGATTAACGCTGTTTGGACTATAATTTTTTTTTTTATATAAAAGAAAAGATAGAAAGAAATGAAGGATAAAATAAAATAAGAGAGGTGATAAAATAAAATAGTATCAAGATTATGGTAGTAAAATACTTATTGTAAGAATAACGTTAGTCTTAAGTTATTATAGAATGGCTCCTGTACTTTTTAACATGGTTTACGCATTTTGATTTTTTTTTACAAACGCATTTTGAAAGCTTATAACTTATTTTATATGTTTCTAAAATTGTGTATATTAAGGATTAAAGTTATATAAAATTGTATTGTGATTTTCTTTAGATATGAAAAAAAAATAGTCGCTCTTTGATTCTTTGAGTAAAATATGAAAAATGAATTGAATTGAACTTGATTTAATTAATGGGACCAAATTGGGACGATTTATTTTTCTCTATATTAATATAAATTTAAAATAAAAATAAAAAATTAAAATGTTAGATTGGGTTAGATTGGCCCAGTTTCTTTTAGGTAACCATTTTTTAGCACAATTGGGCCTGATCAGTTGGGTCCAACCTATTTATTAGCACTAGTTTTATTTATCAAAATTACTTTGAGAAATAATTGAGTAATTGCATGTTTAGTCTGCAATTAAAAATGTTACGATGCATGTTGATACGTGTTTCAATGTAAAATTTAACGGATAAAAGTAAAACAAACCTAAAAGCAATGGTTATAAACCAAAATGAACTATTTTCATTCCTACTCATGACATTATTAAGCAGTTGTAAATTACTGATTTGAAGAAAGGGAAATTAGAGATTTGAAGAATGATGCTTTGAGAAAGGCTGAAATGGCAATTTCAGACTATAAAAAATTTGGTAAATCTACCTTAATAGTTGCGGGGTCACCAAAATTTGCTGTGTACCAGACTGATTTTGATGGGATAAGCCTAAAAAATCTTTTGCAGCTTGTATTGAATCTTCGGGATGGATTTGTCTTTCTGATGGTAGAGATGAAAAAGGAGGAATAGAGGTTTCATTGACACTTGAAAGGATTCGGATGAATAAGTTCATCACCATCTTAGAAGAGCAACTCAATAATATTAATTAATTCTGAGGCGGGAACAATTCATTCGGATGTAAGTTTATGATCACTATCTTAGTGTTGACAGAAAAAAAATAATAATCATTTTATTAAATTAAATATTTCTAATTAATAAAATAAAGTACAACCTCTTAAATCTGCCTGACCTTTCTCTTATTAATCAGAGACATTTATTTTAATAAAATGATAATTATTTTTTCTGTCATACTAAAGTTTAGAGTTAAGTTCTATGTTAAAAATAATGAGTTTAGTTTTCTTTAGTATAGAAGTTTTTATATTATTGAATAATTAGGTATTGTTGTGTCGGCGTATGACTGGGTGGATGAGGTGCTGAAACTAGTTATTATCGTTTGATTTAATGTGAATTCAATCCTTTCTTTCGAGATAACTCCTGTTCTCTTTTTGTTTCACATTTATGTTATTATAAACCTTCACTCAAATTTTATTTATTCATCATGTACAGAGCTAGTAATCACCATGGTTTTATACATTTCAACACTTATTTTCTATCCACAAGTAAAATTTATCATCAGTTTTTGTTAGTTAGTGTGATTAACACTAACAATTTTTCTCCCGATAAATGTTAGATATTAATTTGTTAGATTTTATTAACGTGTTAGATTTTATTAACGGAGATTCAAATTTTCACTACAGTTATTTTTTTTTCTTTCCTTTTTTACTGTCAAATTAATTAATCTTACATCTTCTAATCAATATTAGCCGTATCAATTTTTAAGAGATCCTTGAAATCTCGGTGAGATCAAGAAAATTATACAGAATTTATTATTAAACAATTATTATTTTTTAATATTTTTTAAATTTTAAAAATTGACAGGTGGAATTAGTTTGTAAGTTAGTTGATGAGTTTCCTACGATATTGCCTTGGGAGCAAACAGATAAGAAGGAATATGAGGCCCATACCACCAGCGCACGAACATGCATGACTTGGACCAATAAGTTATTTATAAATTATAATTCAGAAGTTTCATAGTTTCCTCCCATCACTTGCGCAGAATCTGAATACTAGTAGCTTGAAAAACCTCAGCCATTGAATCTCTCTATCTCTTAGTTTTGCTTGTCATGACAATGACCATATTTTGATAATTACGAAGACTAATAATGTACTTTCATGTTCCGTTTGAGAGCAAATCGGTCACATGGAAATGGCGGTTTAGAAAAATAGACGGGGAAAAACGAATTGCCTTTCTTTTCCAACAATAACTTGAACATAAACGATTTTGTCGGTGCATCAATGTTGAAAATGACTATTAAAATTTTACTTAAGTGCGTTTGGATAAGTTTTTTTTAAAATATATTTATAATATATGATTTTTTGGAAAATTTCAAAATTACTCTTTGTGATCGATTATTGATTTATAAAAAATATTAATATTGAATTTATTTTTAACTTTTTACTTAAAATATTTAATTATTATAAAATTTAGAGGATAAAGACAAATGGATAGTTTAAGTCAATAACCATTAAAATTTAAACTAACGATTAAACTTTATATATCACAATTTAAATTATAATATCTTTTATAAGTTAAAATATTTATTTATTATAAATTTTAATTATATAAAATAAATACTTATTTTGAGAAATACAAAAAATTAAAATACTAGTTCTCATTATTTCAACCAATGTAGGCTAAATTAAGGCTTGAGTTTCCGTTGTGATGAGAGATACTCATATTTAATATTTAATAATTTTTAGAAATAAAATTGCCTTTTAAAAAATATGCTTGTAAAATAAAAAAAGTTGTCATTATTTCAATATACTCCTATACTATACCTATAAAAAAATATACTCCTACACTATATAAATTAAAATATATTATATGGAGTATAAGATTTTCACTCTTAATTTCAATTAAACATTCTCAGTAAGAAAAAATTGTTTTTTTATGTGTTTTTATTGTTGTTCTTCAATCACAATTTTGAATTTTCATTTTTATTATATGTGTAATAAAAGTTTGTATTAAATTTAAATATAAATTATTGAGATAGAAATTCTAACTTTAAACACCAAAAACACAAAAAAATTGTACGTAAGTTTTGTACTTGTCAATATTATCTATTTGGCTTAATTGTATATTCTAACCTCACGTTTTTATTTTTGTCCATCAATAATTGATTAAAGAAGAACTGACCTGTCATGTTAACATTAACACAAAAGTTAGAAGTTAAATTTGTAAAAAAGAAAAAAAGAATAAAAAATGTAATTAATCCAAAATTAATACGCATTCTATATACATTAGTTATTTGTCTTTTTTTAGGTTGCATTAGCTCTTTCTTAGCCAATTAACAAACAAACAAAATTTGTTCTCATATAAAAATAAATATTTATCATAAGTTACGTACAATACTAGTTACAACTAAACCATAATGCGCTGACTTGTTCAAAGACATCCTCCGATCGTAAAAAACGTTGCAGTTTCTGCTGTCTCTATTCTATAACTAAGATTTGGAATTCTATTTTACAGGTACGCGGACGAATAGTATTAAAAACTTGTGTTGATAAACAAGATCATGAAACTAAGCTCGCAAATTAAACGAGAGGAGGGAGGGATCGGAAAATGCTTTTGCGTTGACTTTGTGCAGCTTAAGTTGATAGTTTGATCTATTTTCAGAATTTTTTATTCAGATCTAAATATTTTATTGTGGGCAACTGGGGATCCACTTTGTTTGAGGGAAATGCTAATGGGTTGGTCTCAAAATATGATCTTTTTACAATGGTTTATTTGTGTTTAGCAGTAAATCTGAACGAATTTTAACTTGGTTTTGCTTCCAATCACATTTTTTCCACTTTAATTCATGAATGTAGATGTAAAACAACTCAAAGCAAGTAATTATTTAGCACCTAAACATCAAA
Source organism: Glycine latifolia (assembly GCA_013407115.1). Taxonomy (NCBI): domain Eukaryota; kingdom Viridiplantae; phylum Streptophyta; class Magnoliopsida; order Fabales; family Fabaceae; genus Glycine; species Glycine latifolia. The sequence continues at coordinate 18,087,855 of CM023953.1, read as the reverse complement.
TGACATGAAATCTAATGGATTAAACTGAGGAGTTTTCCAGAATTTTCAAGAATGAAGGATTGAACATCTTAGAACACATGTGCATATTTTGATTCAATAGAATGCACTCTAGTGTACGTTATATCTGTTCGATCACTTTCCATCTTCTTTTGTTTGTGCTTTTTCTTGAATGAATTAGTTTTAGTATCTATGCATAACCAGAGGCCGAGAGGGGGCGGTGGGCCACCGTCCCCCTAAAATTTTATTATATATATATATTAAAAATTTTAAAAATAATTTAATAATAAAAAAAGATTACATTACATAATATAATAAGATATAATATTTTTAATATTATATTAAAAAATAAGATAAAATATTTTTGAGATTTCATTACATAATATAATAGAAATATTTAAGATTATATTACATAATAAGATAAAATATTTTTTAAGATTGCATTAAAAAATAGGATAAAATATTTTTTAATATTGTATTCAAAAATAGGATAAAATATTTTTAAGATTGTATTGCATAATATGATAGAATATTTTTAGGATTGCATTAAAAAATTGGTTAAAATCATATGCTTAAATTAGAATAAATAGAAACATATTTTTGTATTTATAATATGCATTTCATTCCAAATAATATTAGAGTTGTAGAGGGTTTATGTTTGCATCACTAAGAGAATTGTTATGAGATCATCTAGAAGGTTTGACAAGTTTGATTATTAAGTCTCCTTCAGGATTGAAAGGTACTTATTTATTATCATAGTGGAGTTGTCCACTGGATTGAATATCCAATTTAGACATCGTAATTTTTTATCCAATTGGGTTTTCCACGCTAAAATTGATTGTATCTTCTTTATCTCTTATCTCCATATTATTGCTTTGAGTTTGATTTTAAATTGTGAATTATTTTAGTAAGATTCACTAGACTTTGTCAGCTTGTTCATCAACCCACCCTGTTTGCAATTTGCCTATATGTGGTTTGCGGTTTGCCTCTTTTTGTATATTAGATTTATTTTGTTTTCAGATTACTTTTATTTATTATATTTTTTTTATGTTCGCCTCCTCTCAATAAAATTCCTGACTCCGACACTGTACATAACATTAATTGGTGTTTATAGCTTGTTGGATTTCCTTTTCTTCAATTCTTTAACAGATTAAATGAAGAAGGACGTATTTTTGGGTTAATTTTTTAAAAGAAACACATGCCAATCACGTGTCTTAAATTTAAATTCAGTGTTTGATGGAGACGGTGCAAATGTAATTGAAATGGAAAAGTTAGGAGATTTTTTTGTAAGATAAAACAATGGAGAAAATGCATATGTAATTTGAATAAATCTCGGAAGAGATTGTTGTAATTTGTTTTTTCCAATTTTATTTATTGTTTTAGTTTCATGTCCAATAAGAAGAAATGAGCAAGTAGGACACAGTTGATGAAGAAAAGTTTGAATTAAGATGAATTTTCATACCAAACAACAATATTTTTAATAATTATTTAAAAACATAAAAGAGTATAACAAACAAACGCAGAGCGTGAAAGATACATTTTATTGATGGCTAATACGTGAATGGTCTAATTAGTCAAGAACTGCAACATGACTAAGGTGTTCTTCCAAGATGCTGGTGAAATTTTTCATTCGAATCCTCTCGAGTACTATTCCAACCTGAACTCCACCTTCTTGGTCCCTACAATCAGTGAGAGAAACTGTTCCCACAGAATCAAGATTCACCACTTCAGACTTCACGGGCTTCCCCCACCCAAAGTCAGTGTTGTACGCGGTCAGCTTCGGCGAGCCAACAATCACTACAAGAGATTGACCAGATTTCCGTAAGCCTCTAATATCTGACATCGTTGTTTCAGCCCATCTCAAAGCATCACTCTTGAAATCTCTAATATTCTTTTCAATGGCATTTGCAGCTGCAACAATCCCATTTTGTTCCACCAACTCACCCCTCTTTAGGTTTATAATGAGAGGGATCAAACAATTCCCAAAGTAGTTTGAAGGTAATGAAAACTGAGGATGGTTATGACAGTCTGCGGAAAATCCAATGTTGCATGGCTCATTATTACCTTCCTTTTCCTTTTGTTCTGATCTGAGCATACACACCCATATCAAAGAACATGTCACCACAAAGGTTGAAATATGTAAAGTCCCCGAACCGTTACATTTAAGGGAGACCCATTTTTTTAGTTTCTGAGCTTGTTCGCTACTAAATATGAAAGTCGCACGTACCTTGTCAGTGTAAACACCACGTAAAACCCCTCCGAACTGTTTAGTTTGCGACGCTGAATTTCTCAGGTCTTGCATGTAAACGTGCATGAGCCCTTTGGGGTCTTTGACTATGCTCCTATCATATAAGGGTAGAGGCATAGAGCAAGGGAAATCCAAATCCCCTTTGGCCTTGCAAACAGAGGCCCAAAACTTCATGAAATGATGAAGGGTTCTCCCATCTCCTGCAACGTGGTTGAAGCTAACACAGATGCTAAATCCAGAGTTTGGTATCATCGTTACCTGAATGGCCATGAGGGGGAACTTGCACGTGGCGTCGTGAGAAGTACATGGCGAGGGTAGCACCGGAGAAAGGGGTTGCCAGTCATTGGAGTCTTGAGGGGAATCTGATGTGAGAAGCGTGAAGTCTGCAGGACTGGACTCAGCAACAGTGAATGAGAGAGAGTCGCCCTCAAGGTAACGGATGTAAGGGACGTGGGGGTGTGGAGGGAGGATGAGATTGGAGGCAAAGGGGAAGAAGTGTTGGAGTGTGTGGGAAAGAGAATGTTTCAGAATAGGAAGTGTTGTTTGCAAGAAGTGGGTGGTAGGAAAGGGAAAGTCGTAGAAGAAGATGCGTCTGGCGTGGCGGCTGAGGAACCATGGAATGTCGAGGAAAGTGAGGGGGATAATTGTTGAAGGAAGGGAGCCCTGTGGAGGAGCAACTTGAGACTGCTCTATGATGTTCATTGCAGGCTCATTCATCTCTTGATTGTTTCTGAATACAAGAGAGGTCAATTATTAAGTATTGGATACCATTTTGGATGTTAATTAAGTATATTGCTATTTGCAGTAAAACAAAAAGTATATTTCTATTTCATTCAAAATGTCAAAGATACGTGCAATGGCTATGAAAATGATAACTTTCTATAAAAAAAACAATGAAAAGTAACCATCAGCACTTCTATAATCTTTGGGCATGTCTGAATTATGGTAAAATTTCGTGGAAATGTCACATGCACAAGCCAATGATGGACTTTGTTCCGTAGCCGCAATAGCATTTCCATTATTTTTAATGGTTACGGCACGACATTTAATAGTTTTTTTTTCTGAAGAGAAAAAACGAAACAAAGCTACACGGCAACAAGACTGAACAAACCAACCCCTTTAGAGTCCTTACAGTATTTTTAATGGTTAATCTCAACACAAAATTTTAAGACACTTTTTTGATAGATCCTACACTTTTTTATAGATCCTACAATTTCATATGTAATTACACTTACAATGTTATATATAATTGAAGATCTTTTTCATAAAAAAATGAAATGTAAGTGAGTTATAATAAGCAAAATTGTATTAAAATCCCGAAAGCAGCACAACGTGTGGCGCCAATTCAGGACACCAAAATGCACAATACAGTATAAGTAGTTGTTCACCATGTGCCTTTAATTTGTACAATGAAATAAACCCCTACCAATATTGAATGCACAAGAAAAGAATATAAACCCCACAAATTAAATCACATGATGTGCACCATACACAAACTCGTGAATTGCTACTTCCTCAACTTTAAACTCCCTTCCAGTTATAAAACATGAATCTGCACTTCGATGCACCGGATATGGAACATGATAATTATATTCTAATATTGATTAATCAATTTGTTCACATTACTATAGATTACTTTAACAAAGTCTGGACCGTGGGCAGCAATGCTCTAAGATTTGTACAAGACCAATTCCGCATGTTTGATTTCTACAGTATAAAACATATTGAATATTAAATTGTCCACCATACCTTTCTTATATTCCATATTATATATGCAGCATTCGGAAAAAAAAACCTATATATTATTATTTTAATAATTAATTACAAAAAGAGGTAACATAACCAAAATAGGCGTGTTCCCCTTCCATCAGATGACGACACGTGTCACGCATATAGGAAGCGATGTGTATATAAACTTCGGAAGGTCATAACTTTTGACTTGAATGTCCGACTGAGGCAAAATCGATGACAAAACACTCAAAATTGAGAGGATAAGGCCTGGGCAAATGCCAAAGGAGATTTGGTCAACTATTTTTTTTTCAAAAAATGCTTCTAAGTACCTCAAAATTAGGATTTAAGATTCAATCATCCAAAAATTTCCTTTTTGTCTACTTTTTTAATTATTTAATTAGTTAATTTAATGTTATTTTTTCAATTACTTCTCTAAATTTCAAGCGTTTTGACATATCATACATCTCAATCGGACATTTCTATCAAAAGTTATGACCATTCGAAGTTTATATACATATTTAATGTTATTCTTTTTTTTTATGATTACAAAATAAACAAATTTCATTTAATTTAAATTTTATTTTATTCTATCATTTTAATGTTATTCTTAAATTAGTATAAGTTATTTATAGTATAAGTTGTCATTATTATTTTTCCATCATATTTTTTTTCTGAAAGGCATCATAGTTTAACTCACCTAAATTTATTTATTCAGCAAAAAAAAAAGTATATTGAGTCTTCCATTCTATTAGTGTTAATGATTTATGGAATACTCAGATAAATAATAAATTTACATTAAAAAAATACGTTGAATTAAATTTATGTGTTAATTATAAAAATACAAATGTGTAGATTAAATAATTAATATGTTTAAAGAAACATACTTATTTTTTTAAAAAAAATACTTACTATATGCACCAATTAAAATTATGAATAATTATTTTAATAATTGATTAAATTTATAACTTAATAATTTCATTAAATAAGGTTCAAATCTATCTCATGAAGATTTGCATTCATATTCTAGCCGGTAACGATTGCAATGCAAAGTTTTTTTAATTAATAAAATTATTCATATTTTATTTAAAATTAATAATAATTAATATATATATATATATAGGTGAGAGAGTAAAACGAAGGAAAAAAAAATTAAGACCTTCCACGTGTACATAGGATGGATGCGAAATGTTATAACTAAGTCACGGTCCTTAATAATATATATATATATATATATATATATATATATATATTATTTTTATTTTTTTTGGACCTAAAATAAGGAATTGGACAGTCTTACACTCTTACCCTTGGGCCAATCCTAGATGCTAATATTTTTATTATTGTTATTAAAAGGTATTTTGGATGATTGAATCTTAAATCCTAATTTGTAGATAATTAGAAGCATTTTTTGGAAAAAAAATAGTTGACCAAATCCCCTTTGGAATTTGCCTAGGCCTTTTCCTTTCAATTTCGAGCGTTTTGCCACCAATTTTGCCTCAATCGAATATTCCAGTCAAAAGTTATGACCTTCTGAAGTTTATATATACACCACTTCCTGTATGCGTGACACGTGTCGTCATCTGGTGGAAGGAGAACACGCCCCAAAATGGACGTGACCAATTATGCCCATTTTGAACATATTACCTCTTCCATATTGATAATTAATTTAAAAAATGAGATAAATTCATAATTCATTATTAAAATAATAATATTTAGGTTTTTTTTCCTACATCATTCTTCCTGCCATTTAAATTTACATGTCAAAATCTGTGCATATTTAAATAATAATAAAGATTTAGACGACTGTGCTTTCGCGCAAGTCGGTTATATGGAAACTTAAACAGGGGATTAGAAATAAAGTTGCCTTTCGTTCTAGGAAAAAGTCCACAACAATAATTCAGTTATATGAAAACAACTTATTAATTACACACTTTACATACTTACATTAACACGCTTTTGGGAAATTATGTACAGTAACTTCTTATCACTGACAATAAACATACAAACCAATATGCAGTTTTTAACATGGTCTCAGTAATTAATTGGAAATTTCTCCGCATTTGTGCTATTATTTTAAAACATTGTTTTTAAAAAATATTAAAGTGGAGTTACTCAAATCCATACATATAAAGACGTACAATAAGTGATGAAAATGATTATTAACCTTTTCTATAATAATAAATTAAGAATTGAAATGTAAAGTTTACGCAATTAAGATTAATGATAATTGGATTTAAACTTAATTAGTGCTCAAATATTTTGCATTTATCACATGATAATAAGAATAAATAAAAAGAAGTAGTTAGTTACGTATAAGATTTATATTTTGTTTTATTAATTTATAAAAATATATTATGATATTCCACTTGACTCAAATGAAAGCATTGAGTTAAAATACAAGAATAAAATTATATTCTTTATGGATTAATTTTGTTATCAATGTAAGCGTCAGTTATGATACAAATCTTTTAAAGTCGTTCATGATAAGCTGTGCCTCATCGTTGTAAATTACCTCTTCCAGATGCTGATGTTAGAGGGGTTGAGTTTTTGCGTTTTCAATTTGTTTTGTTTCTTGTTTTCTTCCTTTGTTTTCTCCATCTAAAAAAATAATCGTTTAAGATAGGGCAATAATTTTAAATAATTCACATAAGATTATTGGATTAAACCTCATTATCGGATTATCATGATATGAAATATTCATTAATGTTATCAATAAATTTCTTATAAGAAACCTTACTGATAAAACGTATTTAAGAGGGTTAATTCTTCCAATTATAATTTTTTTAACAATGAAACTTAAATCCAACATTTTACTTAAAAAAATAATTTCAAATTAAGTTCATCGCGTTAATATAATATTATTAAATTATATTAATAACATTAATTTAATCCAATTCAAATAAAATTATCTCATATGTAAAAAGTACATGCATGTAATCTCTATAAAAAATAATAATATGATATTTTTTTTAACAAACAATTTGTTGACATAAAATATTAATATATACTATTACAATATTAAATTTTAATTTAATGCATAGATATATGTTAACTATTTTTATTTTTATGAAGTAAAAATTATGTATCAATCAAGGCAATTCTAACCAGTATAGCTTTGAAATTATTAACCTTTTTCTTTTTCTTCCCAATATTGAATATAAATTCGTGTTGAGTTACAATTTACTTCTAACGAGGCTAATTATTATAGGTATTAAGTAATGGTATTTACTCATAAAAAATTTACACTACTATCAAACTATTTTTTTAAATGAATAAATAAAATCCCATATAGATAGTTTAATACATATTTTTTCAAACTATTTTTCTTCTTAAAAGTCAAATTAATATAAATATGATGTCAGTATTATTTGTCATATAGGCATGGAATTAATATATGTTTCAAGTAAGACTTTACTTTCTACCTTGAATCCTTCAAACACAAAGATGAGATAATCTATATATATAAAACTCTTAAACAAGCTAGCTTCTCCAGATAATTTCCTTTCATTTTTTTCTGAAATACCATCGAAGAAAATGGTGGTTCTTAAAGAACACAAGCTTGTTGAAAATTTTCAGGTTGTTCCAGCAGTGAGAAGAACAACCTCTCTTCCCCTCACATTCCTTGATTTGCCTTTAGCAGGTCCTATTTATGTGAGACGCCAATTCTTCTATCACTTCCCCCATTCCACACTCCATTTCTCTGAAACCATACTTCCTTGTCTCAAAACCTCTCTCTCTCAAACCCTTCAACACTTCTTCCCTCTCGCTGGAAATCTCATCTGTCCACCACCACCCCACAAACCCTTCATTCGCTGCACCGATGATGACTCTGTCACCTTAACCATCATCGAGTCTGAAGCAGATTTCAACCATCTCTCTTCCAACCACCCCAAAAGCATCAAAGAATTGGATCACTTGGCTCCCAAGTTAACATACACAAACACACATGATGACACGTTTGTTTTTCCCTTGGTGGCATTGCAAGCCACGGTTTTCCCCAACCATGGCCTTTGCATCGCGATCACGTATTGCCACGTTATGGATGATAGTTGTTGCAGCCATTTCATGAAGTCTTGGTCCTCCATTTGTCGAAGTGGTGGAGTTGACTTTACTCTTGTGGAAAAGTCACCGCCGTGCTTTGATAGGAAAGTGTTGAAGGACCCCAAAGGACTTGAAGCCATCTTCTTGAGATATTATTTAGAAAATAGGTCAACTTGGAAGGACAAACTCATTGGTAAAACTTCTGAAATTGCTGGTGGAAATGAAGATTATTTCAAAGCAACGATTGTTTTTGGAAGAGATGACATCGAGGGGCTGAGAAGATGGGTGATGAATCAGTGGAAGAACAGTGAGGAATTCATCACGCCACAATATCTATCAAAATTCGTGGTGACATGTGCTTTTGTGTGGGTTTGTATGGCTAAAACAAGATACAGGAATGATGCTGAAGATGACGTCCAAGAGGCTTACTTTTTTTTCGGTGCAAATTGCAGAGATCGCCTTGAGCATCCTGTGCCAAAAACTTACTTTGGAAACTGCTTAACCCTATGTTCGGCAATGCTCAAGAGAAAGGACCTCAAGGCAGAAGGGGGTTTTCTTAATGCGGTCAAGCTCATTGAAAAGGAAGTAACTGATTTAAAAAGTGATCTCTTTAAAGATGCAGAAAACTGGAGGGAATCTTTTAAGAAGATATTTGTGTTGGAAACTATCTTGATGGTTACAGGGTCACCCAAGTTCAGTGTTTATGAGACTGATTTTGGATTTGGAAGGCCAACCAAAGTGGAAATGGTACATTCCTTCAAGGGTATGTCTCTAGCAGAAAGTGGAGATGAGGAAGGAGGACTTGAGGTTGGCTTGGTGTGCACAAGTACAGAAATTGAATATTTAAATTCTGTTATTGAACAAGGACTTGGAGTTTCGAAATCATAAATTTATTCATGTGACAGCTTATTATAAGAAAGCTAAGGTCTATAAAAGAAGTTGATTAGTCAATATGTCAGGGTTGATTTTAATTAGCTTCCCAATCTGTAATAAGGATGTTTGGATTTTATGTTTAGTACAATTTGGTGATTTATCTTGTTTTGTTTAATCTCTAATGGATGATTTTAAAGGCATTTTTCTGAAGTGAATAATATTGTTAGATCTTAGGTTAGTTAATGATGTGACAATAAGGTTATTTTATTGTTTGGCTGCAAGACATAGTTAATTATTTTATTGTTTGGTGGTCTATCCATGATATAGGGGTTTGTTTCACCTTTTTAAAATAATCGAAAGTTAAAAAAAATCTAATTAAAATCAAAAGTTGTTAATTTTAAATAGTTTATCATAAAATCAACTTAAAAAAAAATTGTAGATGTAAACAAACATAAAGTAGGTTGTACGTACTTTCTACAAAATAAAATAAGTTTTGAATTGATAATGTAAAATATATTATCATCTACTATTATTTATAATAAATTTATTTATTTTACAACAATATGTTAAAAATTATATTAACGATAATTTCTAATTAATTCACTGTATAAGTTTTTGTTTTCTCAATAATAGTCATTAAACTCTTTTAGAATATCTTAAAATTAATCACTAAATTATTTTAGAGTTAAATACTTTTTTATCTTTGATAAATATTTAATTTTTGTGTTTGTTTTTAATAAATTTTTATTTTGCATTAAATTTTAATAAAATAATAATTTTATTTTTTTTCCTTAATATTTTATTTTAGTTCATAATAAATTATTAAATTTTATATTTTCTCTCTGATAAGTTAACAAATAAAAAATTAAAAAAAATATTATGAAACAAACACAAAATTAGTTAATTTATCATGGATAAAGAAAAATATGAAGGCTAAAAAATAAAATTATTATTTTATTAGAGGCCTTAACACAAAACAAAAAATTATTATATAACAAATATAAAAATTACATATTCATTAGAAATAAAAAAAAATATTTAAGTTATTAATTTATAACATAATTACTTTTTTTCGTTAATCTTAAAACGCCTAACTCTTTATGAGTTTCCTACGATCTTGCCGTAGCTAGTGGAGCATAGAAAGAAGAACAAGATCCCCAAATCATTAGTTGACAAACATGATGACTTCGACTGAGTCATTTTATATTTAAAAATTTACCTAGATTCTTCCAACCACTTGCGTAGAACTTGTATTGAAGTAAAACTAACATCTTTATATCAATTAACTTTACTTGTCAAAATCTGTGCTTATTTAGTAATAATGACCAATGTGCTTTCGTGCTAATCGATTATATGAAAATAACTGATTAGAAATAAAGTTGCCTTTCCTTTCAAAAATAAAAAACAAATAAGTTGCCTTAATTCGTTCTAGGAAAAAGTCCACGAGCCTAATTCTTAATTAGCGGTGTAAAAGCTACAATTTTAGGATTAACTTCTTATCACTGACAATAAACATACAAAACAGGGACAAATAAACAGTTGAATAGTCAGTTTTTCATATGGTCAAATACTAATTCGAAGTTTCTCCGCATTTGTGGAATTAACTTAAAAGACTTCTTTGATTGTTTTTAAGATGAAGTGGAGTTTACTCAAATCCCAACATATAAATATGGTTGGTGATTAAAATAACCATCAAACATTTTTCTTCTCCGGAGAGTCACCGAAGACTTGGTGCTTAAAGAAAAAAAAGATAACAAATAAATTGTGAATTTGAATTTTTTTCATTAATAAAAATTAATAATTTAATAATAACTGACCGATAAAAAAAAAGTTTGTTTTTTTTTTCTCTCAAAAGTCAAATAAAAATATGATGTAGGACTTATATATGTATCAGAATTATTTGTCATATCATGGACAACTTTACTTTCTAGTTTCTACTTTAATCCTTCAAACACGAAAACATGACAGAACTTATTATATATAGATACATACATTGCATCTCTTAAACATGCTAGCTTCTCCACCTAAGTTTCTTTCATATTTTTCAGAAATATACCATCGTAGAAAATGGTAGTTCTTAGAGAACACAAATTTGTAGAAAATTTTCAGGTTGGTCCAGCAGTGAGAACAATCACCACTCTTCCCCTCACATTCCTTGATTTGCCTTTAGCAGGTCCTATTTATGTGAGGCGCCAATTCTTCTATCACTTCCCCCATTCCGCACTCCATTTCTCTGAAACCATACTTCCTTGTCTCAAAACCTCTCTCTCTCAAACCCTTCAACACTTCTTCCCTCTCGCTGGAAACCTCCTCTGTCCACCACTACCCCACAAACCCTTCATTCGCTGCACCGATGATGACTCTGTCACCTTAACCATCATCCAGTCTGAAGCAGATTTCAACCATCTCTCTTCCAACCACCCCAAAAGCATCAAAGAATTGGATCACTTGGTTCCCAAGTTAACATGCACAAACACACATGATGACACGTTTGTTTTTCCTTTGGTAGCATTTCAAGCCACGGTTTTCCCCAACCATGGCCTTTGCATCGCGATCACGTATTGCCACGTGATGGATGATAGTTGTTGCAGCCATTTCATGAAGTCTTGGTCCTCCATTTGTCGAAGTGGTGGAGTTGACTTTACTCTTGTGGAGAAGTCACCGCCGTGCTTTGATAGGAAAGTGTTGAAGGACCCCAAAGGACTCGAAGCTATATTCTTAAGGGATTACTTTGAAGAGAGGTCAACTTGGAAGGTTGGTAAAACTTCTGAGGTTTCCAATGGAAATAGTGAAGATTATGTCAAAGCAACGATTGTTTTTGGAAGAGAAGATGTCGAGGGGCTGAGAAGATGGGTGCTAAATCAGTGCAAGAGAAGTAAGGAATTCAACACACCACAATATATATCAAAATTTGTGGTAACGTGTGCTTTTGTGTGGGCTAGTTTGGTTAAAGCAAGATGCAGAAACCATGAAGAAGAAGAAGTAAAAGAGGAGTTCTTTCGTTTCGCTGCAGATTGCAGAGATCGCCTTGAGCAACCTGTGCCAGAAACATACTTTGGAAACTGCTTAACTCTCTGTTATGCAATGCTTAAGAGAGAAGACCTCAAGGGAGAGAGTGGTTTTGTGAATGCGGTCAAGGTCATTGAAAGGGCAGTGGCTGATATGAAAAGTGAACTCTTCAAAGATGCAGAAAATTGGAGGGAATCTTTTACGAAGATGTTTGTGTTGGGAAGCACCTTGATAGTTACAGGGTCACCAAAATTCAGTGTTTATGAGACTGATTTTGGATTTGGAAGGCCTACCAAAGTGGAAATGGCACATTCCTCTAAGGGTATGTCTCTGGCCGAAACTGGGGATAAGGAAGGAGGACTTGAGATTGGCTTGGTGTGCACAAATACAGAATATGAATATTTAATTTCCGTCATTGAACAAGGACTTCAAATTTCAAAGTCTTAATTTCATTCGTGCGCAGCTAAGGTCTATAAAAGAATTTGATCACTCAATAAAAGTCAGGGTTGATTTTAGCTTCCCAACTGTAATAAGGATCTTCGGATTTTGATATTTAGTGTAATGGATGCTTTTTTCAATAATTTATTTTGTTGAGAATTATGTGCCATATGGTTGTTAGATTGTTTGGATGGAAGACGTAAATAGAAACCATGCACCATATATAAAACACAAATATTTTAGTGATAGATTCTAAATTGAAATATTAATCACTTATTGATAGATATTATTAGTAGATTAAAGATTTGTCAAAATCTATTTTTTTTTATTTAGTGATAGATTTTATTTTGAAATTTTAGAGAAAAAGTAAAAAAATATTTTTTTATTGAAATATTGTGTAAATCTTAAAGATTTTTCTATAAAAACTCATACTTTATCTTACAAAAATTCATTATTTATGTTGGAGATTTATTTACTTTCTTTATTAGGAGATCTAGTAAATATCAAATCTTAAACTTAATATCTTTACTCAATATCTTACACTAAACATGTTCTAATAACTAATTTGAGATGATGAATAAAAAAATTACACCCGGTTTATATAATCTTTCAATAACAAATTATTATTATATATAATAGATTTGTTAACTTATATAATAAGTGTTTTAAAAATCCTAACAATAAAGTATTGATGGACAATGCACAAGCTTTTACAGTACATTGGCTATTAAATTCATATTAGGACAATTATTTTTTAGGATTATTATAATAGTTAATTAATAACCATAAACAAAAGTAATACCCTGACTCTCTATCCGTACTGGGATATATTATATCGAAGGAGCATGGGCCTAGGAAAATCCTTTTCCTCGGGATGTAGGCCTAATCATTCTGGCCCATTACAAGGCGGCACTGTTAAGAAGCACTGTCATAGCCCACCGGCTAACTCATTCTAACATTAGCCCAAGATAATTTCGTTAGCTTGCATTTAGCACTAGTTAGCAAATTTTCTGGAACCAAACAAAACGATAGCTAATTTAATTAGGAAGTCTAATTTTTTTTATATGTAGAAATATTTATAACAACTTACGCATAATATTTGATCAATTGTGCTGGATCCTCTTTTAAACACAATTATACAAATTTCTTAGTAAAAATAATCAAAGAAGATTGCATTAAAAAAATTAAATTTATTATCTGTTTCTCATATTCCATGAATAGTTGGCACACTCTATCTCTCTGTCGAAAGCTTAAAGTACATGAGGGAAGAAAATCTTCAAATAAAGTTCGTTCACTTACCTTTGTAAAATAGTCTCGTTGAGAATTGTATAGCTTATAGAACCAATTCCTAAAATAAAGAAACTCACATGACATATTGAGAAATAAGTTTTTTTTTTTAAATTGTGTTGACTAAAAGATGTTGAAGTTGCATGGATTATTTGAATTGAACCTAATAACATTAACCAAATAGAAAATATAAAATGTTATTCATATCTATTGGAGAAGTCAAGTAGATAGTGTTTTTAGTACATTTCTCTTCTCTCTTTGCATGATGGAGAATGTCTTTTCCTCTCTCATTGATGCTATTGAGAAACCTATCTTCCTTGTTCATCTCCAAAAAATGTTAAATAAATTTAAACTTAACTGTATTTTTTATTTTTATTTTAATTTGAATTGTGTATGATTTTGATCTTCCAAAGTTTTTTTTAACTAATTAGGTCTCTTTTTTTAACGTTCAAGAAATTCTATCTCTCCTTCGATTTTCTTTTATTTAAACTCTCAAATTCTCATTTTTTTATTCAAAATTTTCACAAACTAATGCATTTAGATATTTTCTATTTAATTAAAACTTACCAAAAGAAATATCATATTTCAACAATATATATATATATATATATATATATATATATATATATATATATATCCTAATTTTGCTTCTTCAAACCGGATATTTCTCATTGTATAAAATCCCTTAAAGTTGTACCAAACTTTCACTTTATTTTAACGTATAAACTTTCAAAACCGTTTCTTATCTTTTTCTTTTTTTGGTATTCAACGGGGCAAAGCTCACACGTTTCTTATCTCAAATTCATCATAAACTTCAAGTGTTTAAATTAGAAAAATAAGAATTTAAGAGATTTAGTAGAAGAAACTTCTTCTAAGACAATTGAAAACTAATTTGGTTCCTTGTTTGTTTTAAAACTAATTAATAAGGAACCAAATTTACTTAATTTTAAAAATAGAGGAACTTAATTAATTAAAAATAATACTTGAAAAACTAAAATTGCACATATAATAATCCAAACCTATTAAACGAATAACGAGTATTATTTTTAGTCTTAAACCACGAGTTGACTTTACGTAATATTATTCGAAAATTAAGTGAAAACTTTACGTAAAGAAAATTAGGCATGTTCTACTCGAATTAACTGGCCTTCGGTTTGTGTAAATAAAAAAAAACTGGCCTTCGTTAAATAATGTACTGTTATGAAAACAGAAATATTCTGTTTCTAACTATAAAAAATTATCCTTGAAGGAACTTATGCAATGATAATACGTGTTCATTATGTGAAGTGCCAACAGTTCACTCTTTGTTAATTATTTTTTTAATTAAGTTCCGTGTGATTTCCACTTGATAAACATAAGCACGTCGCCATGTAATATTGCAAGCTTCCACCAAAAACAAAGATTGCAATCTTGAAGCTCTTAAGACCAGTGTGACCCTCTACGTGTAGTCGTGTAGCTCTTTTATGCACCGCGAACCCCACCAAACACTATACCAATATATATGAACGTAACAATTAAGACCATGCAAGATTCAAAGTTTGTTGGAGTTTTGAAAACCACACAACTAACATACAAAATTCACATTGTAAACGCATATATGTTATTCAATTAACTAAGAGGTGTTAGATTACTGTTTAAGGCAAGGCAGTCGTCACCCACCTTTCATTTGTGCAAAGTAATTGCCAAAAGCAGGTGCTATGCGATCATCTATGTGGCTATGTCTATGATATGTACGTTAAGTAAAATACGTTCCTCAGCCTTTTGACTAAGATTAGGTGTGATATGGTGATTAAAATAAATAAATTAAAACCGTATATTAAAAATGCATATAAAGATGTGGTGACGCATGATTGTTATCCAGCTCTCCCACAACACTAAGATTCGGATCATGTAGTATAGATCTAGGCACGATCGATGAACATTTACGAAACGCAAAGGAAAACCAAGCACATATAACTCGCTTTCGAAACACATTAATTATTTTCATATATTTTAATTTTTGCTGATAAGTTTCATATTTAATTTATTGTTTAGAGAATGCAACTCTAACTGTATCTACTGTTTCTTATTTTTGTTTAATGCAACTGACTGCAAAATAAAATAGGTATGTCTTCTAAACATCAAACAAGGAGACAACAACTTTTATCAACTTTATACTAAAAAATGTGGAAGTAAAAAACGAGCATTATTGACAGTTTGACATGGAGTTTTTTTTCTTCCTTTTTTACATATAGGAAAATGAATATTATTAAAGCATTGAATTGAGTGCAAGCAATACTCAATAACATAATTCCACAAATGAATTGACATAGAGTTTTAACTAAAAGGGGCGAATACGATGGTTGGATTCTTCCTCTCTTACCAATTTTCTATTTTTCTTGACTTTTTTTCTAATTTTATAAAAGAAATAAACTTTGTCATTTTTCTTAGATTCGATCCGACTCACTTAAGGATGACAAAAAGATGAAGCACGACAAAGAGATGAAGCAAGCAAGAATAGTATTCCTCTCCATTACTTGCTCTACTGGATAAAAATTTGTCTCATGTCCGCCTCATACCCATGCGAGTATTCGTTAAATGTATATTCGCAAATTTCATCATTAATTATATATGAATATTCATGGATACTTGCTAAAAAATAAAATAAAAATCAACAATTACATTAATTAACAGTTCATATTAAAGAAAAAAATATATGTACTGACAATATAAAATAATTTTTTTTATTATTTAATCATAAATTATTATATATAATAAATTTATTGAATTTTATAATATTTATTTTAAAAGTCATTTAAATAATTATTTATAATTAAATAACAATATAAAACTATTTTACAATCCTGTAAATACATAATTATTAACTATTAAGTGAATACTCATATAATGTACATTGATATATAATACCCGCTATTGTCAATAAATAGATAGAGAAAAGATCAATTTAAATTACTTACAAATATCCATTTAATTATCCAAATTGAAATTGTTATAGATTTTATTTTGGAAATCCGTGAATATAAATATTTTTGTCATCTCCGGACTCACTCTTTTACATTAGTAATTATTTTTCAAAAAGAGAAAAATAAAAATTTGTAAGATTCACATTCATCATTATCTATTTGAAAGAAAAATATTAACATTTATTATCTTAGTTTAGCGCCATTATTTCAAATGGGCAAATTAATAATCAACAAACGAATCTAGACTTCTTCTAGATCATTTTCTCTGGTTGTGACAATAATTGGCCACCATGCCTACAGTGAAGTACCAGGACTTCACAATTAGCAAGCAACAACAAAGTGACATCACTATGGGGCTTTTCTCCTTCTGCAGATTATAACTTAACAAAACAGGAACCACAATCGTGTGAGATCTCCGAGGGATACGTATAATAATATTTTCTTGGTAGCAAAAGTAAAAAACTAACAAGAGAGAATGAACTAAAATAGCATTTGATCTCTAAATCCCACGTTGTTAGATGGAAGGTTGATGAATATTGGCACCTGATTTTCAATGGCTTTTGAATATATGGCCACGGATGCTAAAATAGATGAAGCAACATACTGCAAATCACAAATGTCAAGAGCCTATGGCATCATTGACTTCACTCTTGGAACAAAAATGGACAACTGTACATTTACGATCGTTAAAAAGCTCCCTGCCACAAAAATTTGGCCACACATAAGCAGACATGTGTCCAAGAATTTGGGGTTGACCTCTTGTTAAAAGGTAAGAGTGTAGGTTGACACATCATCAGTTTGGTATAGTTTTTAATTTCAGAAAACAATTTTAAACAATAAACACTAATTTTGTTAGGCTTAACCGAACAACCAAACACAAAAATAATCAATTATTAAATTGAATGTGAATTTGCATAACAATTTTTTATAAAATATTACATTAATAAAAATAAATTTAATAAACAAAAAATGTATGTATATTTTGAACATTATAAATGTCATATATATATATATATATATATATACTCCTCGCACATTTTAATGGGTGTTGTACCCGTAAAAAAAATCCCTTCAATGCGTGCATCAGTTCATCAAGGTGTTTAAGTTTGACCCTGGATAGTAACAGCCAAAAAGTCAAACTTAGACTACGTAATTTCAATGAAAAAATAAAAAAAGCATTTCTCTAAAATTATTAAGGTGTATAGTGTATACATTAAGTAAAGTATATTTTCGTTTGAATTTTGATAAATTAGGCTGTGTTTGTATGGTGTTTAGTACATTAAACGCCAAAGTTTTCTCTCAATAAGATTATATTCAACATGTATTGGAATGGGAGAAATTCTTAAACTAAACACATACTTAATTCAGCACCATCCCAAGACAGGAAAATATAATTATTTGAAGTGGAATTTGGAATCTCTGATTTTCTTTGAGTGAAGCTTTGGTAGAATAATTGTAAGGATTTTGATACATATTCGCAGGAGAAGATGAAATGTATAAAATTAGAAAGTTTTATATGAGGATTGTAAGACTTAATATTTCTTACATAACAAGATGTGGTAAATGCTTCTGATTTTGTGCGATTTACCGTATCTATTAACAAATTAGACCAGATCATGATAGTTTCAAATAAAGTTAATTAAAAACGCATTTATTACTTACTTTAAACGTAAAACTTATTTTACAATATTCTTATCCAAAATTCACAGTCAGAGCCCCAGAAGGCCAGAACGAAAGGAGACAGCCAAATAAAGTAATATGACGAAAGAGTAGAACAAAATTTCTCTAATTGTTGATAAGCAAACTGAACAACCTTACCGCTCGATCATTCCCCATAATACACCTAAAGCTAATAAGGTCAAACTCAAATTCAATGTTTATTTTCTCACCGTGATCCCAACATACAGTTTTACAATGAAAAACAAAAAGTCACCTCCCCTATGTGTCTTTTGTATAAACCCCTCCTTCTATAAACAACCGCAGACATGCTTTAGTTATTCAACAGAAACTCTATATTTTTTTTAACTTAATTAGTAAAAATGACACATACACACAAAAAAATAAGTGGCGTGTAAACAAATCATTTTCCTTCAACCTAATGTTACGTTTATGATTAATATATGGGTGTGTGACTTGTGAGTGCCCCAATCTACGTAAATATGTATACAGTATACGCAGTGGCCTGCTTTGCAAAATAATTAAAATGTATACGCAGTGGCCGATATATACAATCATATAGAATATTTTTAGTGGGAGCAAAAAATATTTTTTTATATTTTTGTGGGAAAAATATTTTAAATTTTTATTAATTAGTTTTAAAAAATTGTTAGTGATAATCGTCAGAGGTTTACTAAAGGGAGTAGACCTGGCCGTGTTTGCAATTCCAGCTGATTCATCGACATCGTCTTCTTTCACCTTGTAAACCTCTGACATAGGTGCCTGTGTTCTTAGAATATGCTCGTGTCGGTTCTCCATGTGAAAGTTCTGCATGTTTGAAAGCTACAAATCATTGAAAGTTCACATTCACAGGTAATAAGTGCTTTGGAAGGAGACATTTGTCTTCAGTGCAAAATAAATCAATAACTTAACCTAAATTGATTCATGACGCTCAAAAGCAATTATATGAAACTTCAAATAAGAATTAAAATTACTCGGTTCACCAAAAAAATAAGAATTAAAATGTAAGGTAGCACAAAAACTTATAATTCTCTATGTCAACTACATTTTAGAAAATCAAACACCTTGTTACTCAATTTGTTAATTTTCTTTTTAACTTTTGATAAATATTTTAGCTTGGCAAATAATTTTTACTAAAATAAACTGCAATTTTTAATAACATAAAAAATTAATGACAAAAACTTAATTTTATATTTTAATATTTTAAATTAAATCATTTAAGCAATATTAAGATTAATTTCTTTCATAAAATAAAAATTAGATTCATGTCTTAAAATTTATTCCAATATTGTGTACTTAAAAAATTAGATACAAACATCACATAATTCGAGCAAAATTAAGCTTGGAATTCTTAAACAAGATTTCAAATTCGACTATATATGGTGGATTAAAAAAATATCTAGGATTTTTTATTATTAAAGATGAATAATCAATTTTTCCAACAAAGAATAATTATTAAAAGAATAATAGATATTTTGCACTTATAACAACACAACAAAAAAATCATCAAATTAATGTAATTCTATTTAAAATTACGCCTATTGTAAAAAAAAAAGGAATTGAAATCAATATTTTTTTTTATATATTTCAATACTTTAGATTATGCAAAATTAAATAAAATATTACTGCATAAATAACGAAACATATGAAATTGATTTAAAAAATATTTTCTAAATTGTGTAATTTTTTTATTATTTGTAAAAAAAAAATTTGTTGGTATGTAGTGAGATCATATCTATTTTTTTGTGTGTAAAAGTTGCACTGCTTTTAGATCTTATAATCTCATATATATTATTCAAACTCTTCATCATTAAGTTGATTCTAATAGGTGTCTGTCATATATTATGCTATGAGTCATTTTAATTTATAATAAAAATCATTTTGTCTATAAAAAATATATTAATTCTTAAGTTATTTTATATTTAAAAAATTATTATAATGATTGAAGTAACTACCAAATAAAATACATTTTAAGAAGATTAAAAATAAATCATAAAAGAGTGAAAATTGAGAAACAAAAATAGTAATAAATCATGCACCCTGTTTTTTTTAAAAAAAAATTATGACTCCAATAACACAAGTTGTTTTAGTTATTAGTTATGTTTAGCTTCACATTTAATATAGAATCAGCAAATTTTCTGTTTCTTTTATATTTACATACAAATTAAAAATATTTATAAAAAATACTTATAAATGTGTTTTTAATTACTAATATTAGGTCGGTACAAGTAAAGATGAGTCACATTTTTTAAAGTATTGTGTTCGAGACTTGAAAAAAGATATTATAGATGATAATTTTTTTAAAGTAATTAAATATATGTAGTTTGGATTTAAATGTGAAATTATTAGTTAATTTGAAATATCATTGCACCTGTTTATGTTTATATATACATAGTCTTTATATTTATTAATTTGATATGATGCTTCAAATTTTAAAATTTAACATTAAATTTACAATTTAGAGATCTAAATTTTTGTGATAATAAAGTAATAAAATATAAAATAATTAATTAACGCAAAATAATCGTGTAACATAATAATTGGTAAGTGAAAATAATTACTATAGATAGTATATATTATTCTCACAAAAATGGTTATGAAAATAATATCATTCTTGAAACTTTATCTGATAAATGTGTATTGCATGTCATATATTTTTTAAAGGAAACTATACTCTCGTGCTCCTTAAAATTTAATAAAATTTCACTTGATCTCTGTCTCTTTTTTACCCTACATAAACCTCACTAGCTAGGTTAATTTATATAATAATAACATGATATCGTATATCTGTCCTAATTTTTAAGCAGTATATATGTTGTATGCATACGTATTAAATGTGTATAATTATACGTACAGGGCAATCATGTGTATACATCTGTTGATAAATACATATATAGCAGAAGGACGGCACCAAATCCTTTTGACTTCAAACGAACATCCCCACTTTCTTTTGCTATAAAGCCGGGGGTCGTCATCGCTTTGCATTAGACCCAACAAACGTTTACTTTCCTTGAGTTTCAGTTTCATTCAGCACAACCCTCTATCTTTCTTCTCTTTCGTGTTTGAGTACACTTTGCGGCTGCACTTTTAGAAACCATTCATTCACCCTATTGTACTTTTTACTATTCATCTGCTTCCATTCCAAAATGGGAAGAGCACCTTGTTGTGACAAGAATGGCCTCAAAAAAGGTCCATGGACTCCCGAGGAGGATCTCTTGCTCACCAACTACATTCAAACTCATGGACCTGGAAATTGGCGAACCCTCCCCAAGAATGCCGGTACCTATCTATACCATTTTCATTATTCTACTTCTAATTCTTATTATAAGTTTTATGTGTCCACTAATTATTGAATATTAACATATATTAATTAATCACAGGTCTACAAAGATGTGGCAAGAGTTGTCGCCTTAGATGGACTAATTACCTTAGACCCGATATCAAGAGAGGAAGGTTCTCATTCGAAGAAGAAGAGGCCATCATTCAGCTTCACAGTGTCTTGGGAAACAAGTACTTTGTTTAATTTTTTTTTTATCGACAAATCTTACTTGTTAGAATATTAATTTTGTTAATAAAAAAGATCAAACCTTTCATTTTTCTCTTTTCTCTTAATCATTAAATTCACTTTATATCTTCACATGTTTGATTTTCCTCAATCTCCTAAAAATATTAAACTTAAAAAAAAAGATTATGCTTTATGTGTTATGTTGTTTAATATTTATGTGTTCATATTTAGGTGGTCGGCTATAGCAGTTAGGTTGCCGGGGAGAACCGACAACGAAATAAAGAACTATTGGAACACGCACATTAGGAAGAGGTTGCTTCGAATGGGAATAGACCCAGTTACACACGCTCCACGCCTCGATCTTCTTGACATCTCCTCGATTTTAAGGTCAGCAATTGGCAACGTTAATCCATCGATTCTGAATCTGCAAGGCCTATTGGGTGCCCAAGCGTTGATGACCCCAGAGTTTTTGAAGCTCGCTGCCACTGCCACACTTTTATCTCTAAAGAATAATGAGAACCCATCAAACATAGTTTCACAAGTACAACAACAATTCAATAGTGCTGGGAATTGTCTAATACAAAACCAAGTTGCTGCTCCAAATGATCAGTTTCAGACACCAACTTATAGCAATAACGTGAACAATGGCTTATCATCAAGTTCCCCCGAGAATTCAACTCCTTCCCATCTTGGGGATAATAATAATTACCAGCTGAATGCTCAACAAATTAACCAAGTTGATTTGCTTCTGGACCATGAATTGGAACATTACTTAAACTGTGTAAACCAAAACATAGGCTATGAATCAGTTACACCTTTGTCGACACCAACCCCATTGAATTCATCATCCACGTATGTGAATAGCAGCACGGAGGAAGAGAGGGGCACCTATTGCAGCGATATATTCAAGTTAGAAATTCCCGAGAGTCTTGACATTAGTGATTTCTTGTAAATATGTGTCGGTGTGATTGCGTTTAATTTGCACACTGCTGTTTAGTTTGCATTTATGTACTATTATTCTTGTTATTTAAATATGTGGGTCATGCAGAGTTTTGTAGTCCGGTCGGTTATTTCGTTAAATCTTTCGTTCATTTTTGCTTTGCAGTTGTCAATATTTCTGATAAATGATGACACCAAGTCTTTGTCATTAATTTTTATCAGTGTCTTTGTTTTGAGTGCTTTCTATAGTCACATTTTTGTGTGGTGGAGTATAGTTGATTACGCTCTCTAAACGTTAATTAGAAAGAGAAAAAATGTACCGTCTTAATTAGGTACTACAAAATTTCCTTGGCTCATGGGAGGTATAATGAACTTGAAACAAATTAAAACATACAGAATACAGCTTAACAGGCTGATTACTTTTTTCTTATAAAAGAGTGAACTCAAAAGTTTAGTAGCGGGCTATTAATTGCTGAAAAAGAGTTTGGATAATTAACGAAACATCATTAAGTTAAAGTAAGAGCGGCCATAGTATCAAAGAATATGAAACTAGATTCTTTTAGGCCGGGAATATATTAAGAATGTGTAGTTGTCAAGATTTTATTAATTTATATTTTAAATTAAATGTAGGATTAACATGATTTTATAATTATTATAACTTGTCTTCTTATCTAAAAGGAGGAAGAGAGAGGAAAGTTACTCGTTGAATTTGTAAGTAAATTTTGTACTACAATTTCAACGATAAAAATGGTCTTAGAATATTTAATTTCTACTATGAAATCATAAATCAATCGGAAATATATCCTTTAAGGCTATTTATTTTTAATACATATCTTATTTTATTTTTAACAAATAATAATGTTTGCTTAAAAAAATATTTTAAAGTAGTGTAGAAAAATGACCTGAGAATCCATATATTGAGAATTTTAAAGCTGTTAAAGCTCAATTATTGATTTTTAAATTATTGCAATTATACTTTATTCAAAATATTTAAATGCAAGTACACATATAGCATTTGTTTCATGAATTATTTCTTTAATTCTTAAAACATTTTTTCTATAAATATAACATGAGAATGAGAATGTTATTCTCAGATATTTTTTTAAAAATATATAATATATCTTACAGTAATTATTTTATTATCTTATAATAAATATGAAAAAAAAATTCCAAGCTCATATTTTTAGTAATAATAAACAAATAATCCATAAAATAAACGCTAACTTTTCTTTTTCCTTTTTGAAAATTTTATAAAAGAGCTGAAAGAACTTGATAGAAAATTAAAGGAATCGGACTAACAGTCTTTGAGCGAATACCAATTAACAACGTGCTTATTAATATATAGAAACACAAGGCAGCTAACGCTGATGTTTTAACTCAGTTAATATAAAGCACTTATTCCAATCATGCCCCAAGTCCGCACAAATCTGGTATGGAGTGTCCAGATGATTGGGTGTAGACATCGTGCTTCCTCGGAAGATTAATCAGCTTTATATTCAGTTAGACTTTCTTATCAGAGAAAGAAAATTCAAAAGATGGAAGCACGTTATATGGCATGTCATCTGCTGGTGCCTACGGAACATTAGGAATGCTATAGTTTTTTGGGAACAATATTTTGATGGGGTCAAGCTATTGGAAGATATCAAGATCATCTCTTGACAGAGATTCTTATATAAGAGAAGAACTAAATCAGTTATCTTTTTCTCTTCTTGGTGTCCTAATCCCTTATCTTGCTTTAATTCAGAAAGTAAAAATCTGATAGGAGACTTGTTTTGAGACCCTTAAGCCAATCCTATGTATAGTGTATATAACTCTTTCTGTGAATGTATTAATGTGGTTGTCCACCTTGTACAGATCTACTTAATATACATAATACAATACTTTTGCCTTTTAAAAAAAGGTTAGCTCAACAATAAATACACCTTCACTTATCTATTCTAGCACCAATTAGTGTAAGGAATTTTCCCAAAATAAATATTTATTGACCTCTTATCAATTAAAAAGATCATCATTAATTTAAGTTAATTAAGATCGATGATAGATAAATTTAATGATAGATTATTAATAAAAAAGGTATTGCTAATAAATATCATATAGGCACTTGTTGAAAAATAAAAAAAAAATAAAGATCACCAAAAAAAACATAGTAGTATTCAACATAATAAACATCCAAACAAACTATTTCCCTTGTTCCAAAACTCAGTCTTTAAACAAGATATATATTTTTGTCCAAAATTATTCTATTTCCATTTTGTTTATTTTTAAAATACTTTTTAAATTAAAAAGCATGTTAGTTACTATAATTGAACAAACTAACTAAAGCACATATGAATTCCATCGTGTTTTAATCAATCTATTATCGGGACCACTATTGATCATCTTTCGGCTTATTACATTATATTCTCTCTTCCAAAACAATGGAATCGCTATCACCATTCACCATGCCAAAACACTGTGGAGATATCATTTGAATGTCGATCTTTTAGAGGTTATTCGGCGATCAAAAAAGTGTGTCTTTGTCCTTACGTGCCCACATCTGTAAGAGGACCACAAAAATACAGAATATAGTCTGCACTGTTTTTTGACATGTCTGATGTCTTGATGTAAAGTGCCTATTTTTGGACTTGAAAGGAAACTGGGACACTATGTTTTGCGATACTTGTAAATAGTAAGGATAACAACGTAAAAACCACATGTACTAACAACCACTATAAAAGCGAAGCCAATGCCAAAAGTAGCAGAGGCGTCACTCCATACTTATTAAAACTACAAGTACATCATATTTGGATACAAGTTAACAGTGTTTTTGAGAATTTCATCTTTACAAAAAAAATCTTTATATCATAAAAAAATTCTCAAAATCACTTTACTTATATCCAATTATATTCCCTAAAAATGGAATATTTATAAGAACACCCAAAAAACTACTGACGCACCAAACAAAGAAAAGAAGAAGAAAAAAAACATGAAAATACCGGTTGTGTAAGAACGTGAACGATTCCCTCAGAATTTATTAATATTATTGAGTTGCTCTTCTAAGATGTTGACGAACTTATTCATCCGAATCCTTTCAAGTGCCAATCCAACCTCAATTCCTCCATTTTCGTCTCTACAATCAGAAAGAGAAATTGATCCTGACGATTCAATATGCGCTGCTTCAGATTTCTTAGGCTTACCCCATCCAAAATCAGTATGATACACCCCCAATTTTGGTGACCCCGCAACTACCAACACAGATTTACCTGGTTTCCCTAACTCTCTATAATATGACATCAACCTTTCAGCATTTCTCAAAGCATCACTCTTCAAATCTCTAATTTGCCTTTCAATAGCCTTTGCCACCCCAATGATCGCATTTTCTCCCACTATCTCACTCCTTTTCATTGCTACAAAGCAAGTGGTTAGACAATTCCCAAAGTACGTTGAAGGTAATGAAAATTCAGGACGATCACGACAATCTGCTAGAAACACCAAGTGGCAGAATTCATCATAATCTTGTGCAACATAATTGTCTTTGCTCTCCTCTGACCTAATCATGCAAACCCAAATTAAGGAGCATGTCACCACAAAGGTTGATATGTGCAACGTCTCATCAGAAGTGTAGCTGGCGCATTTAAGAGAGACCCATTTCTTAAATTTCTCAACTTGTTCACGACTCAATGCAACCGTGAAGCGAACCTTGTTAGTGGAGACTTCTCTCACGAGCCCCGCAAACTCCATGTTTCTGGACTCATGATGTTCAAGTTCTTGAAAGTAAATGAGCTTAAGCCCCTTTGGGTCTTTAACTCTGTCCCTCTCATGAGAAGGAAGAGACAAAGAGGTTTCAAGGGAAGCCATGTTTCCTTTTGCTTTGCAAAGAGAGGCCCAGAACTTTATGAAATGGTGAAGTGACTTGCCATCGCTGGCAAGGTGGTTGAAGGTGAGACATATGGTGAAGCCAGAGTTTGGGAAAATTGTAACCTGAATGGCCATGAGAGGGAACACACGTGTGCCATCTTGCTCAACACGTGGGGTAGGAAACGTGGGAACAAGAGGGTGCCAATTTTGAACGTCTTGTGGTGAATCTGATGTGAGGAGGGTGAAGTCTGCGGTGGACTCTGCAACGGTGAAGGAGAGAGAATCTCCATCAAGGTAGCGTATGTGAGAGAGATGGGGTTGTTGTGGTGGAACGATGAGGTTGGAGGAGAAGGGGAAGAAGTGTTGGAGGGTTAGGGAAAGAGAGTGTTTGAGAATGGGAAGTGCTGTTTGGAGAAAGTGGTGTGTGGGGTGGGGAAAGTCATAGAAGAAGATGCGTTGGATGGGGTTGCAGTAGAACCATGGAATATCGAAGAAAGTGAGGGGAAGGGTGGTTGAGGGAAGTGAGCATGGTGGTGGAGCAACTTCAATTTGCTTTAAGATCTTCAACTGAGCCATGTTGGTGGCACTGTGGCTCTGAAACAAAAACTTGTTGAGGCGATGGGACAGAGATGATTTACCTGCAAATGGGAAATGGAAAGATTATTTTTATTTTTTTATTTTTTTTAAATATTATTTTTGCACCTCACACTTCTCGTGGAGTGTTTATATAATCTTTCTCTCCCCTATATATATATATATATCATCAATTGATTGTTAGATTCCATCTCTTTAATTATAGGTGGGAATGAATAATATTGAAAATAATACATTTAATACTTTAACATATCATATATTTTATTAATATTTATTACTTTTTATCTGTCTTTTTATCTTTGTATTACATTAACTAACTATCTATATTTTTCTTTCTTACTCGCTTTTAAGTGCTGAATAAAATTTAAATCCAATCACCCATTTATCTTTTTCTCATAACATGTATCTGATTCCAATTCTGAGAACATATTTAATTATGAATTTCATTTTAACATCTATTAAATATCAAATTTTTATACAAATATCCAATTTTTATAAAAAAAATGATTGATTGATATTTCAAATTTGAAATTTTATTTCAAAAATTGGATTTTATATTAATTATATTTTGATGAATCTTATAAATGTGATATGTGTATCAAGATTTTATTGTTTTTTTTAATGATATATCTCAATTTAACGTCTTAATCACTTGTGTGGATCATCCAATGGATCCACTTAAATATATTTTATTAATTATTTTAAATTAAATTTAAATAATTAATTATAAATATTTTATTTATTAAATAATAAATATTAAAAAATAAATTTTTTGATAATTAATTTTTTTTTACGAGTTATTTGTTGTAGGTTGTTAATTGTTAGGTTCAAGTTGCAGCATAATCCTCTTGAAAAGTAAAAATATTGTTGCTTCATTGCCAAAAAGAACAGAACTAAAGAACTCTCTCGCGTTCCTCCCATGTGAAGAACAATATAATTTCTAAGAAGATTGTGGAACGTGCCAACAATGATGACTCATCTGTGGTTAAGCCGCCATCTTTGCCTTTGATTTTCTCGACAATGACTTATGTCTTTGACGTGGAACACATATTAGCAGGGGCGGATTCAGAAAAAAATTAAGGGGGCATTAGTAACGGGGTTCGGGAGCAACACCCCCCAAATTTTTTTTTAAAAAAAATTAAAAGGAACAAACCATTATAATAAGAGTGTGGAAAATGTTACCATTCAAAAAGGAAAAAAATGATAAAATTAGCGTGTGGCCAATGCTTAAAAATAACAAGTGTGTGTATCCATGTTTTCTAAGCTTTGGGACTTCTCTCTCTATTTTCAGTTTATGCCGACATATATGATATTTGTTTTGGTAAAAGAAGACTACATAATTTTTTATGGTCTAAAGGGATCCAGTCTGCCACATGATATACAAGTTAAGATCCTCTTTAACAAAGACAAAGCTACAAAAACAATAGTATCATCGACAAAAAGGTAATCTTGTAACTATACTCTCCATGTTTTATTTACACCTAAAAAATACCAACATTCACATATACCTTTAGCCTAATTGCATTAATCTTGCTTATAGTACCTTAAACCACTTAGCCAATTTAATCTCTGTACTTCAAATTTGAGGCACAAGGCAATATTTCTTTACTTTTTCAAATAAGAGGGGTCTTACATCCAAAAGTATGGCTAACCAAGATGCAGGATGTGTGGTTGTAAGATGCCTAATTAAGGTGGCCAGCAATTGAACATGACACGTGAAATGGAACTTTAGCTTAGTGCATGACTGACAGCCTTTTTACCCCTCGCCTAATGCATGTCTATGGCCAAACGAAAATATCCCACCAACCCTTCAAACTAAGGATGTTTCCAACATACGAACATCAAAATAAGCAATGTTAATAAACGTTTAAATCTAAAAGGGGGGCAAAATTACAAATCAGAACATCAAAATTCCACTAAGATCACTATAATGTCGTTAGAAAACAAAATCGAAAGCATGAATTATAAGATGTCTCAGGCAACTAAAATAACAAAATATCTCCATCTTTACACAACTAAGGTTACCTTACAACTTCATAAGGAGTTCTGGGTTAATTTGCTGCTAACTCCTAAAATCGATTAAGAAACTGAACTTGCGTAAGAAACTGCAATAAGAAATTGCAGTAACTTCAACATTTTTTAGAAATGCAATTATCACAACTCATGTTGAAATCTTGGCCCTCCCCTCACATTCGTTCGCAATCGCAGCCACACCACAAGGATTCTATTTCTGGAGCTAGTACCTAGTGGGTCCTAATCCTAAGCTAGATTTTCTTCCTCCCTCTTTGCTCTGAATTATTTAACATTAATTATAATTTTAACAATATTTGATATTTGGTAACAAACCTAACTCCTAAAATCGATTAAGCAGAAGCAGAACCACTGAATCAAAGAGCAGAGTCAGTGAGTCACAAACCTTCCGGTGACGCGACCAAAAGCGGGAAACGAATTTCCGGTGCTGTGGGCGGTGGTGCGACGGTCGGCGACTGGCGTGAAGAGAAGGGAACAATCAACAATGGGCTAGTTCGCGAGTGGCCGACGGTGGCGGACTGGCGGTTCTGGTTCTGGCGAAGCCGCGGAGGAGGTGCAGAAGTTGAGGAAGGACAGTGGTGGTCTAGGGCGTGCCGGCGTGGTCCGCGTGGATCGGTGCGGTGGCTGCGTTATGCTCGAGCAAATAAGGTTAGGAAGGAGTGAATGACGCGTTCTGTTCTGTGCACTATTGGTATAGTGTGGAAAAAAAATTATAATCAAGGGCATATTGATAATTCACCTTGAAAATTTAAGGGGGGCAATGCCCCCCCAACCCTGAACGTAGGTCCGCCTCTGCAGATTAGGACAAGTTACTATATACAAGTGAAAGTTCAGGAGTACTATCACAACAATCTGCTAGAAACACCAACTAGCAAAGTTCATCATCATCACTGTCTTGTGCAACACAATTTTTTACTTTTCTATCTTCTGATTTTATCATACAAAACCACACCAAGGAACATGTCACCACAAAGGTTGATATGTGTAACGCCTCAGAATCATCGTAGCTGGCACATTCAAGAGAGACCCATTTCTTGAGTTTCTGAACTTGTTCACGACTCAATACAAGAGTAGAGCGAACCTTGTTGGTGAAAACAGGACTACTACTAAACTAGAAAAACCAATACTATGCCCCAAAATAACCACTACTATTTTCAGAAATACTCATCCAAACGTAACCATGTTAAAGCCAGAATGGAGTAGGTAGGGGAAGGCAATGTTGGAAAATTTCACTGTCTTGTTCCCGCCGCAATCAAAGACTTTAGTGCACCAAAATAACCTGAAAGTTGGAGTTCGTAGTTATTAAAGGAACTGGAGTTGACGATTTTTCAGACCAACCACTTCTTAAGTAGAAATGATGCATAGTATAAACTCCACTCCCTTAAATAAGTAATTAAGAGTTTGAATTTTAATTCTTATGTATATATAAAATTTAGTTGAAAATGAAACGAGTTTTGCTAAAATCTATATGTACGAATTGTTGTAAAAAAATTTATATCAGATTTTAATATATTTTTTAAAAAAAAACCCTAATTGAGAAGAAACAATTCATCTTTTTTATTTTATTATTATTATTATATATGTTATTAGTATATCAATTTTGTTACTAATTATTTTTATTAAAAAATAATTATAAACCATGAACAGCTTAGCCGGGAAATTGAGAAGTGACAATGAAGAAAGGAAGTCCAATAAGAAATCATGGTTGAGTGTCTGTAATGGCTTATAAAGCTTATAGGCGTGGCATGTTTTTCCGTCTATTTAATCCAGTGGACCAAGCCAATTACATAAAAAAAATATCCATCCCCGTCCGGAATCATATTTTATGCGTTCACACAATCATTGCATGCAGTTGTGTACTAACACCGTTAAATAAAAAAATCACATGGCTGGATTTTCAGATGCATATTTGAAAATCTAATTTACTAGATAAAATATACTCCGTCAGATCTTTATCAACGATTATGATTCGTTTAATGCGTGAAAGCGTTAAATTCCGGTTGCATAGAATCAGAGTCCGCGCACGTCATCATTCACTTTCCTTCTTTTGATCCCAAGGCAAGGGACCCGCCAATAAAAACGCACCATCCCTTTCCGATTCCTTATCATACCGAGTCAACTCGTCCCCTCTGATTTCTCCGAACTCAGTTCCGTTTCAGCGTCAGCTCACCACTCAGATCCATGTAAGTAATCACGTTTCACCAACAGAATTTCACACACATTGAACACTCTCGATGCTCAATCACTTTGTGTTGTCACTGAATGAACACTGCTGAATTTGACAACAGTTTCAGTAACGCTCCTCGTCGTCACTACGCCATGCATGTGCATTGAAATCATTTGTTAGAATCTCCGTGTTGCAAACGCGCTTGCTGAATGCGGCAATGGCTTCTCACATCGACGCCAATTCCTTGAGGGACTTTTGGATCCCGGGCCACGTGCTCGTGCCGGAGTCCGTGGTTGAAGGTAGCAACATCGATATCGAAGGACCGAAGTGTCCGGTGCTCGTTTTCATTAACTCAAGGAGTGGTGGCCAGCTAGGAGGGGAACTCTTGAAAACGTGCCGTGCACTTCTTAACGAAAATCAGGTGCTGTTAGAGTGTCATTTTTCTAGAATATTCAAGTTCATGATCTTGTTATGCAGGACTGAATATAGCATTTTTTTTTTTAAGGTTTTCGGCTTGGGGGAAGAGGCCCCTGAAAAGGTACTTAGCAGGATCTATGCGAATTTGCAAAACCTCAAGCTTCAGGGCGATCATGTTGCCATGCAGATTATGGAGAGGTTGAGATTAATTGTGAGTTCAAATTCTTTTTGATGAATTGCTGTTTCAATTAGAGCTGCAACATCATAGATTTTATTTTCCTGGAAGCAATTTTATATGCAAATGGGTTGAATTGTTTTGTTTTGTTTTCAGTTTTTGATATGTAGTTTGTTGGCTTAGGTTGCAGGGGGTGATGGAACAGCTGGTTGGCTACTTGGAGTTGTTTGTGATCTCAAGTTATCTCATCCGGCACCCATAGCCACGGTTCCGTTGGGCACAGGGAATAATCTACCGTTTGCATTTGGTTGGGTACGAAATTACAGTTCTATGTTGTGTACTTTTGAGTTTTAATGAAAGTTCGATGTGCATGTAAAATGTTATACTGACTCTAGTGATTTGTTAGTTTTTTCACCAAAAAAAATATTTAAATTGCCTTGATTCCTGCTCCTTGTTTGATTGGATGGTCTTTAAGATTAAGCATATTATTCTGGTTTATTCCTGAACTTTTGCGTGTCTACCGTTTACTTTTTAGAAGTAAAAAAAAAAAAAAAAGATAACATGCAGTGATTTTATGTTTCCCTGTATATATGAAGATTTAAGGTTCCTACTATGTCCTTCACTTTTGAGTAGTAGTGAAGGAAATTTTCTTCAGTTCAGTTGCTGCTGTGATTGTGATGATAAACATTATCAGAAATTTTTTTTAATAAAAAAAAGTATGGAGCTCATTTTTTCTGCTGCTTTTTTATTGCAGGGGAAGAAGAACCCAGGGACAGATGAACAGGCAGTCAAGTCATTTCTAGATCAAGTAATGAAAGCTAAGGAAATGAAAATAGACAAGTAATGAATTTTGGTTCTATTCTTTCATCTTACAACTGAGTATTATTCTGTTGTTCTGCTACTTGAATAGTTCAGTTATTAATCTATAGTTCCATTTCCTTCCTACTATTGAGGATATTCTTCAGGCTCGCTTATTATTGAATGTAATAAATTTGTATTTGTATGTTGCCTGGTTATGATTGTGATCCAAATTGATTTTTTGTGGGTTAAAGGCATTTTAGTTGGGATCGCTGCAATACCAGTAAATGTAAAATTAATTGATTATTCGGATATCCAAACTGAAAGCTTCTGATTTACTGTACTAATTTAATTTCCATTTTGTGGATATCAGTTCAATATGAGATTCTTCTGTCATGTGTTTACATACCTTGTTAATCTTAAACTGTCAAGCTAACTGTTATTTAACATTATTATTTCATTCAGTCATTTTTGTTCATTATTTTGTTCTCATATGGGGCATAGTAGTGGTTTTTCTAGTTTAGTATTAGTCCTGTTTTCTTCTTTTGAGATTTTGTTTTGTCCCTTACTGACTCCCCATGTCCTTAGTGCCCTTTAATTCGAAGTAAATATATGTTTACTGTTTAATGGATACTCTTTGTTCAAGATATATACTAATTTTTTTATTGATTTGTTCTACAAATGTTGATTGCTGATACTTGGTGTTTGTTTTCCACTCCTGAACCCTCAGCTGGCACATTCTTATGCGGATGAGAGCTCCAAAACATGGTCCATGTGATCCAATTCCTCCTCTTGAGTTACCACATTCTTTGCATGTCTCCCATCGTATATCTGAGGCAGATGAACTTAATGTGGTAAGGTTATACCATTCGCTATTTTGCAATCTTATCTGCATCTGGTTCATGGTGACTAGAAGATATATTTTGGAACTTATGGAATTTCACGAAAGATACCTTGAGTTTCATATGCTATATTTTATGATTTGACTGGATTTCAGCGTAGCTATGATAAGTGACAACTTCTTTAAAGTATGACTTGATGATATAGGGTTTATAAGTTATAACTAAATTGTACCGATTTTGGGATGATTTGTTTCGAACTTATATGGGCATGAGCCCTGTTTTCCTCAAGCAAGTACCATGTATCTGAATATTTAATATTTTATACTTGCTTTTAACTAATGGACTCCACATATTAAAAACTTGATTTTTGGGGGGGGGGGGGGGGGGGGAAAGTAGTTCTTCGAAACTGTTTTGTTTACACATGTTTTGGCTTCTTCTCTACTCACTGCATTGTTGTTTCTTATTTCTCCTCAGGAAGGTTGCCGTACTTTTCATGGGGGATTTTGGAATTACTTCAGCATGGGTAAGAATAGCTTTCATGGTTCTTTAAAACATGAACCTTACCTTTGCTGACTTTATAATTCCATGTTCCAATTAGTTGATTTAGTTGACACTTCATTATAATATTTAAGTTTGTCTATTTCACATCCTTGGATCTTGGTTAAGACATCAGATTTTGACAATATAAAATCCATTTTAAATTATTTTTAGCAAGAAAACTTACATTATGTAAGCTGAAAAGTAT
Source organism: Glycine latifolia (assembly GCA_013407115.1). NCBI lineage: Eukaryota > Viridiplantae > Streptophyta > Magnoliopsida > Fabales > Fabaceae > Glycine > Glycine latifolia. The sequence continues at coordinate 18,053,541 of CM023953.1, read as the reverse complement.
GAACTTGTAATGATGGAGACATGATTTGTGTAATGTTATTTCAGTATGCTGATTAAGTGCAATTCATTGGTGTTGATTATTCTTAGCATCTCTTAGAATATTTTGATCGTGGAAATAGAATATATTCAAGGACTTCTTTTTTCCTCATTTCATCAATCTATCCTACTTCAACTGTTGTTATAAAGTTCTCATGACTACATATTGTAGGAATGGATGCTCAAGTCTCTTATGCATTTCATTCTGAATGAAAAATGAATCCTGAAAAATTCAAAAATCAGTAGGTCAATCAGGTATGCTTTTGTTTGGTAGTAATCATAGTAAATACGTAAAAGCATTGCATAGACATTGAAGGTTGATAACAATACTATTTTGACTTTCTTGCTCTTGATTGGAAAGCCTATAGTTTTGATCTTTTAGCCCATGGAGATGTAACTCATCTACTTATTTTTGTTATTGATTTTAATCATGATAGAGTACTTATGCTAAGCTTGGATGTACACAAGGATGGTTTTTTGCTCCTCTGTTCCATCCTCCTTCCAGGTCAGTCTGTGTAGATTGATTGGACAAAAAATTCCTTTTATGATTTTGAGGTTGTTTCTTCCCACTGCAGTAAATTTTCAAAACCATCTAATGTAGGAGGATGATAGAAACTGGTTCAGATTTAGCACACCAAGAAAGTACTGTTATTGATTAACAGAAAGAATGCACAAATTCCTGGGATATTGAGAGATCCAAGACTCTCCGAAGTCACAAATTGACTAACTCCTCCTCTCAATCTCTCTTTCTATTTATAGGCAGCATGCCTTATTTCTTCAACCGGCTAACCTAATTAGCTAATTGGTGTAACTAGGTATATATTAGAGGGCCATGCAAATTCATGAAAGTTCATGCTCGTAATATATGCTGTGAGTCCCATTGGAAATCTGTTTATGAAAATTAGTTAAATTGACTCCTTGCAACTGGTTCTCTAGTTAAATATAAGGATATCTTGAATTTAATTTTATTATTTTGGCTTATGAGTCTTCGGAATGACGAGTTCTCCATCCAATCATGAATTTGTTATTGTTAGTTAATTTGACACTACTTTGTACAGTGTCACCATCAAGAACCTAAAGTTGTTACTTGTTAACAATATAGACTGAATACATAAACAATAGCAATCCATAAATGGACCTTATATCTGAGCAATTATTTGCTCCACCAGTTGAGTTGTTTGGAGTGACAAACTGGCTGGTTCACCAGTTTTTCAGTTGAGTTAGTCGCTTGTTATCTGTAGTTCTTATCAATTTTTAATGCTGGTTTAGATTGGTCAGTTGTACATGCATATGCCCAAAAACTACTCACAATATCAATCCTTCATAGGTCCATCTTAAGCATTTTTTTAATATATATTTGTTACTTAACCAGTTAAGAAATGTAATTTGATCTTTGAATGCAGCAACATAGCACATCTTGCAAAAGTAAAAGTCATGAAAACACATGGTCGTTGGGAAGACCTGCAAATTCCTTCCAGGTATATCATTTTATATACTCATATATGACCTTTTCTTTTGTTATATTGGAGGTATAAACAGTTGAGTAGGCGAGAGGAAAAAGAGTGCAGTGGTGGATTGAACCTTTGATGTCAACATCATGCAAGTCTTAAAACTTGGGCCAATGTCCATTGAGCTACAGGCTCATTAGCATATATCTACAAAAGTGAATGTAAAAAAAAATTCAGGTTAGGGGGTAAACTCCTGGATGTTCAAAGTACCAAAGATCCAAAGCCACACTATGCTTGATAGGTTTCCAATTTTATTGTTATGCAAATCATGTCTATTCACGTTTTTCAGAACTTTGTTGCTTTTATTGATATTTCTCTTGTTTATTTGATGATTACTGTCTCATCACATCGGCGCCTTATTGAGTATGGATAGTTTTGGGATTAAAAAGCCATTTAATCAACTTCCATTATGTCCATCTTCTGTTCTTTCTGCTCCAGTTTACTTCTGGAATAAAGATCTGATGTTTTATTAATACTCTTTTCATTTTATATACAGCATCAGGTCAATTGTATGCCTTAACTTGCCTAGCTTTTCTGGTGGATTGAATCCATGGGGTACACCGAACAGGATGAAACGGCGTGATGTAAACTTCTTAAGCTAATTGTGAAATAATTTATTTTTTAAAAAAAATTTCCTTATTAGTTTTAAGTTGAAGTACAAGTGGTAGTAATAATAACTAATAGTCTTTATTATTTTTATGTAATTATTTTGTCAAGAACCAAAACTCTAATATGCTATCTTGATTCAATACATTACAGAGAGATTTGACACCTCCATATGTAGATGATGGCCTTATAGAGGTGGTTGGTTTTAGAGATGCCTGGCATGGCCTCGTTTTGCTTGCTCCAAATGGACATGGAACTCGCCTTGCTCAGGTATGTGGGTACATTTGCATTTGTACATTTTGATACTCAGGCCACATTCTTCTTTCTAAATCAAACTTTTTGAAATATTTTTCTAAAAGTTGATTTCAAAGTTGTGAGTTTTTGTACCTATTATTTTTTTCGATTTTAAAATTTAAAATGGCTTAAAATTATCTTGGCACTAGGCACACAGAATCCGCTTTGAGTTTCACAAAGGTGCAGCAGAGTATACGTTCATGAGGATTGATGGGGAACCTTGGAAGCAACCCCTCCCAGTTGACGATGATACTGTTTTAGTGGAAATTTCTCACCATGGCCAGGTTAACATGCTCGCCACTCATGATTCCAAGTCCAAAAGTGTGAATGATCCATCATCACCACACCATAATGATGTTGAGGAAGATGATAGTGATGCGAAGAAGCTAAAGCAGATGAATTCCGGAAGTTTGGTGCGGCAGATACATTTAAAATCCCAGACGAGGTAGACCTTGCTCATCTTAGTTAGTTCTTTCATTGTGAAAGCCATTCTTCAGAGTTATGCAGTTGACAACATTGTCTGCCTAGCTGTTAATAGGATTTTTATAAATATTTGTTCGTTGCCTTTATCAATTGTATCACCTATTTGATCTATTCTGGCAGCGTTATGTCTGTAAATATGTGAATAGTAATTAAGAATTGAGATGCAATAATTCCTTTGATATAAACGTTTGTGCAGTTGAAATACATAACTACCTGTTTAGAATTGAGATGCAACAACTGCTTTGTTGTAAACGTTTGTGCAGTTGAAAATTGAAATACATACCTATTTATAATATATATATTTCTGTAAATGAGGATTATTGTGCGGTCATATTGATGTTATTACTTTTCTAACTTCAGTTATCCTCAGGCTTCAATCAAATAATTTATTTCTCTTACCATTTACTTTTCTTCTATTGGGAAAAAATCTCATCACCTTTTATTACTCTTCTCTTTTTATTGCTTTCCTTCTTCACAAAACTAAAGCATGACATAACACATTACTTCCAAAATTTTGTATTTCTAAAAGTATAAAACTATAATTTCCTTTTGATGCAAAAAAAGAAAAGGAACTCACCGCTTTTCGTATATTTGTTAAAAAAAACTTCGAAAAGCATTACTTCCTCCACACAATTAAGTAGAACTGTAGGTTTCTTTTTTTGATGAAATTAATTATTTAATCCTTATACTTTATATTCATTTATAGATTAGTTTATTTTGGTGTTTTATGCTTATTTATTTTGGTGTTGTAGATTAGTTTATACATGAAAAAATTCTAGCTTTCTATCCTTAGACAAAATTAACATGACATTTTAGTCCCCCTAGTTTAAATCTGTTGTGACGATGTTAAACAGATGTTCACATGTGTAATAGAAATCCTACATGACATGAATTTTCAAACAAATTTAATTCATCACCAGCGTCGGTAAGAAAGAAACAGAAGACCGTGAATTACCATTATAATAAAAGGAGTATGGTGCACACTAAAAATTAGTGATTGGTGATAGCAAATTCTTACCATGTAAGCGATATGCGAAAGGTGATACACATTGAAATGTGAAAATCTTAGTTATAGATACAACAACATAGGCAGGCTATCAGTCTTGCGTTTGAGAACCACAATACAGTTGTGCCAACGAGTCGAGTTGGACGGATAAGTTAATTGTGGGTTTAGTGAAACAAGATTTAGGTGGATCACCATCATGACCAAAGATTACAATTTACAATAAGTACAATATGTAAAATCAAGGATTTGTTTACTCTAAATAATACACTACATAGAATAAAGTAGAAAATAGTAATTGCTGATTAATCAACGATTGAGATTGTAATAAATTTCAATTCATTTTACACATTTTTATTATAATCTCAATCATTGATAACAATTGTTATTATATTTTATCCTTTGAAATGTACTCTGCACATTTAGATGATTCAAATCCTGCAAAATCAAGATGATAGAAGTTCCGCCTTGCCTTATCCAACTCAAGGATCAACAAGAAAAACATGTAAGGATAAGAAGTCTGTCTTGAGTAGGAGATTGTTTCAGAAGACCACAACTAGATACCATGCAATTGTTGTCCCAAACATTTTGTGACGGCCTCATTAGCCTTTTGTGGTTCAACCCTTTCATCCCTTTTCTTCTTCTCCCTGAAGCAAAAAATCATTTCAACGAATCAAAACTTTGTTGAGGAAAACAATAAAGTTATTATAACTATAAGTCTGTCACACCTATTAGTACAGGAATTTATGTTCAGGACTACATAGACTTTGAAGTAAAATAAAATGTGAGCTTGAGATTATTGATCTCACTTGCTAGTTCGTTACCAAAAACTTGTGGAATCTCATCTCATGTTTTCTAAAAGGGGGCTACTTAGGATAGAATATCAATCGGTGTTAAAACTAAAGAACTTAGTCCATGTCGGATTAATTTAAGCACACATCTCAATCACATTCAATATTTCAAAATCAATTTTATCAAATTCTAAATGAAATGGACAATCGGTAGAGCTACAACTGCAAGCTCGAATAGGTCAAGTAAAACATCTCATTTAAATTATGCGTTGAAACATAAATTCAATTTTTTAGTAGAAACCATAAGTGTCCTTTAAGAGAGGTAATTCTGTTCAAACCGGATATGATCACTATGTATCACATATATTTAATATAATTGCAAATTCAAACTTGTGGCAATGTCTAGAATATTTTTTGGTAGAAGTTTTTACATTCACCAATTATATATCAAATTAAAAGCCATGAGAACAGAGAAAAACAAATGAACGGCATTGAAAGGTTTGATGCATACCTGTCAATATACTCTTTCAGCAGCTCTTTTGCTTGAACCAACTTTGAAAGCAGGATACGATACACATCCAAGTCCCGATCGACACTTCTTTTGTTGATGTTCAAAGCCGCACAAAGCTGTTATGTTAACACCAAAGATTAATTTGGATGTATGAAAAAATATTTTTTTTTTACAATCATGATACTGAGAGCGATCCTTGGATGATAACTTATCAGGCAAAATCTATTAAGCACTTCAAAATATGTTGGAATTTCTTGATTTGCAATTTGCTAAAACATGTGTAGATGAGAAGTGAGAACTAGACTTGGTAGCTTCAACTTCAAATTGCAAAAACAAAATACAGTAATGAAATGAGTATTTGAATAAATCCAAGTCATAATAATAAGTCTGGTTAACCTTGTCCAAAATTGTTGGTTCCGTGGCATTTGCCAACTCAACTAGACGAAAGAGTCCAACTGCAAAGAAACGACTATAACTGAATTCCCCTTTTCCCCCAGCTCTTTCTGCAATGTCCTTTAAAATCCTCTCAGCTTCTCCTTCTTTGGATGAAAACTCAACGAGAGAAGTTGGATTTTGAACTCGAGCCCACTCTTCCAACTTTCGTGCATCAATTCTGTATAAAACATCATTTAATGTAACATAAAAAAAAATAGAGAAAATAGTTTATGCATAAAGAGTTTTTATACTATCATTCAATAAAAAAATTGACATATATGACAAGTTTATTGACTTTTACAAAAATTACCTAAAAATTATACATACCATGATCTATAATTGGTTGACAGTGTAAAGGGTTGCTAGTGCATATAAACTACTCAAAAAATTAACCTCAAATGCAAATTATTCAAAATGGGACTGATGATAGTTCTTCCCTTTTGCTAATGATTTGAAGCAGGAATCACAAAAACAAGATAAAGAAAACAATAATTACACAATGTTCTAACCTGTATTGTTCTGGATCTTCCTTCAATGCCTTAATGTAGGCCTGGAAGATGGCATCTCGGTCTTCATCACTAGGATACCCTTCCATAAGTTTATCATATATAGTGACAAAACCAAGAGCAAACACAGGGTCATAGCGGTATGATCTCTTGTATTTCATTAAATGTTGCTGCACTATTAGCTCCTGCAGCACAGTGTTGTAGATACTAGGGATTGGTCGCTTATATGCCTTGAGGAAATTTAACTTTGTCTCAGAAACAGTGGGCGGAACATCTGCACATCATGCAAGCACATAAAATTTTCGATTTCTATTCATTCTTCCCTTTTTGGCAGAATATGTTTGAGCTGAAATAACCTAACGTGGAACTGTTCACACCATGTCATATTAACCAAAACATGTTTTCCTGAGTTAAATTTGATACACTCTGATTTTAATTTTATGCTGTAAAATTGTCAGAATTGGCACGTTGGAGTTGCCACCAGAGACTCACCCAGGAAATTATTATATAGGCCTATATCGCACGCAGTTTTTACCGGTTGCAACTCTTTAACTAGCCCCTGAGTGCTAGGGAATATGACAATAAAAACCTTTATAATGCACTATGATTAAATTCTATTCATGTCAATTTTAATCAGCTTAACGCCTAACCATGCATTGGTACATCTGAACAGGGATGCTTACTAATAGAAAGAAACCAATAAAATGTAGTTTGCATAACCTTTTCCTTTCCAAAACAAGATTATTATATGTTCTTTATGATTTCGAGGTATGAGTTGAGAACAATTATCGGAAGATAGTAAAGTGAGAACAAATATCATGAACGTCACACAAAATGTAACCAAAACACATATATGCGTAGATAGTTAGATGACAACACTAAATTATTGTGAGATATGAGTAAATAATCTAGACTGTGTAGTGTACATATTTTCCCGTTCTCTTTTCAACCGATAACAGAAAAAGATTAATTTTAATGCACTGCCAGTGTAACAAAATTTACATAGTCAACAAACAAACTTAACATATAGCAAGTTTGTATTGAAATATGAGTTGTACCCATTTTATACTGTCATCAAATAAAAAATAACTGTTGATATAACTTATAAAAATCAATAAATTTAATAAACATTATGAATTATAATTAAATAACAGTATAAAACTAATTTTTTTACTGTCAATGCATAACCAATTTTCTCTTAAAAATATTTACTCTAACAAACAATTTTTCAAATACACTAACCTGTGGCAGAAGACATGCATTGAACAACCATTTTAGACGCAGAATTGGAAGCTCGAACACCAACATAGTGGTACGAGAAATCGGTTCGGAATCCAAAGAGTTCTGAAGAGGAAGCGAGAAAACGAGTGGAGGAAAGGGTTACTTTTCTTTCTGAGCAATGAGTCACTGCTGAGAAAGAGAGAGAAGTGAGAGCAGCCATGGGTGAAAACTGGAAATGGGAATGCAACGCAAGAGAGAGAGATCGTGGCTATAAGAAAGTGTTCTTCTACGAAGGACAAAAATCATAGGTGACCTACATTGCTTTCAAACAGTGTTGGAATGAAAACAAGGCACAACCGAAAAGCTTATCCACACTGTGAAGTCTCAAACTGAAACTGATCGAAACCTTCATTTGTCCACTTTCCAACCAGCCGCTCACATAGTGACACGTTGACATTGTGGCTGTCACACCGGTTTTTTCTTTCTAAACTAAAGTTACAATTTTCTGCAACAATATCACAATAAAAAAATTAACTTTGTTGATTTTTTTTCGAAGCTACAAAAATCTAGGTTTAAGAAGTAAAAACTTATTATTTCTCACAAAATGATGCATCGAAATATATGTTAACAGAGTGAAATGATAAATCAAATACATCCTAAATAGTATTTGAATTGATTAGCGTAGTATTATTCTAATTTAATTATAGGTGATGAATTTGAGTTTTCTCTAGACATGTATTTTGAGTAGAGGTTTCTCAAATAAATAAAACTCTAGTAAATAATACATGTATTCTGTGTGATAAAATAAAAATATATATTTATTGTTAATTTGAATTAAAGTATTTTATAAATATAATTGCTTCACTTTACACGTTTACTGAAAAATAATTTTAGTCTTCTGAATATATATATATATATATATATATATATTTCATTAAAATTATACCAAGTATATTTGGTTATTTCCAAGTTCAATTTATTTAAAACAAAAATAAGAAAAATTATCAAAATAAGAGTAATAGCTACCAATTTTTTAAGGCCTTTTTGTTTCTATCTATAATAGATTTTTTATTTTAATATATAGTTAAGAAAGGTAAAAATATTATAACTTTTGATATTTGCTAAAATTACATAAATAAAAAATATATAGTTATGTGCAGAATATATGTTATATCATTATTGAGTGTTGTAGTCGCTTGTTAGAGGAAGCTACACTTGCTTCTCTTCCACGGTAATTTGATATTTCTCGCTCTAACTCGTGGTTGAGTGGGAGCTAAAACCAGGTTGATTTTGGACCAGTCACATTCACATGTGACATATTTTGTTGTATTATAATAAGTTGGAAAAATGGTAAAGATGTTTGAGAAATGGAAATGCTGTGTTTTGTTAAATTGGAAAATGGGAGAGATTAATTGTTTAAGAATTCCATCTATATATGACTCGGTCCATTCGGTGGTTCACTGGTTCACAACAAAAAATTGGATCATCTCATCTGCAGTTACGTTTTTAACTTCATTTCCTACGGCTACAGGTAAAATTAAAGCACTAAAGTTTTATTTAATGGATTTAAGTTTAATATTTTAACATAAACAAAAACAACTTAATTAGGGCGAGAATTCCCACTGCAGTTATTTTAGAACTGCAAAGGTTAATTCGTAATCCTTAATGTTTTTCAATCTTTTATTGTTTTAATGTTTGACCCATATTAGTAGTTTCTCCCTTGTCAAACAAATTGAAAAGAAAGAAAGAAAGGAAACATTTATATGCCTAGCAAGTCCGAGCCACCATGAAATTCAAATGAATAGATTAATATTATACTTTTGATCTGTAAATTAACTACTAAATGTCTTGTACCATTACGTTAATAGTCTCACTTTGAAAGGAAAATACGAAGTAGACTAGTTGAGAATTGTTGCTTTCCTCTCAAGCTGTAAACCTAAACACGAGACTTTTAAAACATTAATATCAGTGGAATGAGAATATATAAGGGATTTTTTTTGTAGTTTAACTTTTGTTCTAGTCAACTATATTTTACGAGTATACAGAAGGAAAAAACCTATATTTTACGAGTTAGTTTTATGTTAAGAATTAGTGTTAGAGACCTTTATATAAATAGCTTTCAGATTGTAGTCATTTTGTGGGTTTGATCGTTTTAGTTTTTCTCATACTTGTACCGGTTTCAGACTAGTAAATTTTGTTCAGTAAATTATATAATGCACACTGCATTTGTCCCAATTCGAATCCCTTCTTTCTCTCTTTCTTTTTTCCGAGATCAATTCCTGTTTTTGACTTGGTATAAAGCTCCACTTGTTGGAGCTCTACTGCAATACTCAGATTCTTGCGTGATTTTTTCAATAAAAAATGGCAAATCAAGTTTTGGATCCATCTGGTCCTAATATACTTTCTACATCCCAATCAGAATTTGGGAGCAATTATTGTATCAATTATCACTCATAGTTAAGGGCAAGTGATCCTTTTGTTTTTGTAGCATGGGTAAGGGGGAACATTTATGATATTTTCTTGTATCAATCATGCATTGGATCTCCGACGTCACAAAGTGTTCTCTAGATGCAAATGGCACATAAGGTTTGGAAGGATCTCCAAGAAAGATATTATCAAGGGCATATGTTCATAATTGTAAAAATTCAGAAGTAGACTTATTCTCTTAATTAAGCAAGATTATCAAAGTATTAATGCCTACTACACTCAACTGAAGTCTCTTTGGAAAGAGTTAGAAAACTTAAGACCTGTGCATGCCTTCTTGCTCTTGTTATATATAATGTGCCTTCAATCTTGTTCTTTGTAGTGAAGAATTTGTATCAGGTCTAGTAGTGAAGAATTAAAGAGAAAATGATTATATAATTAAATTCTTAACACTCTTAATGATAAGCACAATTCAATTAGAGAATGATAAAGTGATTTACTATTTGTGTCCACACTCATTTCCATTAAATATTACGAGTAAACACTCGATTTCAAACTCATTCTCATTAAGTAAATATTTACCCTTCCCCTTGCGGTATTTTTTGTGGATACCTATAGGTATCTGAATAGAATTATCATCCTTAGTAGAGAACAGTTCAATTATAGTTTCAAAAGATATATTTACTTGTAAACTCTTAAAAAGCTGTGTAATCAAAATAAGACTAACTTATGAGCAGTTATTTAGGAGATACATAGACTTTTAGACTCTTTAGTTAGTATTTTATAATAAAAACAATATTAACTTGAGGATAATTATTCTGATTGTAAAATGAGTTTAGATTTATACCTTGATGGTTTATGGTTGTCATGTGATTCACGACACACAACAACTATCCATCTGGCCAACTACTATTACATAAGGCATATCATGCCTAAAGATACAAATCTAAACTCATGATTTTACATGCACACACATAGATTTATCTAAAAAAAAATGTACATTCACTTGTTTTTATTTAAAATACATTAGCAAACTATACCTAAAAAATATCTTAAAATATATTCATGAAACATACTCCAACTAAAAAGTAAATAAATGGATAAACATTCACAAATTTCATATATGTATATTCTTTAACTTTGTAGTTTATCCAAGATGGAACAAGAAAAATAATTCCTTTTTATTTTCACTCTTACTAAATAAAACAAAACTCACTTTTATTTTTCCCCCTCTCTCTGTTTTTATTATTACACTTTTTTTTCTTTCCTAAACTAAACATAACCTATAAGGTAGGGGTGGCATGAAAAAAGTTATAAAAAGAAAGACTTAGATTGAAAGAAAATTATTTCAACTAAATTATTATCTCTATCAGTCAAACGTGGAGCTATTCTGTTAATCTTATCCGCTCAGGATACAGTCTACAAGAGTAGTGTCTTCGCTTCACGTGGACGGACATATGCCTTCGATCTGCTCCAATGCTTTAGGAAAGAATGTGCTTGACGTATTTAACAAATGCTTTCCAATAATTTTAAAAGGAAACTCCTTACTTTATTTAATTTATTATAATTTATTCCGTAATTTTTCAATGAGTCAATTCAATCAATTTTATTTTTTTTAAGTTCCGTACGTTTTTTGTGTTTATAGTTTTTCTATATTTTAAAATTTTAGTTTTTTGTTTATACTTTTATAAGTTTATGCTTTAATTCTTAAGTTTTATTGTATTCAAATTGTCCCTTTAATATGTTAGTTACTAATACAAATGATTGTATTTTGTACGACGTGTTTTAGAATATTGATAGAAAGAATGAAAACAATCTTTTTTAAGAATAAAATGATTTAAAATCAAACTTTTGATATACAAAAACTAAAATTAAAATAAATTAAAATTATTATCAGAGCTAAAAAATGTATTTAAACGTTTCGTTAATTACTTCTTTTACGATGATAATTGAAGACATTTTTTGTAAGGAATTGAAGACGGTTTTTATATAGCGCCATTAATGAACTTTTGGAAAATTTACGTTTGAAAACCTTTTGATACGATTGTATTGCAAACAATAAATTGAGAAACACTTAATGAAAAATTAAATAGATAAATTGAGAAACATATCCATTATTATATCACGTAGTTCGTTTTAGGTACAATATAATACGATATATCTAAATAAAAAATGATTTTCTTCTTTCATTGCAGTTAAATGAATTTGTGCCATGTTCAAATATATTATACAATTACAGATAATTATCAATTTTATCACTCTAAAAGTTTAAGATCAGATTACACATAAATTAGTAAAACTGATTAGAAAATTGTATAAATTGTCCTCTTAAAGAAAAGGTAGTTATTATTTCTTTATGTGAAACTGAAAGGTAATAATTAAAGCATAAGAAGTAACGAAAAGGACAATTTATAATAATAAAAAAAAAAGGATAAAAAAAGATCTGAAAAGATAATATCAAGATTCAGTGAGATAAAGACACTATTTTAGTATTACTTTATTAACTTCATATTCAATACGAATTAGAGAATCTTGATGGTAATCACCAGTCAGTAGTCACCAATTTTTGTAGTGCCTAAACAACAATCAAGTATGACAGATGGAACACCTTATTTTTTTGCACAATTAATTATTTATTAATTTAGTTATTAGCCTGAAAAACAGATGGAGCGTGATAAAAAAGCGAACATTAGACGTGTCCCAAATAACAAATCTGAATCCTTGTTCTATGAGACAAAATCATGTTACCGTGTTGGGCGTGATCTATAGTTCTATAATCTATACCTAGGGAATATTTAGAAGTTTTTATTGTATAAAATTTATTTTCGTATTTTTGGTAAAGTTTATTACAACATTTTTTATTTTCATCCTTAAATTTATAATATTTATTTTATGTAATAAAAAATTATTAATAAATATCTAACTATGTTTTTTGTCTTCCACTAAAACATGCTAACGATTTACAATGACGAATTATAAAATTAAATTGGCAATTCAAAATGTCTATATCAAAAGTTGCTAATGATTTAATGATTAAAAAAATTTTAATACTTATTTATTATCGTCTAATCGTATATTAAAATCATCATTTAAATTAATTTAAGATAATTATTTTAAAAATTAACATACTTATCAATAAATAAATTGTGATGTGATGATTCTATAAAACTTTTTATATTATGTGTATAATTTTTTTCTCTTCAAAAATTATTTTTAATTGTTAATTTACAAAAGTATTAACTTTTTATTTATTATTTTGAAAATAATATGAAACAAAAAAATCAACTCACACAAAATTGTTTCGATTAAATCAATAATCTCAAAATTAATTCTTAATTATGTAATAATATTAAATACTTAAAATAAAATTATGTAAATTAATATTTATATATATTTTTGAATTACAATAATATTATTTAAATTAATATTTTTATTATTGTAATACTTTTTTCTCGCCAAAAAATTACAGTAATACAAATTATAATTTAAATAATAAAAATAAAATAAAAAATTGTTAAGGTAAGGAACCCAATCTTCATCATTTTATCACACTAACATTTAAAAAAAATTATGTGATACTAATTGTATTTCAAATACATACTAAATATCAGTGGTGTTGTTTTTGAAATTGTTAATTCTATAATAAGGGACTGCAAAAATATCCTTTCTACTTATCCAAACTAAGAGACAAGCAAATGTGATACCTCATTCTTTTGCGAGGGGGATCGTGCAAAATGCTAGTCCATCTTTGCATCATTCTCCTCCTATTTGTATTACAGATATTGTTAGAAATTAAATGAAATGATACGAGGAGGTCATTATAATAAAAAAAATCGAGATGAATAAAATGCTCTAGGCAATAGTTTTCATTCTTTTTTTTATATCTAGCTAAGGAAACTATTTTCAATCATTAGTCATTGCACTCCACAAACACACAATCACTCATTGGTAATTCATTTCAATCATATATACTATTTTTATAATATAAATAAAATGTAATATTATATAATGCAATTTATTTAAAATAGTTTATATCATATAAAATATATTAAAAGGTAAATTAATAAAATTTAATATATGCTGTCATATCATTAAATTAAAAATATATCATCTTTTATAGTTTGTATGTTAATTTATTGTTTAATGTTGCATAAAATTTATAAAGATACAACCTTGTTATATTTCTTTGAATTAAATTCGAAGGATACATAACGGTGGCAAAAGAGGTTGGAAAAAGTTAAATAAGGTAAAATAAGATTAAAAAAAGAGAAAGAGAAAAAATATCAATTAAATGTATATGCTGAACATATATATCATTGAACATAGAAATTAATTAGAGTAAAATTGTTCTAATTTAACAATGATTTCATGTATGAATCCTTAATATATAAAACTCAAAAAAGAATAACTTTGTGGTTCATATAATTCTATTTCACTCGAGTAATATCGCCTCCCATATAAATATTGTAGAGTAATCCATCTATTTACTCTTCGCAATAAATACTTTCTTTTGGCCAACTTTAATACAGTATCATCTATCGTTTTTTACCTCAAATTTATAAAATATAATGATTACGTGTTAGTACGTACGTACGATTGCTTCTTTTTCCTTTTTTTCTTTTAAGCAATAAAAAAGATAACTTTATATATTATTTTATTCTTTTTGGCAAGGGTAACAGAAAGAGAGAGATGATAACTGATAAGTAATACTGTGTTGTAAATTTAATTTAATTTCCCAAAATCAATTTAAATTCTACGTTAAAAATAAAAATAATAAATAGTTTTTTTTTATTTTCGCTATGATTTTGAAAGTTAAAATAAATAAAAAAAATTGATAGTTATCCAAATATACGTAGTATAACTATAAGGCGATTAAACATGGTTGTAGTTTTAGATAGAGTCTGCACGTGCGCTGCAACAAGGAACACTCATCAGCGTAGGTCCGTTGAAAAAAACGCGTTTGAATTAAATCCTGTAGTTGCTTTTTCAATTGGACAAAATTTGTAGTTTTAATTCTATATTTTAAATTTAAAAAATCGTCGAAACTTTAAACCATTCTTGTGACTGGACCACCCTGCTGTTGCTGTTGCTGGAATCCTGGTCCGGAAAAAGACACCCTGAATAAATTAATCGGGTTAGATATAGTTAAAGGGAGTAATCTATCACAATATAATGAATTAAATTATTTTTTATTCAAAGAGTGTATGCATTAAGAATGTATTTAATTTTGAAGAACTAATTTTAAGTCGCAATTTTGACATGTTTAATTTTATATTAGAAAAGAGTTTAGAATTAATTCTACTTATGCAAAACAAAAACAAACTATAAAATGTAAAATGTAATTTATTTTTAATTTTTATGAACTTTGTTAGGTACATTTTAATTTGTGTTTACATTTTTTGTTAGGTACATTTTTTGCATATAGTTCAAATACTTCAATTAAAATGTTTGTTCTAAATAATATAAAAAATCAAAATATTAAGGTCATTACGTCTTACATATATGTTGAAATTTTAAAGTTTAATCTATAAATTTAATCATTACAACTGTTTTTCATTTTAGTTTTAATATGAAAATTTTCTAAAATGTGATCTTTATATGAAATTTATTTACAAACTATTTGTTTAGTTTATTAAAAAAATTAAGGGTGTTAGACTTTTTTATGGATAAAAAATGATGTGTAAAATATACGAACTAGAATGTATTTTTTAATGTAAAAATCAAAACAAAGTATTTATTTTATAAAGACAATTGAAAAATGATGTTACTTATATAGACCAAGTTTAATATTTTCATAATTTTAACAAAAAATCAAAATAAATTCCTTAATTATCATTTTTTGTATAGAGATCATAATGTAAAATTTTTGTATAAAAAAATTGGTTATATAAAGATCTTAATCAAATTACAATGTCATAGGATTGATATAGTGGTATAAAATTTTATTTTATTTACATGTAACAAAATGATTTATTTAGTAAAAAAGTTTGTTTTATCTCTTGTACAAATTTCTATTGAATCAAAAATAATCACACATTAGAAAATGAGATTAATCTTTTACCAGTAAATTATAAGACACTTGATCTTTCATCTTGCGACTCAAGAGAAAAATTACAATATCACCTAATCTCAAATGTAAATGCTTTATGAATGACTTAAAATTAAGTAATATTGTTTAACAAGTTATTATAATTAAAGTAAATGACTTGACACCGAATTGTTTATATAAATAATTATTAATTAATTTATTTTTACCAATTAAAAAATTATTTTTTAAGTACAAAATTTTATGTGGCCCAAGTAAAAAACTTTAACAACTTTACCATTGAAGTAAATTTTTATATAAAATTTTTAAATTTATATAATATTATAAAACTTACAAATTTAAAATAAAGAATTTATTTAAATAATCATACGTTATTGATATTATAAGAGTTGATACCAAACCAGAAACATAAACACATTTATACTCGGATCAGGTATTTAGGTTTTGGGTTGTCGTAATGGCGTTTATTGTTATTCACTTGCAATGAGAAAACGGTTGGAGCATCGTTTTGTGGGGTAGAGTGCTATTCCATTTAATTGAAGAGAAATGTGATAGTTTTTAAAATAGTAAGGGGTTCCTGTAAAAATAATAATAATAAAGGGATCGAGTCTGCCTTATACTATTATCAACAAGGAATAACAAAATAGTCAGCTAGATTTTTTTTTGAATATTTATAGTTCTATTCTTATTTATAAGGCTGAGTTATCAACTTCAACAAGATTAATAAAAAATAGTTACTAATAATAAGTTAATTAATAACAAAAATTTATCTTAAATTTATATATTTTTTAAAATTATCTCTATCATTAATATTCTCCTCCCTCTTCTAATTATTTATCAATACATCATCTCTCTTTTTTAATTAGAAGTGTTTTAATCTAAAAATAATAAATACAAATAATATTATAGATTAAATTTTATAAAAAAAACATAATTTTTAATTTGAGTCTTATAAATAAAAACTTAAAGAGTAATTATTAATAAAATTAATAAATATTTTATAATATCTTCATTCCTATTTATAAGAAACAAATAACTAATTTGTCAAGACAAATTAATTAATGATATCATAACCTTAAATTTTATTTTAAAAATACTCATTGAATTAATTGATTTAAGTGATGATTATATTAATGATACTACTCATTTTTCAAAGAATAATTTTTTTCATCTATTAGTATGACTTATCTTATTAATGATTTTTTTATAATAAATAAGGATATAAAAAAAGTAGCAATTAATACACTTAAATAATAATTTTTTTTCCTGATGGAAATGGGCAAATCGCCCAAAAACCCAGTAATTTAAAAGTGGTCATATATTTATGAAAAAAAAATGTTTCTTATTTATTTCTTATATACAAGAATGACGTAGTATTAAAAAGATAAAAAAATTAATAATATTTTAAAAAGAGAAGTGATTCTGAACAAGAAAACTAAAAGAGAACGGTGCCTTTTCAAGGCGCCTTCTTCCTCCCATTGGAGGTTTTTTTGTTTTTTTTACTTTCTTTTTCCATTTTAAAATTTAAATTCTCACAACAGTAAATTATATATCTACACACTGGTCAAATGAAAAATTATTATGTATTATAAAATAGTTTATTATTAAATTGCTAATTTATGAATTGATGATGATGATGCCCTTATGTTATAAAATTATTTTAATAATTTTTAAGATAAAATATAAAAATTAACATACTTATTATATATAATAAGTTGTAAATGAATGACAATATAAAATAATTATACACCCTTAATATATAGTTCTTTTTCAAATTAAAAATCACATTAATAAGAATTTCTGATTAATTGATAGTGTGCTTATTTTTTACCCTGTCATTAAAAATTAAACTCTTCTTAAAATAAAATAAAATGTGATATATCAATTTTATCATTGATTTTCAATCTAAGTTTTTATATTTTTTTTGTTCAACTACCATAATTTGGATCTTTAACTCTTTGGTGAGATTTTTAAATATTCTTAAAAAAATTAATATTTTGACCGGTTATGAAATTAATCTTTAATCCTAAACTTATTAACAATTATTTTTTTTACACCACTCTAAGAGTGTATCAGAGATCCCCCTTCAAACTCAACATGTTGCTAATTTAGTTGTGGTTTAAAGTTTTTACGGTGGCAATACATAAACTCTCGGTGTTTATTAAAATTATATTTTTTTATAATGTTTTGCAGAGTTATAAGAGTAAAAAATTCAGTTGTATCATTTCCATTTCTGTATATATTAATAACATACATGTTCCCCGAGTTTTAAATGCCTGAGTGAGTGTGCCCTCTTGTGTTCTTTTATAGCAAGTTGTTTTCTTTAATCTTCCTTGTCCGATCGAATCTAGTCACTTCTAAGTTCTAACCCTCTTCCCGAAACATCCAAGAGTGAAGTAAGTAACATCATTTGAACTTGGAGATGAACATGAGCTGAGATATTCATTCTCCAAGTGGTTCCAAACATGGAGGAAGGAATCAAAGATGGAACACCAAGAAAAGAAAACCTCGTTGGTTCTTCTCACAAAGGTGGCTCCGCAAGAATCCCAGGTCCCTCTAAGCCAGAGAACCGTGTTGTTGGTAATGGCTATGAAAATGTGCTTCATCAAGCAGCCAAGAACAGTAATGTTGATGCTGCTGATAGATTTAAAAAAGCTGAAGAATCTCTTAGAACTGTCATGTACTTGAGTTGCTGGGGTCCTAACTAAAGGGGCAACCTTCAAACCCTAAAGAACTGTGTGTAGTGGCAGGTATGATATTTGGACCCTTCTTGGATAAATTTTTAAATAATTACTCGTAGGAAAAAATAAAAAGGTAAAAAAATTGAATTAAACTTATTTCATAAGTTGAAATTAGCTTATAGATAAGCTAATTTATAGAAACTTGTTTAATTTCTCTGAAAGTTGATCTTGACATTTATTAAAGTTAATTTTAACTTATGAGATAAGTGTAATTCATTACATCTTTTTTTTTCCCACAAGTGAGTTTATCCAAAAGGGTGGTCGTATCAGTATCATCACTAGTGTTTTTTCATATTTTGCTATTACTACTGTTTTTCTGAAGATATATATACTGGCAGCAGCTGTACTGTACATAGAGCTTTCTAAATGTCGAGTTGAAACTCAATAAACGAATCTCTGTTCTCTCCTTTCCTTTCATTATGAGAATGTTGGAGGGCTTATGTAACGTTTGATATTTGTGTGAAAGAAATGGTTCAACTATTATACAGAGTGCGTGAAGAACTGGGATTGGGGTGTTATGCTTTACATTTACCAAAGCGAAAAAAGTTCGTGGTGTTTTATGATAAGTGTGATTAGTGATGAATATCTCTAGTTGTGGATTCTACAGTAATAGGTGGAAAGAAATGCATTGACTAGTTACTAAACTTTGTGTTAAGCTTGTTCACCCATCTTTATCCAAAACAGTGCATTATAAATAATAAAGTTGATTTATGGCTAAACTTGACGGAGGAAGCAAAGAACATCAAGGGTAAAACAGTAGCAAAAAAAGAAAAAATGTTTACTTACCGAGGAACCGGCCAATGATGTGAACAAAATTTCGCCCTTTCATGTTCTTCATGGGCTCCACTACTCCCTAATCCGAATCTGGCTTGGACCTTGCTTGGACCTTGGCATGGACCTTTAACTCATTTAGTTTTGTTGAATGCATGCTCTTTTGGACCACCCCGTATGCAAGATCTGTTAACGGTTTTCTAGGTAATTATGATTAGAAAAAATTACGCATCCTTTTAATTAATAAGGTTAAAGATGTTTTGTTCGCATCGTTTGTAAAATAAGTTAATTTTTTGTCTTGGTTCTTCATTTTTTTTATATAGTTTTTATCCTCTAAATTTAGTAGTACTGCATGTTTTTATCCCTATCAAATGGTTGAATTTTGATTTTGGGTCATTAAAAGATTTTCTTTAATTCTTATTCCTTCGATTTTTGAAATAATTTCTTTAATATCTAACACTCATTTTAAGATAAATAAATAATATTTTTTAAGGCTAAAAAAATTGTGAGTCTCGTGTTAATATGACATCACGTACACATTATTGGATGCCACTTGAAATAGTCATGCTACATTTTGTTAGAGGCCTAGTAAATGTCATATGACGGCAGAGACAAAAAAAATATTAAATTTATTTTGTAGATGGATATGAATAAAAAAAAAAGTTTAAGGAAAATTTGAAAATAGAAACAACTATATGTAAAACAAGGTAAAATTTAAGGATCAATTGAAATGAAATTAAAGTTTACAATGCTTATTTATAAAGAACAAAAATAAGAATCGGTTGAGACAAATCTTTTATTTATTTATTTGTAGGAAGATAAATTTTAAGAATCAATTATTAAAATTAAAATTTAGAATGCGAATTTAACAGAAGATAAAAGCTTACTCTTTCCTTGTTTTATTATTACCAAGGGTTTAATTTTGCGATGATTTATCTTTCAAGCAAACTAACATGCCTCTGTCGACCATCTTGATTTCGTGATTTACCTCTCCAAAATTATACATTTTCTATTATGATTTGATGATATCAATGTTTTTTAATGAATATAACCTTGTCCGTGAAGAGAATTCCAGAAGGTATGCAATATGATGATGAAACAACGTTATTAAGTAAAGCACATTAATGATTGGTCTAACAAGCTGCACACAGCACCCTCAAAGTCCATGTTATTGGAATTGGTACCTTTTAAAAAGGAAAACAGAGCACACATAGTTGAGCTTACACCATTCCTCGTAACAAAACACACACACACTAGCACTCGTCTAGTAATTAATGATCCTCAAGATGTTATAGTATATACGCTCTGTATTGTACTGTATATTTCAGATTAGGCTATTAATTCTATGGCACAAACAACAAATGAATAGAAAATTGTTTATTTTAGAGTTCCCAACATATGTTTAGGATGTGATGATAATCAAAGACCGCAATCCTCCTATTCTGCATAATATAAGACAATTTCGTGTGCAAGTGTAAGTGGGCGATGCTAAATAAATACAAAGTACTACACTATTGGATCGGTAGTTATCTTGGTATGCCCCCACCCAATCATCATCACTTAATAAACACAATGGTGTCACTCCCAAACTACGGGTCCAAATTTACATATATTATGGGCTTGTGGCAAAACCATGTGCCAGCAATACTTAAAAATTCAAACTCGACTAAAGTCCAAAGAATAAAGACAAAGGAGAGATATCTATGTGGCAATTAAGATACGGCTAGGGAAAATGAAAACCTCTGGCTACAAACCACCTGTTAACAAACCAAAATAGCATCCTGTTTTTCCCCCCCTAAGCCTCACTTCTTAATCTATATAAGCACCAAAACTCACACTCACTTGTAATCATAGTAGCAACTTCAACTACTGATATCATATCAGAAAACAACAGTGAATGATTATTAGTTTGAAACTGCACCAATTTATTATATAACATGTGTCGTGGAACTTTTGTGGTTGCAACCACTGTTGGAGTGGTGGAGGCGTTGAAGGATCAAGGGTATTGCAAAATGAACAACACAATGATGAAGTCGGTGGCTCAACAAGCCAAGAGCCACATAGGGTCAGCAACTCAGGCCAAGAAGCTCCTGGCTTCTCCTTCTCCTTCTTCTTCTTCTTCATCAACTTCAACTAAGCTGAGAGATGATGAGAAGAGAAGGATGACAGAGGAGTCTCTCAGAACAGTTATGTATTTGAGCACCTGGGGTCCCAATTCTTAGAGTTAGAAAACATAGATTAATGATAAATATTAGTATAATTCAGAAAGGCACAAAAATATGATGCCAGTGATGATCAGCTTAGCCACGTAATTCTATAAAACTGGAGACAGCTCATAACATATAGCACTGTGGTGGATTGATTGTGCAAGGTTTTGATCCTTATTGATTGTTGGTGGGTTTGGATGTGACTGTAAATTGCCATATCAATAAAAAGTTACGTGCTTTGGCACGGAAATTCGTGTGATTTCATTTTTTTTTTTTAATTTCCTAAATTTTGGTAGCTATTCTTACAATTACAAATTTTCATTTGAAGCTTTCTTTAAGTTCATATTATCATAGAGTGAGATCTTATATTTATCAGTGGCACTATGCTATGCCTAACTAAATCACAATAAAACACTAAAAGCGTATTAGATTGTATTTGTATAAAATATATTCCTACAACACATTGAAAATAATTGATATCTTCTTATATCACACAATTGTCCTGTATGATACTTATCACTTGCGATGGGTGTGATATTTTTTTTATAAGTTATATATATATATTACACTACGATCTTCGAATAGATCGACCAGAAAGATATTAAAAAACCTAAAAAAATGATAGATGTAATAAATAAGATAATGAAAATAGAATGAATAAAAATTATGTAAATAATATAAAAATTGAAAATAAAGGGTACCATATATTGCCTAAAAGCTCAATTTCCTTGTCTCCACAAATCCTCAATAATCAACAAATAATAGGCATGCTAATTAATAGTTAGAATTGGGTAAAATATCATATATGCAATTTAAAAAACAAAAAAATGTGATTAAACCTACTAATAACTTTAATGTCGACCCTAAAAAAAACTTTCATGTCTATATTCATGTATGATAGATATTTATATCTATATTCATGTATGATAGATATTTATATATTCGAGCCTTAACTCATTGCCGACAATTTATTTTTCATCCATGATTAGAATAAAGTTATTTTAAGTTCATCAATCCATCATAGAACTCAATATATTGATACTCAACTCTAAATCTAAGTGCACTTGAAATATTGAAACATAAGGAAAAAAAAAGATTAGATAAAAAAAAAGGAGCTTCCCAGCTTTCCCTCACTCTTCTTAAACAACAACAGAAGGCTAAGGTAAGAAAAGGCCACGGAGTCCATATGTATTTTAGAAAAATGGGTTAAAAAAAGTTTAAATACATCATTATTATTATTAATAAAATAGAAATTATTAAATATATCTTTCTTAACATCAACTCTGACTCAACTGTTATTTATTCGTTCATGCAATTAATACTCAGGATTTTATCTAGTTAAATACTTATCTCCCCATTTACCCATAATTGAGTTGTTAAGAATGATGGGTTAATATTTATATGCTACTTGACATCTAAAGAAAGAGAGTGATAATTGTGGACTGTAGTGATATAATGTAATAACAAAAGAAAATTAAAGGAAAATAATGAGTGTTGATGTGATATTTATGGTGAAGAGAAATTCACCTATCGTTACACTTAATAGTAAAAAAAACAAAGTGAATTACAGAAATCAATTTATGTTATCATATCAATCCTACTTTTGTAGAAAATCTCATGTTAAAGGAAACAAAACCAAAAGGGGAGGAATTTTTTATAGAACAAATTCAGTTAAGTCAGTGAAGAATATGTGCCACATCCTGTATAAATATATAATTTTAACTTGTACTTTATTATTATTTTTTTATCACCACACCCCTTAACATCGAGCATGGATTTTCGTCACTGTACTGTTTAACGCAAGTATCTCGTGCAGTTTTCTTGATTATTGACTTGCAAAATTAGGAATTCCCGTGAAAAAGGAAATGAATTTTGTTGTAGTGAAACTTTACTTCAATAACTATTACAATAAATTATTTATACAACCTTTTCCCATTAACTTTCCGTACTATACGATTCTCCTTATAAACAATGTGCGCACTTAGCTGATAAAGTGATAAAGCACTCAAAAACTCGTAAGCATCATCATCTTTTGTCGCTTCCAATGAACAATAATCCAGCAATATCAAGCGCAAGTTGAAGTTGTGTGGTCCTACAACTACTACTATAGTGAAGTCCTTGACACAAATTAACCGTTGAGAGATTCTTAATTAATTAGATATGTACCCATTTAAGATCCTTACCTAACAAACAAATTTAACACACGCATCACACCCCATAAACCAAAACCATGTGTGCGCCTTTTTCACTGCCTCTGGTTTTGCACACAAACTAAACTAGTGCCTGTGTTTTCCATTGTCTCAATCTCACTATATATATTAACAACAAACTGCACCCCATATTCATTCATCTTCATCTCATCAATATTTTCAATTCTCTATGCACACATCAAACTAGACACTACCTTGTTCTTAAACTCACAAAAAAAACTATTTGCATCATCATCTACTTTCTAGCTTATTATATATTCAAAAGTTGTGAAGAATATGAGTTCAACAAGCCGTGCTTGGACTTGGACCGTGGCAACTGGTGTTGGAGTGGTGGAGGCCATGAAGGATCAGGGTATCTGCAGGTGGAACAGTGTGATGAGATCAGCACAACAAAATGCTAAACAGAATATGAGGTCTTTGTCTCAAACCAAGAAGCTTTCTTCTCAATCATCTATTATGGCTTCAGCCAAATTGAAAGATGAGAAAGCTAAGCATTCAGAAGAGTCTCTGAGAACCGTCATGTACTTGAGTTGCTGGGGTCCCAACTAAACACAGATGCATGGATTTTATGCAATTCTGGATTTTATTTTTTTTCTCTCTTCTTGGAATATGAATTGCAGGAAGATGAGAAATGGAAGACTCAGAAGATGCACCAATCGGAGAAGAGTGTCAAATAACATGTTACATGCATGCTAATATGCTATGCTTGAACACCTGTGGATCAGACCTAATCAGAAGCTGAAATGAGAATATATAGTCTGAAGCATGTTTTCTGCTGCCGGGGAGAGACATATGGATTGGATTTGGAAGCGTACGCCAATGCCAATTCATGGCAATCGCCTTAATTTGATCGATAATCATTTTTGGAATGATGAAATTTGAGACAGAAATTGCTACATATGTATACGATTTTTTATATGATGACCGGGGCTGTGTTATGCTGAATAATTGTAAAGTGTAACTTATATAGCCAACAAATATAAAGAAATGACTTTTTTCTCTGAATTTTCCTGTGCTATTTTTTTGGTGGGAGCCCCACCTAGCTTGTTCAATAAAGGAGTTTAAAACTTATGCTGTTCAATAAACATAAAACTTTAATCCAACAGCATTTCACTATTTTTCCTGGTTTCAAGGAATGGTTGATACAGTGGGTCAATTTTACAAACCAATTATCAAAATTAAGCTATGAAACTATTTACTAAGAAGTTTATTGCATCAACTTGAAATTGCCACGCGGCTTTATTTATTTTTTTAGACGATGGTCATTGTAGTTATGGTTGTGATTGTTAGCATAGTAGGAGTCATTGGCAATGTCTGTAGCATTGAGAGGCACACGAATTGGTTTCTTTTTCAGAGAAATAAGGTGGTAATTTTGAGTATACAATATTTGGTAACTGGGTCTGCTGTAATGTGATTCAAATAGCAGAAGATAGGGGGTCAAAGGATTGTTCTGCAATATGGGATAAATATTTCCGCCTCAACTATGATATATAGGATATGAGATGCACATAAAGCTTCAAAAGTCTTTGAATTTTGTGGAATAAAGTTCAATTGATTCTGTACGAGAGGAATGTGTTCAATTAGTTTTCAACAAACATAACTATGTATGCAGTTCTATTCTATAACCCAGTATTATTTTTGTTAGCAACACATGACTAGAATCTAAATTAAAACAGAATAAACCCACACAGGACAAACATGATTTATCGAAGTTCGACCGTGTGCCTACATCCTCGGAGAAAGAAGGAAAATGGACCAATGTCCAATTATCACAATAACATTGGGGAGTCAAGAGAAGTACGAGTGTATTTCATGGCATGAATTTATTTGCTGACAGCCAGACACAAGTTCTATGGAAAGGATCGAACATTCAAACTGAAAGGTGTTGTGGTAAATATTAATGCGGCAATGAGCCAAACAGAATGAGCCCAAAATTCTCTTTATTATATTTAACTTCTATGCACGGTATCTAAATCAACAGCAATTTTCTGTTGACAAAAGAAAAACAATTTTCTTAAAGTTGATAATACACAGCTGAGATAAAGAAAGATGAATAAACTCAAATTTAACTAAAACAAAATTCTCTCATTTTTACAGGAACAAAACAATGATTTCAAAGTTTTGAAGAATGAAAAATTAAGAATTTCTTTTAGAAGAATCGATATCAAAACCAACTTATTTTATAAGTACCAAAAACATTTTTAAACTTTCTTTTTCTATCACATGATATGACTTATTCACTTCTCTCTCTTTTCCTCTCGAGGTATTAACTAAAGATTTGATATCCAGAAATGTTTTTTTTTTCTAAAGTTATTGTTAGAGTTTTTTTTTTTTTTTTGACGATTGAGTTTTTCTTCTTACAAAATGACTTCTTATCAGAAAATAATATTTTCTTACCAAATGATTTACCTTCCAATTGAATTTTCATGCGTCTTATCCACACATATATCGGTAACGTTAATCCAAATATGATAAGGTTCGGCCTCACTAATTTATATCTCTATACCAGTTACTTTCAATCTCTAGTAGTTTTGGCTCCAGGGACTAAACCACGTACGGTTCCTATACAAGATTCACCTTCTAATAAACAATGTTGGTAGTTAGCTGATGCATCATCTTTTGTCGGTTTCAATGAGTGCAAGTTGAAGTTGTGTGGTCCTACAACTACTAGTGAAAAAAAACTGTGGATAGATTCTTAATTGGATAACCCGATTTAGATCCTCACCTAACAAACAAAACACACGCAGCACTCCCCACAATCCAAAACCATGAGCCTTTTTTTCCCACTGCCTCTGGTTTTGCTCACAAACTAAACTAGTGCCTGTTTTCCATTGTCTCAATCTCACTATATATTAACAACAACCTGCAACCCATTCATTCATCTTCAACTTATCAATATTCTCCATAAACACATCAAACTATTAGCATTTTAGCACCCTGCTACTTTGTAATCGTTCAAGAGTTGTGAACTGTGAAAAATGAGTTCAACAAGCCGTGCTTGGACTTGGAGCGTGGCAGCAAGTGTTGGAGTGGTGGAGGCCTTGAAGGACCAGGGTATATGCAGGTGGAACAGTGTGATGAAATCAGCACAACAACATGCTAAACATAATATGAGGTCTTTGTCACAAACCCAGAAGTTTTCTTTTCAATCATCTGCGATGGCTTCTGCCAAATTGAAAGATGAGAAAGCTAAGCAGTCAGAGGAGTCTTTGAGAACAGTTATGTACTTGAGTTGCTGGGGTCCCAACTAAACAAAGATGCAAAGATTTCATGCAATTCTGGATTTCCTTTTTTTCTCTTGGAATATGATGAGCCGATGAGGAATGAAAGAGCCAGAAGGTGCACCAATCACAGAAGTGTCTCAACTCCCAACTAACATGGTATGTTACATGCATGCTGTTGATTTGATCCAATCGAATCAGAAGCTTAATTAATTGAGAAATGAGTCTGAAGCAAGCATTTTGCTGCCTTGGAGAGACATGAAATGGATTTGGAAGAGGGGTCATCATTGGAATGATGAAATTTCAGACAGAAATTACTATTTATGTATAGATTTTTTATATGATGACACCAGGGTTATGTATTATGCTGAATAATTGTAAGATGTAATTTATAAAGCTAAACAAGTCTTGAGAAATGACTTTTCTCTATGAATTTTTCCTGTGTTATTTTTAGTAGCATCCCCATCTTATTATGAAAAAAGTTAATTAAAGGAAATAAGACTTATGCCGTTCAATAAACATCAAGCTTTAGGATTTCACTTTTTCTCCTGGTTTGTGCTCCAAGAGAGTATTGTAATATTGACCAACACGTAATAGTTACTCAACGTATCTTCCTTTTTTTTTCCTATTCTGGATGTGATGTGCTCAACTGAATAAAAGTAAATTAAGTATATAGTCACAATATTATTAGCAGCCCATTTCGGAGTCATGGAGAAACAAAATACCCAAACCTTTTTCCAAGCACCTAAGATTTGCATCCCATAAAGGAATGTCACAGCACTGCAATTTACTTGATAACACATCATGTGAAATTAACTCTGTTCGGAATTTAGCTCGTGTGAACAGATGTAAATACTGAGGAAGTAAGAGTACATTTGCCCAGGGAGAAAATAAGAGTATATCTATCATTAATTTAAATTAAAGTATTTCATAATTATAATTAACTTCAAATTTTATAACTTTAGATAGCTACATTAGATTATTCCAAACAGAAGAGAATCTCGGAGATTGTGAAATTCTGAATTTATGTCAGTGAGGACTCAATTCATTTCGGAATGGCAAAACCAGCCCCAGAATTATTTTACTTTGTTCATTTCATTTGTAGATCCCAATTTCTATCGCGATAATTTTTTTATTTGAATATTCTAATCTATTTTAAAAACAAAATATAAAAGTAAAATTGATGCAATTATTGTTGAACAATTATTAAAATCCTAAATTAGTTCTTTAATAATAAGATTAGGACAAGAAGTCAAAAAGCAGGATTAAACTAAAATATTTTAGGTTTAACTGAGTTCTTATAACTTAAAATGTTATGATTGTTTGATTTAATTATTATTACTATTTTTATATGATTTTTCATAAAATGTTCTTTATCATCAAATTACCCTTCCATTCGTATGTTTATCTTTTATTCAATTCTTCTAAATATCGTGTTTTTTAATTTATTTTGAAGATTGAATAAAAAAAACTCACAATAATGAAGTTAAATGAAATGAAAAATTAAATAATAAAGAAAAATATTTTATTAAATATTATTTAAAAATAAAGAATGAAAGTAGAAAAAAAAACTGATATAACTAATATAGTATTTTGACTAAGAATTAAAAAAATCTTGTATTTTGAGTATTTAATTATCTGTGGTCCAAGGTCCCATTCATCCCATTATTACGCTGCCCCATGTTTTTTCCTTTTAATCTCCGAAACCGCTTAGATACAGCCTCTGGTTTCCAAATTAAACATTGTTCCACCAAACCACAAGCACATAGTGGCTAGTAACATACTTTACTCCTCTCTATAAATAAGAGGTAACATTCTTAACCCGTCAACCAAACCCAAACACACTTCTTAATTATAAGAAAAGAGTACATCTTTATATCTGTGAACTGTGAACATCATCCTCACAATTAAGATGAGTAGTGCAACAAGCAAGGCTTGGATTGTGGCTGCGAGTGTTGGAGCCGTGGAGGCTTTGAAGGACCAGCTGGGTGTGTGCAGGTGGAACTATGTTTTGAGATGTGCTCAGCAGCACATGAAAAACCACGTTAGATCCTTGTCTCAAGTAAAAAATGTTTCTTCTTCTTCATCTGCTCTTGTTGCAAGCAAATTAAAGGGTGATGAGAAGGCTAAACAGGCTGAAGAGTCCTTGAGGACTGTCATGTTCTTAAGTTGCTGGGGTCCTAACTGATCTTAAAGGAGAGAGATTTTTTTAATTGCTGGGGATTGTGATTTGAAATGAATATTGCTTTCTGTAAATAGAGATATGATAGATTGTATGAAAATTGTAATGCCAAACAATCTTAATTAATATACTATTCAATGATGAAGACACAAAGTGTCTTCATCAGATATATCTCTGCTTCTCTTGTAACAGAAACATAGTTACTCAAGGTCAGAAATATCTATGCTTCTCTTGTAACAGAAACAAGCAGTTTAATTGTAAATCAACCAATATTGAAGTCAGAAACTGGCTAATTATATTTGATTTAAAATCATTTATGTTTCTTTTTAAACTCTTGGGATAGATAGCACGAATTTGAGGTATGTATATGGTGATCTGAGAGCTACTTTTTATTCATTAGTCATCATGTTCTTGATTATTCGTGTATGCAGCCAATAATTTTCTCTCTTATATTCTTCTAGGTTTTCTTTTTTTTTTTTCTTTTTTTTTTCATGAGGCTAAAAACCTTACGGTATATACATCTGAATGAATTAGTAAATTAGTTATAATTTAATGCTATATTTTATTGTTTAAATACTATTTTTTATATTTTTCACTATTTATTGTTATTTTAATTTTATTATTTATCAATCATCAATTATTTTAATTTATATTTTGAGTGTGATATTTTGACTTTTGAGTATAAACTAATATGATTAAAAGTTAGTTTAATTTCAATCAAAATGTTATTTATGATTTATTATTTGTTGTCATTAATTAAAATGATAAAAAAAATTATTTCTGGGTGCCAAAAAATATAGTGATGATATTATAGAAGATAGAATTCAAATAGAATTTTTTTTATAAGTTTAAAATTCAAAATAATAATTTTAAATTAAAAAATTATCATAGAAAATTGTTAACACATTTATTAATAAATTAATGCAAGGTCAAGTTGAATATTACCTTATATCATTAAAAATTTATTTCCAAAACTTTTTCTTACTAATATTTTTTTTCTTTTTTAACGAATAAAAATTCTTAAGACTTACTACTTAGTTCAGTAATGAGAGTGAAACCTACATAAATGTAAAATAGAGATAGATATCGAAAATTGTTGAAATTAAGGTCTAGATTTGAATATGAAATTGAGCAACTAAAAATATTACTTTATTTTAAATTAAAATAGACCAATCCAAATTAATTAAGTGTAAAATAAACATACAGATAGATTCCTTTTGGTAAGTTTGGATTATTCAATTAAATTAATGCCTTGAAATTAAGAAGTAACAAGAAAGCAAGCGGAAGGATTCTCTGCCAGAAACCGGGGTCGATCTAGCATTAATTGGTTTTATGAAAGATATAAAACGGGGTACTCACGTTGTCTTTTACTCAAGCACAAGAATCTCCACGTGTAACTTAACCTTTGCTCTGCAATGAAACTGGTGGCACCGTGGCACATAAATAACAGACAGGTGGCCCTGCAGTGTAACAGTGTAACATGAAACAGGATACTGAGCAATTAAAAACCATTTCGTTTTCCCCAAAAAAGATGGCATTTTCTTTAAGTCACCGACTTTTGCATCCTATATATGAGTACCCTTTCACTCCATTTCTTCAATCAAAACCAGAAACTACAAATCTGCTAGTATTTCCTTCTAATACATAGTGAGCTACACTATTATCAACTTGAGGTTGTGAAGAATATTAAGAGTGAGTCACATTACTTTTACTACATTTACTTGCAAGAGATCGATGATGAGTTTAAGATGGAGAGCATGGACTGTGGCGGTTAGTGTTGGAGTTGTGGAGACCTTGAAGGACCAAGGCCTCTGCAGATGGAATTCGGCTTTCAAGTCAGCTCCACAAAGTGCGAAAAGTCATCTTAGATCTTTGTCACAGGCAAAGAAGCTCTCTTCTTCATCCTCTGCTGTGCTTTCTAGCACACTACAGCATGGAGAGAAGGCCAAGCAGTCAGAAGAATCCTTGAGGACCGTCATGTACTTAAGTTGCTGGGGTCCCAACTGAAGGAATAGAAACACAATGTGAGAAAATCTAGACCATGAAGAAATTGTGCCTAGAGAATGAGATTTTTCTTGCCTTTTTGGCTTGAATTCATTCATGTATTCATTCATTGTGACAAATTGATGTAATCACTAATCATGATGAATATTAATTCACAGTCAAATTTCAACTAAATTGGAAGGTTTCGTTAATACTAAATTACTAAAAACTTTACTCGTTTGTATCTTCCTTTTTCTTTTTCACAATGTCCCAGTTCTTACCAGTCTCCCTTCTAATAAAATATCCACCCATTATGTTCATGCATTAGTCATGTGATTCTGCACCTATAAATGAACCGCGATAATTTCTTTTAATTGAGCGGTCATATAACATATTCTTTGTCAAAGGTAGCTAAAATATGATAGGCGCCATAGCTAGTGGAGTACATGAATTATATTATCATGCATATTATATATTATTTTTGTTATTTTTATCACTTTTATTTTTATATATATTTACCTCATTTTTAGATAAATATTGTGCTGCATAGAATTAATCAATTAATATACAACTAAAATTTCTTAGATGGACAATATGATTCTACGAGAATCAATAGAGCCAAAATCAATAGTGCCTTGTATAAAGTGCCATTCTTATTTACAGGAATATTATATTAAAAGTTATATCTTGATCAGGGTTATGAGTTTGTAATTGAAAATAGTTTTTTATGTAAAAATAAAATTGTGCATGGTATTTCTTCTCTTTTTCTTTTTTTTCTTTCCTTTGTCACACAATCTATATGTATTTTTTTTATTATACTGAAAGTAGTAATTTTATAGTAAGAATAATAAATAGTACAATAAATCAATTTACCTTTTCAGTTTTTTCAGTAAAAAAAAGATATGTTTATTTTTCTTGTTCTATAACATATACTTTAATTTATTTTGTTGTTAGATAACTTTTATGTGAGTATATTAAATAAAAATAAATTTAAATTACTCAATAAAAAAACAAATAAGAAGCTACTTAATAGTGTAACATAAATAAATTCAAAATATATGTTATATAGACAATAGACTCATTCACCTTGGAACCTCAATTATTAGATTCAAAACGAGTGAGAGTTGTCTTGATTTGGCAAGCAGGCAGCATAGTACCATAGTGACACGAAAAAATCTATTTTACATATTTTAAACCTTAAGTGAGTCCAACACTCGTGTGACAAAGACACGTAGTCCTAAAACTACGGATACATTGAACTTGATTCCAAATCTTACACACAACAAAACCAGTGGCCTCACCAAAACAAGTAGCAAGCTAACTACAACTTTATGCCTGTGGTTTTTCCAAATATTTGGCCGTTTCCTTAGTTTAGCAAAATAATACTGACATCACATGTCAAGTGCTTCCCCTCTATATAATAATACCTTCATTTCAATTGCTCTCTCAAACTCAATCTAAAAATCTTGCTAGAGATTTCTTCCATTCATCACCACTAAGCCACACTAGACACTACAATTATTCAAGTACCAATTGGGTTATTTTTGGTCCTTTAAAAAGAAAATCAAAGCAAGAGTTTCTTTGAAGAAGACTTGTACACAAAGATGAGTTCAAGCAGAGCTTGGGCTGCCGCAGCCAGTGTTGGAGTTGTGGAGGCCTTGAAGGACCAGGGTCTGTGCAGGTGGAACAATGCTTTAAGATCAGCACAACATCAAGTGAAAAAACCATGTGAGATCCTTGTCTCAGGCAAACAAGGTTTCTTCTTCCTCATCTTCTGCTGTGGTTTCTAGTAGATTAAAGGAAGAGGGTGCGAAGCAGTCAGAGGAATCACTGAGGACAGTCATGTACTTAAGTTGTTGGGGTCCCAACTAGTTATAAGGCAATTACTAAATAACTAAATATTTGATAGGGAAAGTTGGGGCAGATAGAGATTTGTAGACTTGTAATGATGCTTGTTAATTAGCATCCGAAGTTGCGACAGATATTGATGTAAATTTTGATAAATGAAAAATAGAAGTGTTAACTGTTAAGCAAATCCAAATTTTATTTGTGTTAATACTTTTTTATTTATTTTTTAACATTCTACACTCTGATCATATGGTTAATGCTGCCTTTCAGGGGGTGAAACATCATTTAATCTTTCATTTCATTTTCTCTACTAAAACTTACTCGATTTAGGATTTTTTTTTCGGTTACATGAGCTAAAAGACTAGATTTAGGATAAAAAAATGAAAGTACGAAATTATGAATGTGCTCTTTATAATGAAGATTTGATCATTAAACCAATAGAACTGAAGTAGAATTGTTTTCTATGGTGATAGCAAATTGAGGGTTTGAATTTTTTTTAATGAAAACATAATAAATTTATGATTGAAATTAATTTAAATAATTGTCTTAATAACATTTAATAATTTAAAAATAATTTTCTTAGTATGGATTTCATTCAACTTTAAACAAACGGTGTGATAGGAAGTTTTAAATAATTTACACAAAATTCTAAATTTAAAGCTTTTATTGTTATTGATCATTTGACCTGTTGTAAATAGAAAGAAAGAAAAACGTTTGAATTCAAGATCAATATAATCACAGTTGACACCTTATATGATTTCATGGTGTTCGATAGATAAATTTTTGTTACTGCTTTCGACAATAACAATTTATATCATTATTATATTAGGTTAACAATAAAAATAAAAAATCTTTGGGACCGAAACCGTTGCTCAAGAAGGCCACAAACGAGTATCAGTGGATTTTCCCGTAATGTCATTCTTAGCAAAATCACTTACTAGTAATGCTCTACAACCATATTATATCATGGAATAATAATATTGGATAGACTAAGCTAGAAGCAGCTGTTCTTTGTTCTTTTCAAGCACAAGGATGATAAAATTAAAAGGAGAGAAGAAAGAGACATGTCAATTTAGTAAAAGCATGCATCCCTGGCTAGATTTATTTCGTCCCTTTTTGTGGATAGATATGAAGCCAAGTTTGATTGTGGATGCTGATTTTATTGTTATTCTTATCTGAATTGCGTTTTGCTTGAAAAAGAAGAAATCACAGCTCATCCTATACCTTCTCTGTTGTTACTATTAAGTGTTAACCACTAATAATGGATGGTTTTATCAAATAAATTGTTGGAAAAAAGAAACACAAATTAAATGGCACATAATACATATATCATTCAGCAGGCATTTACGCGAACATATATCATTTCATGTGATAAAATTATTTATAATATGTGTTTTAAATATTTATAAATTTTATTAGTTCTCCCTCAACTAATATTAAAAAATACCTTTATAAAATTAATAAAGGAGAAGTAAATCCAAAACTTACACACGACCTAGTCATTACATGTCAATTTGAGTAACCCCTATTCTGAAATATCGTGAGCAACTAATAACATTAAGAAACCTTTTAGAAAGTAAAGATTCCGATTTTTTTAAGGGAAGATTCCGATTTAATACATGACTTTTTTAACATCCCAAGTAGTGCGTGTTTGTGTTGCCTAGCCTTGCCTTGCCTCCAACTTACTTTTGCAAAAATTAATGGTTGCTGTAGTGGTTATCAAATTAGTTTGGAAGATAAGAATGTGTATAAAATAAAATTTAGTGAGAGATCTTTCATTCGAATAATGTGTAAGTTTGCCAACCGATTAAGATTCTTCCTTTTTGTATTTTATTTCATTGGACAGTTGAATTTGTCTCTAAATTCACGATGGCAATTTGGACGAAAAATCAAATATTCATTCTATTTTTTTTACTTTATTTTTTATTTTTCTATGAATCTCTTCTTGGCACATTGTAGATTCTATTGTATCTATTTTTTTTTTTAATTTCAATCCACACAGTGTAAAAGTAGACTTATTCTGAAATTACGAGTGGATACGGAAAAGGTGGGATGCCAATCTTACATATGAAAAGAAGTAGCAAATGATTGCAGAGACGGTAGAATCCAACCAACTGTAAAGCCCGGGAATCCATAACCAAACAATCGGACCTCAAACACACAAATCAAATGCACAATATTCGCACCATTGAGTCCGAACCCAATTGTGCATTTGTGCATTACATTCCATCACAGTAAAATTGAATTGACACCCCCATTCCCTCGCTCTCTCTCTCTCTGCTACCAAATTGTCTCACTCATAAAGGTACTAACCAGTACGCAGTAACTACCACCGTTTTCGACAAAATTAGAAAAAAAAAGCTGTAAATCAACACACAACCCAACACAACACAACCGAAGCCAAAGGTCACATTCAACAACCTCGGCCTTACTACGTTTCAGTGCTTTTACCAACAGACACAACTAGTATTTTTGCTGCAACTACCAAATCTACCTTCTGGCCCTTCACTTAATATTTACTAGAAAGCTTGAAACTTTGCAAACAATTCTGAGACCCAGTTGCCGGAAGTGGTGGTTCCCGGTGGGAATGGAGATGGAGACTGAAAAATCAGGGTCTGATGGGAAGGGTTGGAGTTTTTGTAGAATGCCATTTTGGCAAACAACTCATACTCCTTCTTCTTCTTCTACTACTTCCATGTCTCACATGCACAATGTTCATCAGCAAAATCAGAATAACTTTCAATCTGTTGATAGATCCAGGCAACATTCTTCAACCACAGTTGCATCTATGGCCAAGTCTCTGCTCCCTACAAAGAGGAGGCTCCGTCTTGATCCTTCAAACAAGCTCTACTTTCCATGTATGTGTCTCTTGAAACTTGTTTGCTCATGGAATCTTTTTGGGAGGATTATCTTCTCATGAGTAATGTAATGCTTTCTTACGATTTTTTTTTTATATTTTATAAAACAAAATGAAAAAGTAAATACATATAAATAATGTCTTGAAAACATAAAAAAATGTATTCAATACTTACTATATACAGCAAGCAGGAGGATTAGTATGAAGAGATTATAAGAAGATTTAGAATTACTCATTTTTAGTTTGAATTTCTTGTGAAATTCATGTTTTGTTTTATATTTGGTTTGTATTATTTTTATTCTCTAGAAGAGCCTTGTGAATGGGTTGTTCTATTCATAGTTATCCTGGCTAACGTTCACATTTGTGCGTTCTGTTTTTTTTTTTCCCTTGCTTTATTGTTATGTTATATTTAAGGTAAGCTTTCTTATGATGGGTGGAAGTGGAATCAAGAATATGATTTGTTTGCAGTGGATGTTAGGTTTGTCCTTACCTGATATAATGTGACTTGACTTTGTTTTGATTTTGAAGATGAACCTGGTAAGCAAGTTAGGAGTGCAATCGCAATTAAAAACACTTGCAAGTCTCATGTAGCTTTCAAGGTGTGGTTAATGCTTCCAATTCTTTTTTTTGTCATTACTTTATTGTATTCAGAAATGATGTGTGACACAACATTATCATCATGTTACTCCATACGGTGAATTGGCGACTAATTTTGTCATTCATTGTATTCAACAAACGCAATAGGAAATTAGAAATATTATGTGAGCAATGTTTCTTAGAGTCTAGACTGCCTCAACAGCTGTGACAAAACTGGAGAAGAAACTTTGCTTTTGAACATTGAGAAAGTTTTCATCGTGGGAATTTTCCATTAAACAGTTTCAAAATCTTGGGAAATTTTACTAAATTACTATAGTAAGTTAGTAACTAAATGATAGGAGATGTAACAGTTGATCATGGCCATCTTCATATTGGGTTTCATGGCATATTTCTATAGGATGATATGAACACTTATATTCTTGTACACTGCCTAGTTATATACTAACGCCTTTTTTGTTTTTTTTGGTTCCCAATATTTATCCACTATTTAGGTTACGACTAATGTTGATGTTCTCTTTTGTCTTAGTTTCAAACAACTGCACCCAAGAGTTGTTATATGCGCCCTCCAGGTGGTATTCTTGCCCCTGGTGAAAGTATTATTGCCACCGGTAATTTTTGCTTCTAAAGTCTAAACTTGTGTGAAACATAGTCAAATGCTTAGAATTTAGTGAATCCTCTTACAACTCTTACATATTTGGCAGTATTCAAGTTTGTGGAGCCACCGGAGAACAATGAGAAACCAATTGATCAAAAAAGCAAGGTTAAGTTTAAAATTATGAGCTTAAAAGTGCAAGGTGAAATGGACTATGTACCGGAACTGGTAAAGTATTATTGCTCCTTTCCATGATATCATGCATCAACATCATTGTAATTTTTATTTATATCTTTGCTTGTTTATGTAAGATGAAGTTAAAACTTTCTTTCTGTCCTTGAGCTAATTAAAGTTTTATGTCCTAAAATCTGGTTTTTTCTTTTTTGTGTGGAAAAACTGAAAAAATCAGTTTAACCCAAGATTTTTATGAAGAAAACTGAATCAACAAGAAAATTATATTCCGTGTGACTATTGTTGAATTTCTTAAGATAATTTTTGCTTATAAATAGTTCAAAGAGATTCCATTTTGTACAAATGGGAATTTGGCATGTATGTTAGTTCTTGGAAGTAGAAGGAGGCTCTGGAACCTTTATGTATTTCCATGACCTGATTTTACTTTCTTTCTGGAGACTTGAGTCAGTGTAGCTTATTTATTTTTTGTATTCACATCTATATTAGATACTTTTGTGAGGCTTCTGTGACTGGTATTCTAATTTGTGTCACACTTGAATATATTCATGAACTTTTCCTGATTCTGTTCACACAATTATTGTCAGAACTTAATTTTATATGAACTGCCTTCTCCAGTGTATTCCACTCTCAATGCATTTCATTTAAGGTTTATTCTTAAGGTATTAAAAGTTAAATATCTTGTCAAACACTTTTTTATTGCTAGCATTACAACTTTTGACTAAATTCACTACACAACCTACTTACATTGCAATTGTCAAATTAGAGATAAATAACAATGAAGAATATATTTCAAAAAGCCTTAAGCTGATTGAAAGTATTAGGTTTGACCTTATTCACAAAATCATTTTTCATAATTCATCTTTTGCAGCCGTGTCTTTCAGTTCACAGATTATTCCTGCAATGACAAATAAGCTAAGTTTATGCGTTTCAAATATGTTACTTTGAACATTTAGGACAAAGTGCTTTTGTTTCTTACATAAATAGATCATGCATTCAGTATTGGAAGCAAATGGGAATCTAAAATGTAAATGTCACATGATTCTTCCTACAGTTTGATGAGCAAAGAGATCAAGTGGCAATAGAGCAAATTCTGCGGGTTATTTTTCTGGACCCTGAAAAGCCTAGTCCTGTAAGACTATATATCTCAAACTTGTCATATAACCTCTACCATTTTATGTGGAGTTGTAATTGAAAGGTGTTGTTTCTAAAAGGTCCTGGATAAGCTTAAACGAATGTTGGCTGAGGCCGACGCTGCACTTGAAGCGCGAAAGAAACCGCCAGAGGAGAAAGGTCCTCGCGTTGCTGGGGAGGGCCTTGTTATAGATGAATGGGTTAGACTATTTCAACATTTTTTGTTTGAATACATAGTATATGAACTGACAAAGTAAAGACATTTCATATTGTCATCTAATCATAACATATATAACTTTGTTGACTTTTACAATAACTATCTCAAAAGTTATATTTACCGTGATTTTTTATTAGTTGACCATGTAAATTTTTTTGCTAACATAGCATAGATGTTAAACTCTTTGTTTATATATTGGATGCTCTAAAATTTCCATTTTTCTCATATTCTGCTCTCTTGCTCCTTATGTAGAAAGAAAGAAGAGAAAGATACTTGGCTCAACAGCAGGTCCAAGGTGGTGATTCAGTGTAAAGCATTTCTTTCTTTCTTTTTGTTGGGTCAAGCCCTTACTTTTCTTCAATTTATGCTCTGAAATTGAATTCCTAGCTCACTGATCTGATCTGTCACACGTGGTTGAGTGGCCTAGAAAGTTGCTATGAAGCAATAATGAAATCCTTTCATTTTTCTTTTCAATTATGTTTGTGATGTTAAATGCGAGTGAATTAATACTATAACCAGCTGTACTTAATTGCACTTTTACATCATAATCTATAATTTATACATACCTGGTTTTTTAGGAGTTATACTTATAGATAGCTTGTTTGTTTTAGAAGTATATGGAGTTTTCGTGTCTTTAACATATTTCTGCCTGCTTTAAAAAAATATTTCTGCCTCTTTGAACGATGGATCAATATAATTAATTATATTAAAATAGTTTTGATATTGATAAGTCATTAGTTTGTTCATAGCCATTATTAATCAGGTGAGAGAAAACAAAGTTGGTAGGATCCATGGCGGCTATAACATCATAATCTCCTTATTCTTTGTTTATTACTACTAAGGATTCTTTTATTATTATTATTAAACAATATATACAAAGCTTCAGCTTCATCCCTTGGAGATCAAATGAAATCAGAGATTTTATACTTCTTTTTTGTTAAAAAAAGAGGTTAGTGGTTTGAAGCAGTTAGGAAAGTTAATCAATAGAGTTAGGAGTCACTATCATTATATATCTTTGTTTAGGGCATGTCATTATACATTGGTTGGGGGCAGTGGAATGCGCATTTTAAACAATCTCCCATCTCTCCTTTGAGTTGGTCATATTTTTTTTGGTTACATTATTTGGTTTTACTACCATGGTCATGTTGCAAGTTTGCAACATTCCAGAAATAGAAATGCTTTGGCTTCTATCAGAATGTTTGCTTCCTTTGAATCCAAAGGAATCCAAGTCCATAGTTTCTGCATATTTTAGATGTTAGATGTGGTGAGACGTGAGAGTACTTAAACCATATTATTAAATTCTTTACAAACACGTACTATATTAATTATATCTGGTTGTGCAATTATTATAAACGAAATTAAAAGCTTTCATTTAAAAAATATTTTTAGTCTTAATTTCTGAAAAACAAAGCTGGTAAAAAATTAACAATAGTGCTGATTTAAAAAAATAAATAGTAATTGGCCCAAAATAGAAAGGATTATTATTATTATTATTATTAAACAATGTATATAATATCACTTCACTTGGAGATCAAATGAAGAGATTTTATACTTCTTTTTCTGTTAAGGGAAAGAAGCTAGTGGTTTGAATCAGTCACGAAAATTATTTAATGGATAATTAGCTAGCAGTCACTATCATTCTATATATCTATTTTAGGGGCATGTCATTATATATCTTTAATACAGTATAAACATACTGATTTAACAGGTAATGTAGTCTTTTAAGATTCACAAAGTGGGCAGGTCCACTTAAAAAAGTGAGCATATCTACTTTTTCTAAAGTACAATATTTAAGTGCCTGTTATTATGGCCTATCATGATGTTAAATCATGAGGTTACGATAACTGCTGATGGAGCAGCAGCTATGCCATGTGAAGTAGAGAGTATTAGATCGATGTTGTAGAAGAATAATTATTGATGTGTTTTTATTAAACAATTTTGTGCTCGTTTGTTTTGAATCTTAATTGTGCTGGCATATATCACATTGTAAAATTATATTAAGTTAGCTTGAATAAAATTGAGCCTGAATTTTTTAAGTATAATCTTGGTTCCAAGTCTTATAAATTAAAAATATAAAAAAGTTATTTGAAAAAAAGACTATAGTACAGATTGTCAATTATGTTTTTTATTTATTTATAAAAATTAGTTATCAACTTTATACTTATAATATGTTAATAAAAAAACATTCCATCACTGAATGAATGGCAAGGATCATCTCTTGCTTGAATTCCGAACATGTTGGACAAAAGATAAAAATCCATTCTTCTTCCGAATTTCTCTTTGCGGGCGAGTGAATCATAAAACAATAAAGCCCTTTAGAAGACGTTTCATGTTCAAAGGACTCGAGTGAAGTAAAAAGTTAGACTTGTTATAATAATAATAATAATAAAATAATATTTTCATTGAACAATTCAGGATTTATTTAGTAAAAATAATTTGATAAGCCAGCTGAAAACTTAAATGTTAGTAGAAAGCCCATACTGGGTAAAAATATTGACAAGTTAATTTGAAAGCTAAAGGTTGTTAAACTATTTTATTATATTACAAATATTTTATAAAATTAGCTATTAAATTTGTTAGCAAATGTAAAATGACAAAAGATGTTTATTTGATTTTTTTTATATTTTTTAACTTTACAGACTATTTTGAGGTAAGTATAGTTTAAAGTTTTTTATTTAATTTTATAATTTTTGTTTAAACACTAAATATTTGTTAAAAAATTAAAAAATGAATAGCATAATAGTTCAAATAAATAGTGTATTATTAAATGTGGAAATTTATTATAGTGGTAAAACTGTGATATTAAATAATTTCATTAAAATTTTGATGGTAAAGAAAATAAAATAAAAATTTGGAGGAAGCAAAGACTGCGGGTTTTGGATTATTGGAATCACGGAATATGATAAAGGGCATATAATTGATTCGTTCTCAAAGCATAAAATGGTGAAGGTCGAGAT
The DNA here is from genome assembly GCA_013407115.1 of Glycine latifolia. Classification (NCBI taxonomy): domain Eukaryota; kingdom Viridiplantae; phylum Streptophyta; class Magnoliopsida; order Fabales; family Fabaceae; genus Glycine; species Glycine latifolia. Next base: position 18,011,972 of record CM023953.1, on the reverse strand, counting down.
TCATTGCACAAAAATAGGCCATCTTCAATTCATCCTCTACAAAACAACGTTCTTTCTTACAATTCCAGTGGCTTCATGCACATGGATTTTGGACCTGAAAATATGTCTTTGTAAAACCATCGACTCTACACAGAAGTGTCTCTTTATCTCTGAAAATGTCATTGTAAAACCAGCGACTCAACTTGTCATCTGTCTAAACGTGTGCATCCAAGTACAAACGAAACTAGCTAGGTTTTACAAGTTCATATTAAAAGATACATGTAACAAGTTTAAATCTTGAATATATAGTTACATCAAATATTCAAATAAAGAGTTGTCCTGTTTATAATAATTTTATTTGACTCAAATAAATTTTTTTATAATAAAAAATATGTATAAACTCATAAAAAAGTAATACTTATCTAACAGAATACTTTTTTTTTTAAAATCACGTGTATTTTTTTTAAAAAAAATTCATTCAATTCTGCAATCACAAAGCCCATCTAACCATTTGGTTTTAGTTATATATGACTTATAATAAACAAGGTTATATGTAGCACAGCTTAAACCAATAAACCCTATTTAAACAAATTTTTATCTACCAATAACACAAAATATGACTGAATCATGTTCGAATACTTTAAAGAGTTTCAAACCTTATCTAATGATTGACAGTTAAAGAAGTTATCAACTGTTGATTCATAAAAAACCATAATCCAAGCATACTACAAATATATGTAAATTGAAGATGCCAAATTGGTTGCCCTGTACTATTTTTTTCCCCTCGTAAACCAGCCCAAAAAGAGATTGACAAGTGTAATGCAGTGGTGCTGACAGAGAGGATGGTAATGAACTTGGCAGTGTCCATCGAGCCATGCACTCTCACGTGATACCCTTCCTGAGCCCATAAATAAATGGATCATTCATAGGACTGCAGGCCCATCATCCCTCAAACTTCAACGTGTCGTTGCCACAGTTCAACGCACAACACGTATACAATCAAATCAATTGAAAAAAATGGGTAAAAGAAAAAGTGGTCCTGCAGTGAAGGACGAAATTACCCCTGCATAAAAGACCAATACTTCCTGAGCCAGAGTCTTTGAAACGGACAAAGAAGGTGGGACCCACGACCCGTGAAGAATTGAAGAGAGAGAGAATAAAGATAAAAAACGAGAGGGACATTCATGTCAGGAAAATGAATGATCACTGAATTACAATTGGAGAAACAAAAGACGAGTCATGAGTGACAATTATGTCTCCTTCGGATAAGTTCACCACCTGTTTCCTGGAACCACCACTCCTCTTACTCACTAAGTGCATTTAACTCTCACTATTAATATTAAATACAACTCTTAATTGCACTATTGTAGTCGTTTCTACTTTCTCAGTTTTACATATTTTCTTTATTTTTATTTTCTTTATAATTTGATCCTATGTTAACTTTTTATGCAATATCTTCTACTACGTATTATTTTAGCTGTACAATTTTGATCATTTTATTAATTTAATATCTTTGTTTAATAAATAAAAAATAACATAAAAATACAATAGTGTCATGTACTTGTAAATGTATTCACATGAAATATCAAATTAATATCTTTCTTAGATATTAAATGTTAAATCAATAGATTAATAAAACTATATAATTAAAATAGTAGATAATTAAATTTGTAAAAAAAAGTGAAAATTAATTTGCAAAATAAAAAATAAAACAAATATACAATTATTTTAATTTCAATAAAAAATTAATATTTTTTAATTTTCATATATCAAAAGTGATGTGATTTTAGTCTTTCACCAAAAATTATAACACATGTTTCTGGATAAATTTAAGAACTAAAAATATGTTATTAAATAAAAATGTATTTGATTTTTTTATTTATTTAATACTATCTTGCTAAAACAATGGAAAGATTTACAAGAAATATAGTAGTATTAGTCAATCTAAGTACATGCACATCTATGTTATTAAATGCTTTATAATGATACACGAAATCTATAATATGAATTAATTAACAAAAAAGATAAGGGTTTAGGTAGAGAATGGGGCCCACAAGCAATGAGTATTATACAGAAAATCATATCCCAAGTGGTTCTCATTTCCTCTATAAATTACCCCTTCCTCATCCCTTTAATTTCACTACTAACGTTTCTCTGAATTGTGTTGTGTTGCTAACAGAAGGAAAAAAGAAGAAAATAAGAGAAAGAAGTAAAATATGAGTTACTTGAACCGTGTTTGGATGGCGGCGACAGTGGCGGTAGCGCAAGGCCACACCGATCCCGGCCACAAGTGCAAGACGGCGCTCACCTCCATCCACCACAACCGGAGCCGCCTCTTCTCCGGCGGAGCACTGTCTGATCTTCGGCCGCTGTTCGGCGTCGTTGGATCTGTCGTCGCTGGCGCGGCGGCGGGGAGCTCCGACGTGAACAATAGGGTGAGCCAAGCCGATGACTCTCTGAGGAAAGTGATGTACTTTAGTTGCTGGGGTCAGGGCTGAACCACACGTGGCGTTATGAACGGTGGAGATTAAAGTAGTCGCCGGAGAAAGTGAACCGGGTCTCGCTTTCGGGTCGGGTTCGGATCTGAGTTGACCTGGCCGAGTCAGATAGGATGACTCGGTTGGAGAGAAAAACTTGGAATGTTCTGATCTTGTAAATAGGTTATGTATGTGTATAGAGGATAAGGGGTTTTTCTCACTCACAAGAGTGGATGATGATGAGATCTGAAATTAACAAGAATACCTAAACTTATACAAACTCACTCTGCTTCCATTTTATTAATCGTCAATTTTGGGTAAAATTAAACAATAACTTCTAATTATAGAGAGGCCTTTACCAATAATTTCTAAAGTATTGTATTTTTCAGATCAAGGTCCTTTTCAGAAACAGTTTTTACTTGAAGGAAAAAAAATCTGAGAATGAATCCATAACTATTGGAATATGAAAAATATACTATTAGCTTAATAGCTTTCCGAAAACCACAAGCTGAACTAAACAAAATTTGAGCATGCATATGCTTCTAAGAATCAGAAGTTGATTAGTCATTTTCCGCCTTGAGTTCATTCAGATCCATTATGGTAAGTTTTGCACATCTGCTTCTAAGAGTCCATCATGAAAACAATTTTCCAATTACAGCAGCATATTTTGAGACATGATCCATAGTGGTAAATTTTAGCCAAAACTTTAGATTTTGCGAAGACTGTTCAAAACTTCAAATTCGGGCATCAATTAAAACAAGATTAATAATTTAATGATGATTGATCACTTGTTATTTGAATGCAAGGTGCAGTCTGGGTCTGACTTCCTTGTTTTATTAAGCACAATTTGGTAGAAAGAGAAAGTGAGTCCAAATAAAAGAGTGCTTTTGATCTTTTTCAATTCAAGTTGAAATTTTATTTCAATAATTTTGCCTAATAAAAATTTGTGATAAAGATTAACTGAGTTGAGATTCTAATTTAATTGAAGAATACGATAAAAGGGCCTGTTTGTTTAAAATTAAAATAAATAATTTTAAAATAAGCATTTTTAAAAAAAGTGTTTATTTAATAACCAGAAGGGATACTAAAGAATTCAATAGATGAAATGAATAACACTATATAGCCAAGAAATTAAATGAACTTATAAAAAAATAAAAAAAGAACTTTCAAAACCTTATAGTAACAAAAATAGACAACCGTAATACAAGGTACAGGATTTGCAGTGTGTATTGGGGTGTAACAATTTCCTTTGGCATAACAAAAAGGAAAGAAAGTACATTTAAAAAGAATATGGATTCAGACATTCACAACCAAACAACACATTGCAACTAGCAAGGAATTTGGACAATCAATCAATAGTCCTATACTGCATAGCAATGTTATTGACACAAGTATGCAAGCATATTACAACTCATGCAGATGCAGGTAACGAGATATTATTTCTCTGGCTACCGGCGCTTGGTTTTATCTCCCATGATGATAGCACATGCTGCTCTTCCTCAGGATCGATGAAAGGCAAAGAAATCTCACGGATCATCAAGTCGCCACAAAATGGGCATTCACTAGCTATAGCATCATCCAGTTGTGATCGGAGCTGCCCATGATATTTTTTACATGAGTACATAAAGTTATTAGTTAAAAGTCCATCAAAGTACAACCATTTAACACCACAATGTAAAGTTCATCCAGATGCTAACACCCAAAAGCAGCTTCTTTCATGCCCAATTAACTTAATAACTATAGATAAGCGTGTCTAAAGAGCTATTCCAGAAGCCAAGTACTCCCTTGTTACATTTTGTTTGACTTGTTTATGGTTTTGGCACAGGAATTAAGAAATATAATGGTTGTTTTAAATTTCATAAAAACTTAAGTGCAATTTTTTAATATATTAGGTCTTTCATATTAAAGATATAGGGTCTGGTTTGATAAATTTCTTCACTCCATAATAAATGTTTAAAGGATAAATTTCTTCGTAATTACTTCTAGGAGAAAAAATTAAAAGAAAAAAAATGAAATAAGTTTTTCAATCATTTTAATGTTTTATTGATATTGTAAAATGACATTCAAAATGGAACAAAAGAATTTACTTAAATGTCAAACAAAATAAGACGGAGGAGGGAGTATATATAAAAGGGAATTATTACATGATGCAGAATGCAAAGGATAATGAATATTTAAAAATCATAAGTTGTCAATAAGCACAGTCACAGCCCATGGAAATAGTAATGGTAGAACAAGAAAAGGAATTTGAAGCCTAATTTCAATGCAAGAAAAATGTAATATTGAGCAACAAATTTCTGCCGTCGCCTACTGATACATGAAAGAAAGTTATGGACAAACCTTGTCTATGGTCATGCTAGGAATGGACTCCTCTGGAGAAAGGGTACCATTGGATTCTCTCCTTGCTTCACTGCCCATCAAAGTAAGTTGCTTCTGCAGATCCAGTATATACTCAGCCTGCAACATTTTCCCAATAGATTCAATCTGAATGACGATATTGGAGGTAATAAGAATATACCGGTTGAGGAGGGGACAAAATTTTTTATGCCATGCAAACGACGTTCTGACAATTATGACTACACTTGAGAATAAAATTAATGAATACAACCACTTTAAAGATATAAAACTTACAATATTGTCAATTTATGAGTTATGACCAATGTATTAACCCAGATTTGAGGGTCCAAACAGCATTTTGTGCTCGATTACAATGTATTTGTGTCATTTTAATCAACTTAAGCAACAACTAAAGAAGTTAGGATATTATCTCTCAAAACTATCCAATTTTTTTAATATTATTTTTTTATGTGTTAAACAGCTAAAGATCAGATCATTGTGTCCTTTCAACTTTCTTACATTAGCATCTCACCCTCACATCAGTGTTCAACTCATCTGAAACAATTTGCAGCTCATTGGTATCTTTATTTTGAAGCAAACAACTTATTGGCTTTGATTACTATTATTGCGGATATTGCTGAAAAAAACAAACTTTTAAGTAGCATAATGTGAAATAGTCACAATGAGATGACAAATATGAGAAAAAAGGTAGTATATTTACATGGGCCTCAACCGTACAGCGAGTCACATGAGCAATCAGGCATTCTGCATGGAAGGCATGTCCACACGGAAAGATATAAAAGGGTGCCATTTGCCCTACTAATGTATAGCCACGTCCGGTGCCGAATTCCCTGCCAGCAGTAAGAATTTTTCGCCGACAAACCTAGGGAGTAAGATTCAAATCATTTCAAATGAGGGGATATTTCAGCAAACTAAATCAGAAAAACAAAAGCAGATCGATCTTAATATATATACTGTACGGAACTACAAAATTAAACAACTGCACAATTAAAAAACTGCAAGTAACCAAGTGATTGGGCACAAGTGGTTAATGTGCTGAAGTTAAGGTTGAATTGTTCGAGTACTATCCGAATTCGATCCTTGGCGGAAACAATTCTTGGCCAGACTTTACTTACCTCTCGACCAAACTTCGGATTAGTCAAAGTCCATTTTCCCTGATGAACTGGAGGGTTAAGACCAAAAAAAAAAAAAACTGCAAGTGCAGTTTTGTCAAACATATATCAGGAAGGGCAATACCCCACACTCCTCATCTCGATCAATAATAGTGCATCTTTGAGCAAGTGCACTGATATCATTTCTGATGTTGTCAGCACCATGGGTTGCATCATTCATCTCTTCCTTCAGCTGTTCAATTTGCTTATTGTAATCCTCCAATGATGAGCAGATAGCTTCCTGCATAAATTTAGATATTCACCAATGGAAGTTTAAGAAAAACAATTGCAACTACCCAAAACATGTAGAGAAATGACTTCACATATAAGATTCTTTAGTTAATATTCTAAAAAGAAGCCACTATATTATATGTAAATTTCAACAGATAATAATAAATAAATAAAAACAACTTAGCATGTAAGTATCACTACATAAGATTATCAGAGTTGAAAATTGTCAATCAACATGGCAAAAACAAAGCAAAAATAACTGTACCTTGAAGTCATCAATCAGGGCAAAATCTGGAAAGAATGGTAATATATCCTCAATCTTTAGCAGGCCATCAGTTTCTTTAAGAAATGCAATTGCCTTCCTTATGTTTTCCCTCTTAGTTCCTTTTTCTTGTTCAACAACATGCTTGGCAATCATGAGCCAGAGCTTCTTTCTCAAATCCTCATCATCTTCAACCTTATCAGCTTCGGCCATAGCAAGCTCTGAATCAATCTAATACAGAAAAGTGAGTTAGCATGAAAGAATCAATCTTAAAAAATGAAAAAAAAAATCCTTCAAAATATTTAAAGGCTTATTCTTATTTCATTGTTAGGATGTCAAATTATTTAAGATTTAAAAAACTTCTAACTGGATATGTTGTACTACTTTTTCAAAAACCAGGCTCTGAGACAACTATATATTCTACAAGACCACTAACTTATTCTAGCCACAGTGGAGAAAGGGATGAGAAGAGAAGAAAAATTCCCACTGGAATGAACTTTTGGGCCTATTTATGAAGTATTCCTTAAGACTTCTAATGCATAAAGAATAAAACAAGTGTTACAATTGGTTCCTCTTGCAGCGTCCCCATAAGATATGACTACAAGTGAAAAATATCACCAATGAAGAACATTTGTAAAGCAAGTACTTCTAATTAAGCTGCACCATTTTTTGTATTAAAGCAGTGGTAAAGTTGGAACACAACAATCATCATATTAGCCTCACCTGTAAGGCAAGAGCAACTGCTTCTTCATGCATTGACATCATACTGTATATATGAACACATGCACGCATTCGTTTTTCTTTAAGGCAAAGACGCAAGGCATATTTAGGATCGTAGAAGAACTCAGGACCATTTTCTGGTCCTTTCCCAAATTTGCTTTGTAGGAAACGTAGAAGTGAACTATCATCTTCCTGAATAATAAAAAAAAAGAGAACAAATACATAAATAGGCTCTATTGTCAACATCCGACAGATCCAGGAAGTCATAAATTCCTTCAAATCTAGTCAAGAAATGAGACAACTTTAAGACTCAATCAAGCTTCAATTGATTTGTCAAGGAAAAGTCACCCATTAGAATTTCCATAAAATATTTCCCTGAAGGCTCTTGTTCAATTTACATTTACAATTTAGATCCCAATCACCTGATGTCAGTTTTAATGAAAGACAACATACAATGAAGAATATGATCTTCGTCTTCACACAAGAGTGGAAAGAGTGGAAAAACAGACAATTTGATTCGATCTTAGGAAATTCAAATATGCTTAAATAGCAGTACGAATCTGTCATTTCAGTTTTGATTAATGGCACTATACAGTAAGAGTAGCTTTTGTTTATGTATATGAGTATTAAAGTTTGAGAAAGAAAGAAGAAAGACTGTATATTATTGATGCAGAATGTGTAGCATTCATTACAGCTACACAACAGACTATGTTCCTCTATATATGGAGAAAAGAGAATAACAGAATTACAACAGATTCAGCTCTAACGAACCTAACTGAATCACTAACGGTCCTAACAGAATTAACACCTAACAAATTTAACTACCTCTAACTGTCTTAATACACTAATAATGAGAAGTGAAAAAACAAGTAAATTGATGTTAAATAGTTTAAAGGTGTAAAATGCATAGCATGTTCTAAGCAGACTTACGAAAATTTCACAAGCATGGATGAATGATATAGCATCCATTTGTTCACATGCAGGCACACATAACATATGTGCATCTATACATATATATAGATGATATCATAATACAATAGGAATGTGAAACACCCTTTATAATCACCACATCAGAAGCACATGGATCATGTATAACAAAGCAAGCCACCCAACCTGCTTTGCATATAAAGAAAGTAGCAGGTTATGAACTCCAGGATCTTCATTATGTAATCGATGAACACAATATTCAAGATATTTAATGACTTCGTGTGTCTCATTCCTGCATGTGAAAACAGTTGATATTAATGAACTTAAAATTCCGAAACAGAATATCAATAAATTTACGAAATCTGTCACAAGGGAAGAAACACTGAGAACACACAAAAAAATGATAAATAATTAATTAAATTGGTGAAAACAATTCTGACTAAAGCATTTAACTGATTGAAAATGCAAATACAAATATGGAGGAGTACTTTGCATGTGGTTCACTTGAATAACGCATCATTGCAGGAATCAGTTTCCTTGGGTTCAGATTCTTTGTAGTCATCCACGATTCAACAGTTTCATATGCATCAAGGGCAACAAGGTCTGGAGCAAACTTATACTGCATAGGACAGTCAATATAGTCTATTACATGTTAATATTTCTCAAAAAAGATTGAGAGGCTACCGTCCCAAATAGATTATCACACCCCAAATCCTAAAAGTTGAATCATACCTGAAGATCTATAGGCACAGAAGGTTTCTGAAGCACTTCCAATGCTTTTTTTGCTTCTCCTTGCTGGAAACAAAACACACACACACACACACACACACACACACACACACACAGAGAAAGTTAGAACAATGAAAGGGATATATAACCAAAATGGCATGGAACATAAGTGGAATCAGGGCACCTGAATATAATGGTGAACTACAATCTCATACTGCCCTTTTAAGCTAGCAAAATATACCAATTCTTCAACCCTTCCATAACTGTTGAAAATTGCAAAAAGCAAAATTATATAAGATTAATGGCTGTATGATATATTACTAGCTCTGGTCAAACTTATAAATCAGGAAATAAACCACTAAGTAAATTGGAGTGCTACTTCTGTTTGGATTGATATGATAAACAATAATATTATGTCATTGTGCTAGGGACTTGGGTATTATGGGGTGCGGAAATCCCACATCTAGTAGTATGGGATACTCAATGAAGTGCTTAAGTGGTTTGGTTCTCCCCCTTGACAACTAGTTTTAAGGGAGGGTTTTCTAAGTGTTTTGATGCTTATCAATAGGTATCAGAGTCAGTTGCCAATGGAGGCACTGATCAAAAAGACTGAGTGAAACATCAATACATCATAGAGTGAAGCCACGGGGACAATGACTCTCAGGAGCGGTGCTATGGTAGAACTAGGGTATTATGAAGTCCCACATCGAGTAATATGGGATGCTCGGTTCTCCCCCTCTTGACAACTATCTTATAAGGGAGGGTTCCTCAAGTACTTGTGTGCTTATCATGTTGAAAGACAAAATTAGTAAGTTCTACTCACAAATAAATAGCATTTGACAGCTTATATATATTGATGTAGTACAGAAGATCTAGACTTAATAAAAAGTTTTATGACCATGAGACAAATTTTCAATCCCAAGTAGATTTTATGATCTTATAAAAAGTTAATCAATGGTGTAAAATTCATTTTGATTTACATTGCTGTCAATACTCCATCCCTCTGCCTTGATCTGGTATTGCAGCTTTTCAATTTCACATCTATTACATGTTAGTCAGGTTCTTTTAGGGAGTTAATTACTTCTGGGAATTACAAAATGAAGAAGAACACTTACAAGAGAAATCACAGGAAGTACACTCATACTGGTTTCATTTTGCAGAATGTGTTACATTTAATGAACAATAATTTAAAGTTTGTAGATGCAAAGGGTCTCCTCATTTTAGAAATCTAAAGTTTCCTCTTGAATAATTTATTATGATAACCTAATTCTAAAAATCTCAAAAAACTACAAAACTAATCAACACAAACAAACATGGATCTGGACCCTCCACTCTGCCCTCAAAGCACATCCTTTACTTTCCAGCATTTTTTGTTGAATTTAACTGTAAAAGAAATAACATGTGCTCAAGAAAATTTCATATACACCAACTACCAGAACTTTATTAATAAAATTGAAGAAAACATGCATGCACCAAGATAATGTCCAGCAAAAAAACATGCAGCCGGCATATCAAGAATCAACTACTACCTTTCTAAAAGCTTCATTGTAGTCGTTTCATCCAATACATCCTTGCTGTCACTGAGAAAAGCACGAAACTCTTTAATAATTGATTGGTACTCTAAATTGCTATTCTCTGATGCAGAGTCATCTTCCAAGAGCAGTCGATTTATCTAAAAGATCAAGATAGGAAACCCAAATTAATTTGTATGCAAAAAATATCTATAAACTCACAGGATAAAGATTAAAGAATACGACCGAAGTAGTAATTTAATTGCCTAAAGCCATACAAGAGTATCAGAAATTGCTCCCAAGCTCTACCCATTTTTTCAACAAAAAAACTAAAGCATAAATGAGTATCAACATTATTGATTTACTACCATGTGTTTGGTTGGATTAACGTTGTGAACACACATTCATTTTTTCATGCCAAATCAATTTCAAAACATGAAAGATATATATAGTAGCTGTGGGATGTGATATATTGTCGTACAACATGGAACCAAACAGCCACTAAGAATTGGCAACACAAATCGGTTATTTCACACATAAGGTCGGGGTATGTAGCTTTTCATACAAACAAGTTTATATTTAACTTCCACTACATACTTAAGCAGTTCAGATGGTTTTCTTATCACACTTACTGATGGGATCATGGTTTTCTTATTCTTTGTTTGTTTCAGTATTTATCTTATGGCCTGAGGGAACTATCCCTGGCAGTTTCTGCTCTTCATTTCTGTACACAGTTATGATACTTTAAATTTCCATTGTTTCTTTTTCCTATCACTTACTCTTCATGCACCATGTACAAGTGAAACAATAAGGAGTTTGTGGAAAACATATGGAATTTCAGGACATATTATACAGAAATAAGCACCATTCTAGTTTAAATTTGGATAACTGTGTAAGGTGTGTCATGCCATTGTTCATAGAAAATGAGACAAAGGAATAAAAATGGGAAACTAAATTTCCTTCCAAGTGTCAAGAATGTAGAACCTTATCCAAGTACAATTCAGTTGTCCAGGTGGATATCATTGTTATTTGACATTTGTCACTCTTTTCTAAATTATCAAGCTTCCGCAATAAGAAAGTTCTCAAAGCATCCTAGAGAATAGAAAGAAACCAGTGAATTTGTATAAGCATGAGTCAATGTCAAATCCAAGAATTCAAAAATTACATTCAAGATAAACCAATTTAAATCAGTTTGCATATGCCCACATAGGAAAGCAATAACTGTAAAGATTAAATGCACATAGGAAAATTCTATGATACAACATAAATTTACCATTTATCAAACTTATACACAAGTTTTAGATGCAAAAGAAGAATGAAATAGAGAAGAGTACAAGCAAAAAGATTTTCTTCTTGAAAAACAAAATTATAATATAAACTTTTCAAGAAATTCACTCATCGACAAACATTGAAGCCATATAATTCTTATTTTAAGACCAGCAACATGAAGAGTACCTGTTCACCAGCACTAATGAACTTCAAAGTGACCTCTTCAAATGATAAAATATAATTGATCTGCAAATCATATTCCTGTCAGATTTGTTTTTCTTTTGGATTCTCCTTTGACAGCATGATACGTACATTGATTCAGTAAAAAACAATCACAGTTATCACCAAATTATCAGAATTGAGCACTGCATATAAAGATGATGCTGTTAAAAAATTCTACACCTCCAAAGTTCAATTCGTAAACAGAACTCATCTAAACTATTCAGTGGCCTATCTTCAGGGAGTGATGTTTCTTAAATGAAAAAGTCATGATAGTTTTACATATAGATCTCCCTGTTTGAAGAAGATTCATTGGGAAAAGATGTATAATGATATCTATATGTTATGATTTGGGCAATTTTCAGTATAATTGGGCCATGATTTGGTAGTGTTAAAAGTTTATAGGCATGAGAGTCCAGTCCACCACTAAATATATATTAATCAAAATCACAAGGGGCAGCACAATTACTTTTAAGTAATCAAATGTCACAAAAGCAAAGGAAGTTCCTGCACTAATAATACAAATTAAATATACCAAAAATAGTGAACTTAAAAAGAGGATTTACTTTGGCATAGAAAGATGCAGCTCTAAAATAATCTTTAGAAGAAAACGCAGCTTCAGCCTGCACCACAAATTATTCAAATCAAACACCAAACTACAATCGTGTAGCAAATAAAAAGTACATGAATTTATGTTGCCAGACAAACTGTTTCTTGGGCGACACAATAAAGCAAGTGAACAGCACCTGGACTAAATATACTTGGTCCCTTTGGAAAGGGTCACGGCAATTTGCTAAAGCAGCAGTATATTCATTCATGTCAAGATATACTTTCCACATATCTCGGCCTTCATCATTGATAGACACCTACTAAATTATCAAATACAGAAGCAGCAGCAATTACAACCAAGCCAGTTAGATCCAAAATTCAGAAACAGCATTCAAATAACACAAACCTGAAAGATGGAGTTTTGATCATAAGCATAAAACAAACCAGCCGTGGCATCACTACACAATCCTATAATACCCATTGATGCTGAATCAGAAGTTTGATCAAACTGAAGCTCCTCAATGATCTTCTCGCTAATTCTGTTTACAACCTACGAATATTCAAATAATTTAGCTAGCATGGATAAAACTCTTTAAAATTTAGATTGCGCATGGCACATGCACTATGATGTAAACAAAACCATGATACATAAGTGCATACACACCTTGACCTTATTCCCTAAAAGCAACAAGAAATGGAATTCAGACAAAGCCATTGAACTTGGTTTAACTACTTCAGCTCCTTCAGACAATTTGGAGTAGTCCAAAAGAGCCTTGTTCTCAATAAAATTTTCATTTCCACTTGAAGAGCTGTCAAAAGTGTGAGAAAGGTGAATATGTTCCTAAAAATTCAGTATGGAAGGATTCACAAAACAATAATAAGAACCATTCATTAAGCACATATAGCATGTTTTAAAATAAGGTTTACATAATCATGACCCACATAGTGAACATGTTCTGAATCAATATCCATTATTGATGAAACAGACAACAAAGTCAAGAGCTGTCAAAAGTGTGAGAAAGGTGAATATGTTCCTAAAAATTCAATATGGAAGGATTCACAAAACGATAATAAGAACCATTCATTAAGCACATATAGCATGTTTTGAAATGAGGTTTGCAGAATCATGACCCACATAGTGAACATGTTCTGAATCAATATCCATTATTGATGAAACAAACAACAAAGTCAAGTAATTCTCTACTACCTTTGCTGTCCTCCAAAATTTAAGCCACCATGGTATATACCAGCTCCAGAAAGCCATGCAAAATGTACAGCTCTTCGTTGCTTAATGAAAAAATGCAACTCACTGGAAGATACCCAATAAAATGAAATCTTAGAAAGGATGAATCATATATAAACAACAAATGTGAAAGACTGTAAAAAATAAAGTAATTTTCAGCCTTTAGACCACTTACATTTTATGTTGAATGTTCCCATGATATAACAGTATTATTATTATTTAGAGAGAGCGAGAGTACTTGCCTGTTTGGTATGTCACCAGGAAGTTCCATAAAATGCACCGTACGATCTAAATAACCTGAAAAAACAGTCTAAAATTGCATAACAATCAGTAAAAATTAAACTTTGGAATATAATGAAGGGTATAATGTAAAAGGATAGAGCTCTGCATTAATCTTCAATAATGTGATAGAACAGGACATTGTGTTTTAGAACATATAACAGTAATTACCTGTTCATATATATCATATTACATTTTTTTAATTCTGAAAATGGTAGTATGGATAGGTTACTCAAATATCAAAACATAAAGGAGAAAAAAAAACAAAAATATGGACATTTATATTATTTAACTTACTTCCAGTGTCCCAAAGCCAGTGAAAGAGTAAAGCCTAGTAGGAGTAACAGCCATCACATAATATCTAGTCCCATTTATCATGCTAGCTGTTTCCATCTGAACAAAATGGACAAGAACCAGAACAGATATTGAATGCCTTATTCACATTTGGGACAAAAAACCAGACTCTAAATTTCTCAAAAATGGGATGAAACCATAGATATTATCTTGAAAAAATAACCCATAAAAGTAAATATAAAAAAGATATACCTGCAAACCCATAAAAGCTTCTGGAAGTTCTGTCAATTCAAAGAGAAACTTTATATACTTCTCTTTCTTGTCCTTCTCATCCACAGCCAACTCATGAAGTTGACCATTTTCTGTCCCAAGAATGACTTCCTTTGTGGAAACTGTATTTCAAAAGTTTATTCAAAACCTCAAGCAGAAAAGAGTATGTGAAAGTCTTTGTTGAAAATAAATCAACAAGCAATAGGCATAAGTCAAGTAAGTGATCAACTAACTACCTTCAGTTATCTGTTGCTTGTTCCATGCAACAGCATTTACAACAAGACCTTTCAGCTTGCTCAAAATTCGTGGCTTGGTCCATTTGGCATGAGTATAGAAAGTTTCAGCTCCTCCAGGACCAACTATAGTGGCAATACAGTGACTCCCTCCAGGATCAACAAAAACCCTATGTATTGACTGGTCTCCGGGACGACCCACAGAGAGATCAATCTCTACACTCGAAACAGACAAAGAAGATATCAGACTCTCATCAATCCTATTGAAGAAGCAGGATATCGAAGCACAAGAAACAACTCCAAATCCCAGCATAAGCTCAAGTACACACCACTATCAAGTATCAAGAACCCTAAAACAAATCATTTAAACACTGACCCTATTCTATATCTATGTTAAATTACAATTAAACCCCCAAATTTGACATTCAAAATGATAAGTTTACTGAATTTGAAATACCCATATCAATTGGATGTCAAATGCCAATTCATTTCTACCATTTAAAAATCAATCGAAATTGGAAAGTGAGTATCCAAGGAATAGAAAGCTGAAAAATTATTTGAAACTTCACTCACCATTTGAATTGCCAACCCCAAAATCATGCCTGATGACCCATCCTTTGCTGGTTCCAATCACAATGACATCATTTCCAGCAGCCATGCAAGTGATAACTCCACGCCCTTTTGCAGCATATCGTTCAAGAAGGTCCACTGTGAATACCTGCCTCCCTTGATCCATCTATCGATCTTTTTTGTGAAGAAAAAATGGTCAATAACGGGAAATTGAGAAGATAAATAGAAGTATTTGAGTTTCGAAAAAGGAGCTCACTTTATTATTGAAAGAATAAAGTGTTTTTCACAAGGGAACTCGGGTTTGAATAATGGGAGCACACTAACACGAGTTGTCCAAACAACTATTGTTCTTTCTATGCGATTTAAAACATTGATGATTAATAGCATGCTTGGTTCGGCGTTCAACCCAACTCTGAAGCTAAAAATACTAGCTTCTGCATTATTTTTCAAATTTGGACATGGATTTGTTACAAAACGTGGATCATCGACTCGGAACCAAACACGCCATAACAGTCTTCAGATTTTCCCGATCTGATTCTGTTTTGCACAAAATTTCATATATTTTTTATATATAATTATGAAAATGAAGACAATGTTTTTAAAAAAAAAACACAACATTCAATGTTATTGAACTTGGTGTGGTGATCGACCGAGTTCGGATAATGGTAAAAAAAAATTATAAGACAAGCTAACAAAATTCAAGATGTCCACACTCCAAATTTCAAATGATCATTACACAAGTACTTGGTTCTAAACTCAGCTGTAAAAGCAAGGACTGAAATTAACTTCAGGACAACTTGGAACTCAGAAATCAATTCACTTAAAAAAAAAAAAACTACAAAAATTTAATCGGACCTTATGCTACAACCTTAACAAAAAATCGAATGAAACCTTAATACATCCATTGTGAATGGGAAACAAAAAACAACTGAAAAAGAAAAAGGGTTACCGTTGGAAAAACCACCACGTCAGTCTTTGTCTACGAATCAAAGAGCAGGAATTTCCGCTGGCGTTGGACGTGCTCTTCTTCTCCACACCCAATTTGCTGAAAAAATGGCACCTTTCGAGCTTTTTTTATAAAGGGTCTTTTTTGTAAAAAAACATAACTTTTGAGGTCTCTATTGTGAAACGGGTCACAGGGACTAATCAGCAGTATTCGTAAGATCAGTGACGGACCCAAACTTAGATGAAAGAGCGAATCATTAAAAAATAAAATTTATCAAAGAAATATAATATATAAATATAAAAAAAACTGACTATATAATAATTAGAATTAATACAATATAATATCCAGATAATTTTTTTACAAAAACATAAAATTAATATTAATTTTATAGTTTAAAGAGTCAAGAAATAAAAACTGATTTATAATAACTAAATTTTGATAAAATATAATATTTAAATAAATTTTCTCAAAAGAGATAAGATTACTATTGATTGTATGGTTAAAAAAAAGTCAAGACCCAAAAACAATTATATAAAAACTAAAATTAATAATCTAATGTGTATAATAGTGTAGCCTTGACAATATATATTGAGTTTGTAGGGAAAGATTGTATTTGATTCTCACAAAACAATGAAATTTAAGTATAATTGAGTTGTAATTGATTATTAGTTTTATAATTAATTCACTGAAACGTGTGAACTTGGGATACTATTGGAGAGTCTAACATCCTAATTACAAATATATTAAATAAAAAACTAAAATAAAAATATATAAATTTAGGTTAAATAAACTCTTTTAAAAAATATAAAATTACTATTAGTTTTGTAATTTTAAACAGTTGGGATATAAACTGACTGTACAGTAACTAAACTTTGATAAAATATAATATTTAAACAAAATTTTCTAAAAGAAGATAAAGGATCGCTATTAATTTGATAGTTTAGAAAAAAAAAACTCTTTAACAAATAAAAACAGATTATATTATAGCATACACCAAAAAATATTTATATAATAAAAATATTTAGTCAATGATAATTTTTAGATCAGACTTCTTTAAAATAATAGTAATCTATTTTTCATAGGCAAATTGGATTCTTCCTTCAATATCCCAAGCTGTTTTTTTTAATAGATAAATAGTAATTTTTGTATTTGAATGTATAGAACACAAATAAATTTATTTCTAAAAGATGAAAATTTAAATTTTAGTTTTCAAAAGTGAAAAAATACGACAAATTTATCAATTTATTAACTTTTGTCTGTTTATCGTTAATGAAAGAGTCAACGTAACATATTTGTAGACAAATTTGTCAACGTTATACATATTTAGGATACATTGTTTACCCAAAATATAATTTAATCTTTATTTTTTTTCATTTTTCAATCGTTGCAAACATAACATTACAATAAACACTTAAAAGTAGGAAAACAAATATAATAATATACATAATTTGTCTATCGCTTTGAAGTTTCTAATATGATAGTATCTTACTCAAAATATAAGACTTCAAACAAAAATGTATAATCATTAAGTTAATCCTTATAAAAAATAAGTTTAACTTGATTTTGTTACTGCTTAATGTTGTCACAATATAAATTTCTTAAAAACAAATAAATTATGATTATTAATCAATATTATATTTATTATTATGTTTGTCTTAACTTATATTTGTTTTATTATTTTTCTGAGTATTTATTATTATGCTTGCAATGATTTTAAAAAAATAAAATATGAGAATTAAATTATATTTTGAGTAATTTATATGTAGAACATTGACAAATTCATCTCTAAATCATATAGACTCTTTTATTAATGTTCATGGATGAAAATTTACTATGAATAAATTTAATACACTTTTTTATTTTAGACGAGTTTGTAAGTATTTTACACAAGAATAAAAATATCTATTTATCTTTTTTTATTGAATTTATCCCACGCTGCTGCTATAATTAGGAGATTCTATAATTATATAAATATAATAAAGTAATAATCTCTTTGAACTTAGGAGGAAAAAAAAATCAGGGGTTCCGCCCCTGCGTAACATGTTTTCGCACCCTATAGAATAAAGACATAAACTTGGTAATCTCAATTCATCTGCGAATGATGTTGGGAGGTGCAACAGCAAGGGGCGTTTCACTGATTAAACTTCTTCCTCCGTTCCGCTTTCGCTTCAAACACTCCTCTGCTCTTTCAAAAACCATTTGGTAAACCCATCTAAACCAATTTTTTCACTCATTCTTTTTTCTTTATAATTCTCTTATTGCTTTGAATGATGATACTCTTCATTGTAGAAAGTAAAATTCCTATGGTGGCTGGCTCTTAGAACATCCACTCATGAGTCATGATTATCAATATACTGTTGCCTTTGTAATTTGCTATGCTATAATAATTTTGGACTGTAAGTTGAGTGATTATTATTGTTATTATTATTACTGTTGTTGTTGAAGTTCAAACTTGTTTAATCAACCAAGGGTGTCTAGTTCAATTGGTTGATTATTGCGTGAGTTGTTGTAAACTATCCGGTATCTGTTATGAAGAAGTGACTGGTGTGAGGGCTGAGAAGCAATGAAAATGTTGTTTCATATGTTAGAGTGCAAGAGGAGGAACCAAAACTGACTACACATTTTCACAAATAGATGAGGCTCCTCTGAGGTGAGATTGTCTCTAAAGTGCACATGTAAAGGTGTATTTCTTTGATTTTTAGTGGGCTGAGATCACAATGTGTTTTAAATTAAGTCTAGGGTGGATACACCATTACTTGTGTGCTTTTAGAGACAACCCACTTTAGGGGAGTTGATTTCTCATAAAGCTTATGCATGGATAATTTGAGTTTCCTCATATCTGTTTGCTCAGGGCAGCATCTTGCCCTTTTGTGGTGTAAGTGGTTTGGAGTTCAGCTTGATCAAACTGTGACACTTGAACAAATGAACTTTAGCTATATTTTTTTCCTAGTTGGAATTACTTGATCCAAGAAGATTGTCCCATCATCAAACTTGGCATTTCGCTTGTTTTTTTTTTTAATAGTTCTGTATAGATTTGCTTCTTTTTATTGAGCTTGACTTATCAAGTGCTAGTGTGTGATAGTCTCATTCTTAGATACGTGTTCTTTAAGATGACAGATATATACATGTCTGTCATATATAAATGAATTTTGACATATAGCATATTTCAAGATGTTCTACTTATTTTAGTTTAGCTTTAGCGCTTAAATGGTTGTTCAAATCCAGCTCGCATTTATATGACCTTATTACATTTTTCAATTATTGGGCATTTGGCAGCAAAATATAAGTAAATGTCTTTTGGATAAGCAGTTTTCAGTCACATGGAGCTGTCTTGGATTATCATTGATTTAAACTTCTTTATTAAGAATTTACAGTTAATTAACTGAAACTGTTTTTTGGTCTAAATGATTATGACTCTCATTACAATATTCACCTGTATCATTACCATCACAAATAAACTCTTTGGAATCTGACTGTTTTTAACCAGTTAAAGTTCATTGGCACTTGGCAGTTTTCAGGTTTATTCGACGGAGGCATCTCCTGGCATTGAGAGAGAGCCACATGAAGTCCTGAAAGAATTTCTTGCCACTGTTGAAAATGCACTAACATCCAATGCAAAAGTCTATTACGGATATATCAATAAGATGTGCAAGGCTGGAAATCTTTCAGTTGCCAGTAAAATGCTAGAAACTTTAAATGATAAGAACATTGTTGTTACCCTTGATGTGTATAATCTCATATTAGTGGAGGCAAGTCAGAAGAATGACATTGACCTTTCTTGTCAAGTTTTCAAGAAATTACTGTTGTCTTGTGAATCCCCAAGTGCAATCTCATGCCTTAAGTTTGCCCAGGCTTTCTCAAAGGTAAATGATTGTGTGGAGCTACTCAGATTTCTTGAGGAAATATCAGAGATAACATGTTCAAGCACATCATCCTTCATCAACAAGATCATTTTTGCCTTTGCCAAATGTGGACAGAGAGATAAGTCCTTGGTGATATTTGATCATCTTGAAAGACAGGGGTATGGTCTAGACTTGGTCACATATAACATTGTTCTAGATATCTTGGGTCGCACAGGCCGTGTGGATGAAATGCTTGATGTGTTTGCATCCATAAAGGATACTGGTTTTGTCCCTGACACCGTTTCCTACAATACTCTAATAAATGGCTTACGGAAGGCTGGAAGATTTGATATGTGCTTTGTTTATTTTAAGGAAATGACTGAGAAAGGGGTTGAACTAGATCTGCTTACATATACTGCAATAATTGAGAGTTTTGGTCGATCAGGAAATGTTGAGGAATCATTGAAATGCTTTAGGGAGATGAAACTGAAGGGGGTTCTTCCTTCGATATATATCTATCGATCACTAATCCATAATTTAAATAAAACAGGGAAGGTTGAGTTGGCAACAGAACTTTTAGAGGAGTTGAATTCGTCATCAACTTGTCTATCTGGTTCAGAAGATTTCAAGCAGAAAAGAAAGCAAAGAAAACCTTTAAAAGTTTAAGTTTCTAGTTTCAGTTGTCAGAGCTATTCAAGTTCACAAGTTTACATTGGTATTTCATTCTCTGCACTGTCTTTAGTTGGAACGTGATGGATCATCACGTGTGTATGACATGTTGTCATGTTGATGTTAGAGACATGCAAGGGAAGAATATAATGTCGATCAATTCAATTTCATCATCACTTATTCCAGGCTATAATATATAGGAATGGTTAGCTAATCTGTTGAGGCATTCTTTGAATTTTATCATCAAATAGAGACGGATCAATTGAGTAATTTGTCACGGAGTGTCTTGTGTGGAAAATGCATATTTTGCTAATTATTCATCTTAATTGGCTCACTGGATTCATATCAAACAATGTTAAAATTCATTGTTGAAACCACCTACTTTTGAAATTTCACTTTGTTTATTTAAAAAAAATTTACCATTTGGTCATCGTTGAACATGAGTATACTTTGGATGTGAAAGTGAAATTTGGAAAATTATATGACATGATTTTCTATTTAGAGAAATTACGTAGTAATTTTCTTTTCTATATTGGGTCCTTTTGTTACAGCTAGAATCACTTATTTTAGTATTCCAGGTATTTGTTTCAGTTTTTCAAACTAATCAGAAATTGAAAAAAAATCTAAAATCTGGTTAAAATCAGAAGTTTTTTTATAGCTTCTTACAAAATCAATTGCTTTTAAAAAAATAAATATGAACATAAAAAAACATAAATTAGATTCTGCTTTTTTTAAAATCCTTAAAAATAATCACTAGATTATTTTATACTATAATCAATTCTTTCTTAATATTAAACAGACTAGTCCATCCTTGTGTTTCAAATGAGAAACAAGTGTGCATAATGATTTTTATTCTACATTTTCCACCTTCAATCTTTTCACCTACTGAACCAAGCACATCCTGCTTCTGCCAACACTATTTCTGATAATACTGGTGCTCGCATGTTAAGCATCTAGTATCAGAAAACTGAGGACATTGGGAGCAAGTATTCCCTAATTGATGAGGTCACACATTATAGAGCTCGAAGAAGAGCGGAGTACCAACAAAATAACTTATTGTATTTGATTAGAATGATAAAAGATACAATGATAGTACCTAAGTATTCTATTTATAGAACTAATTCCTAACAAACTAATATTACTCTTAACATCTAGCATAAGATTCTCCTTGATCATCTTTTGGTCTCGATCTATCACAAAACATAAGCTAGATATAATAAAATTTGGATATAACATTATATAGAAATAGTTATAAACTGTATATAGTTTTGTATATATAAAATTTAATTTATATATAGAAAGAACTGCCTATACGTATACTTCATTTCTAGAGTAATAATATTGATAGTTTCAAGATTTTCAAGTTTCAACCGGGCAATTGCATTCTACCTAAGTACCTTGCTGGAAAATTACAACTGTAACAGAAACATGAGTATACCTAAGTTTCAGCAGATATGTACAGGGTTCGGAGGAGTAGCCCCGTTGAGGACTAGGGGACAGTACCCCAGAACTTTTTTCGAGACCTAGTACTATTGTTGGTCTTGTATTTTTTTATTTGTAGTTTGGGCTTTGATCCATGAATAGTTACAGTGTTTAGGGTTTTTAAACTTATATATTTTCTTGTAATCTGAGTACAACTGTACAAGTGTGTGAGGAAATATAGTGAATAGTTGGATGTAGCCCACATTGAATGAATCAGGTAAACTCTGTGTGTTGTTTTCTTCTTCCCTTTCTCCTATCTCGATTGTTGTGTGATTGCTTGGTACCCAATTAGGAGGAGCAAAGAGATGTAACTTCAAAATATCACAATATTACATAATGGATAGTAGGTACAAGAAATAGATACATGGCAAACTCAAAATTTATAAATGTAATCTGATTCTGGGGACTTACATACGACTAGAATCTCTCCCAAATATGAATCTTCTTGTCCAATCTGAAATGATTAACACCCTTGTGCACCAGCTCACTTGTTTGCTGAGAGTAGAACAGAGATATCAAAGGACATTAGACACAAATATTAGAGACAACTATGTCAACTTGATATCATTGCTCATTATTCATTACTCATTCATTAATTACTTCGCATATATAGAATACCAAAGCCATTGAGTGCTGTGACCCATGGAAACCCAGTCTCCATGAAGTTCTGCGACTGCTTGCTCTCCTCCAAGGGGAGCAAATTGCCCAAAATGCTTATACCTTCATGATAATATGCAGACAAAACTTCAGTCATTACTACTCATTAGATAGGGACAAAGCAAGAAAAAGGAACAAGATACCCTCATTCATTATTTTAAACATCATACTATTTTTAATTTTCATGAACATTGATATTTAGTGTTACATCATGCAATCTACAAGTGATGCTCTAACCTTTTTTCCGGATATTTTTTTACAAAATGTACTTTTAACTCAAAGGAAAGATAGCCTAAAAATTTTTTAATCAAGTTTTGCTCAACTATAAGCAAACGTTATGCTCTGATTTGGCCAAATATTTATCTTTGTACAGTTGTCTAACAAAAAAACTACGTCTTTTATTTAGCAATGGGATTTTCTTTTGGTGAATATTTAGCAATGGGTATGATGTGTGATAAAACATATAAGGCAGGAAGGGAAGATAAATAGTTTTCATGAGGATGTCATGGCATAAAAGTAAAACTATTATCTAAACATATTCTTAATTTTAGCAGTCTCCATAAAAGACACGAAAATTTACATTTTATGAAGAATATTATCTCATTTATATAACTAATATTAGCATGTGATTAGGAACATGCTGGTCCATTTCCTACCTGTTAGAAATAGAAAATATCTTGTATATAACATTCCAAGTCATCATTATTAAAGTAAACATTAGTGTGTTCCTTAGCACTGTCCTGATGGACAACTAACTGTTCAGGGTCCATTTTGAGAGGGTACCAATTTTTTTATTTTTTAGTCTTTATAAATAT
Organism: Glycine latifolia; assembly: GCA_013407115.1. Taxonomy (NCBI): domain Eukaryota; kingdom Viridiplantae; phylum Streptophyta; class Magnoliopsida; order Fabales; family Fabaceae; genus Glycine; species Glycine latifolia. The sequence continues at coordinate 17,988,290 of CM023953.1, read as the reverse complement.
TAAAATAAAAAATTTATAATGAAAAAACTTTACAGTTTTGGGGAAATGAGTTGAAAATTTGTGATAATGGTGAACATAAAAAGAATAGTATTATATATTATTTCTTCCATTTTTATTAGTGTTAATTAACGTAATTATGTAAATAAGGGCATTGAACTTTCTCTTTTTTTCTTTGTATCTCTGATCTCTCTAATATCGTTGTCGCTTCATCGTATCATACTATTTAAACACACAATTACATAGAATACTCGCATTTCACCATGTCAATCGTGCCCTTTTCACAATCTTTGTGTCTCATTCTCTCTAATCTCTCAATTATTGTGTCTTGTTGTCTTTGAGGTGGGGACTCCCCCCGTTTAAGGACACCGAGAATTAAGTTTCCTGTTCCACTGGAATCTCAAAATCAAACTATGAATCTCCACTCGTCAACCGCTGCAAGCTTCTCTTAGTGACCTTAAGAATTGCTTGTACGTTCTTTTAGCAAGTCTATGTTTAATCGTTTACACTTTTGGGAATTGGGGTTGCAACTATAATTTTACACTGTACCAATGTCAATGTGAGTCTATGTATTTATGTTTTGTTGGGTTGCAAAATGTAAAGGGGAATAAACCATGAATATAAAAGAAAATAATAAAAATTGAAATTTAACTTAAGCATGATAATTCTTATGATATTGATAATAAAATTTCATTTGAAGAATTAAAAGTATTTACAGAAGTTTTAACAATAAAATAAAACTTTATAATATTATATTTTTGAAAATATTTAATTATTTTTCTAATGTATATACAATTTTTTGAATTCGAATCCTAAAACACTTATAACATTATATAATATTTATTAGCCAATAAAATATAAATTTAGTCTTTTTTTCTTTTCTAAACTCAATAAAGAAAACATTTTATGAACTTTTGATTTTTTCTAAAAGTACAAGACAAACATACTTTTTGATATTTTATTTTCTAAAATAAGAAACAAGACATCAAAACAAATTCATATTTCAAAACTTTCTATTCAAAATATGAAAATAAAAGTAATCTATAACATAATAATATATAAAGGGAATATTTTTTCTTTTGGTATATATATTTCGTTTAACGTTTTACCCCTAAATTAATTAGGAAATTATTATCTAGTATTTTTTTTCTCTTCAACTGTTGTAACTGCTTAAAGTACGCGAGTAACTGCTTAAAGAAAATCGCAACACTTCCTCCACTATTAGGTGCAGAAGATTAGCGCAGCAGGGAGAAGGGGTTGAATGCGCATACACGTGAGAAGTTAGAGGAGAGATCTCAAACTATTCCACCGCTTCTTTTAATTTTACTTTTATTCTGAAAATTTTGAAATGTGTTTTTTTTAAAGAAATATAAGAATTATTTTTACAATAATAAAATAAATATACAATAATATTTGTAATTTTTCTTTTTAATTTATATATAATATAATATAATATAATAAAAATTTGGATATAAACAGGCGGAAATGTTTTTTTAAGTTTTTATAAATAAATAAAACATATTTGAAACCAAATGCAGGCTTCTTTTCCTGCACTACAATAGTTTAGATGGAAAATTTTCTAATGTACATTGATTTTCAAAATAAATCCAAAAATGTATCACTTTTGACACAAATTGAAAAGTCTGAATTGGAGAACCCCACTTCTCATTGTACCTTTTTCTTTTTTAAGTTAATAAAAAAAATTGATGTTATTAAAGGAAGTCGGGAATGAGTGCTCTACTTCAGTATATTATATATATATTTTTTTAAAAAAAAATTATTTAAAATTTTTTAAAAATTAATAAATATTAATGTTAAAATAAATAAATAAATAAGTGATTAAAAAATAAAGTAGATATATAATTATCATATCTTAGTTATATTATATGATAAAATTAAAACATTAAAACAAAAAAATAATAACAATTAAAAAATAGAACGTACAAATGACATCATAAATAAAATACATAAAGAAAAATATTTTTTTAAGAAAACATTATGAATATATGTTAGGACAATTTGTTCTGTTATGTCATTGTTGTCAGTAGATCCCACATTTTTTTCTGGTATCTCGTTAAATTTCTTCGTCTATTTTAGTAGAAATGCGATTTGATACCAGACGACCATTTGTACTTCTCCTTTTACTTGGATTAAGACCTCATTGATCTCCTTCATAAATCTACTATTGACAACCATCCATCGATGTAGGTCAACAACATTTTTTTTATTCTCTGAAACTGAAAAATGATGATGTTTGCACAATGTTAATGTGTCATGAAAAAACCCATGTGTCGGTTCTATAAAATTATTATGTATCATCAGCAGAACACCCAATGGTGTACTCAACCTACTTCGATCCACAATCACTCCTACTCATGATGCAATATTGTATTACAATGACAAGTGGAAAATACCATGACAAGACAATTTTTTGGGTTACTCATTTACTGAAACAAACCCAATAAGATTTCAAATTCCTTTCCGATGCAACATCGAAACACTCAAGGATATAATCAAGCAAGTTGCGCCCCTAAGGATTCCCCCTTATGGAATTCACAAATCACAGGTGGTCAGACAATTGTTCTTCCGACACCCAGACCATGCAAAATATTTAGAAAAATTAATCGAATATAAAATAATACAACTGAAAAACGATAAAGACATATTAAAGGTGTTTGCAGAGTCCAATTATTGGAAGTGTTTCTGTTCAATAGAAATTTTAGCTATTTTTAACAAACCAATAATCCAACTACTAGAAGAAGACATGTCCATTGCACAAGATCTTTCAATTTATGATTAGTTTCCTCATCTACTTGTTTTAATTGTTATCGTACATTTTGTTATTTAGTCATTTTTTAATGTTTTGTTTGTTATGTTTGTTTCTTTAATTACTATTATTTATTCGTGATTCTATTATATTCCCATTATTATATTTATTTATCTAATTGTTGTTATTTTTTATTATTTTAATGATTTACCTAAGATATGATAATTATATGTCGAGTTTATTTTCTAAACATTTTGTCTTTTTTAGTTATTTTAATATTAATATTTATTAATTTTAATACTATTAAAATTATTAAATCAATAAAATTTTTAAATTTTCTTTTTAAATTTTTTTTAAAAAAAAATTATAATCGATATAATGTACCAGGGGCACTCAATTCCCAACTTCCTTTACCAACATCAAAATTAATTAATTATTTATTATTAACTTAAAACGTTAGAGAGAGAAAAATGTAGGGTTTTGGTGCGCCTATATAAGCACAACCAAACGCACTTTGGAACGTTACAGAGAGAAAATTGTAGGGTTTTGGTGCGCCTATATATAAGCACATACACAAGACCAATCTCTCTATAGTGTAGTGTAGGGTTCGGCAATGGCTGCTTCTGTTCTCAGTCATTACAACAGAACTAGCGGTTTTAGGCTCAAAATTTTCCGTCTTTATTTGTTAATTCTCCGCACGATGTCTCCCGGGCTTCTCTGATTAACCCGTGACGTGAAAGCCCCAATACACGTGCTAAAACGGCGCCGTTCGTGTTGCAGATTAGCCCCAATTTATCCACGGCTAATCTGTGTCAAAGCAACGGCAAAATTTAATTTTTTTTGCAATTTCTTTGTGTTTTCTTCGATTTTCTGTTTGGATTTCGCCTCGCTACACCTTTAGCTTGTTTTCGAAATGTTGCCGTGAAAATGAAGCTAGTCATAGAGGCGCAGATTGAAATCGGCGGTTTTTCACGTGGGGGTTTAACCTTTCAATGTTTGTGCCTCTAAAAATGTCCGCCACATTAGGGTTTCAATTTTTAGCATTCTATTTTATTTTTTTTGCTAAATTAAGTTGTCGGCGATGATTACATGTTATCCGCGCTTCTGAGGTTTCACGATGAAGCATAATGGATCAAAATGGTTGAATTTCTTGATATGAGCCGTGTTTTGATTTGTAAATACTTATGAAATTAATTTTGGTTGTTCTTTTTTTTATTTGTTTCAATTTTTGGTGTGATGGTTGGCTGTGAGGATAAATGTTTCAGCTTTAATGCCAGTTCTGCTTCTGAGAAATCGTGATTGATAGAGCTGTAATATATTCTGAGCCCGTATTTATGAAATTGCATCAAATATTTCTTTTCAAACGTTGTTGATGCGTGTATCTGTTTTTGAACTTTTGATATCAAATTGTATTAATTGGGTGCTTTACGTTTTATCTTGATGGGATGACTATACTATAGGGTTACATGAAGTAAAAATGAGGTTATACAAACTATGTAGAAAATGATTGGTGGAGTTAAGAAGTATGTAAATTATCCTTAAAGTACATAATTAATTCCACCAATTATTTTCTAGTAGTATTTATAATCGTTTAACTATTATATCCAAATAGTTTGTAGCTATTGTTGTATGTCCTTTATGCATCGTCATTCATAGGAAGTATTTGTGTTCCTAAAACGTGCTGCCTGTTCTAATTTTTGAGTTTGAATTGCCTGTTCCAAGTCATGTTCTGAACCAATGATGTTACAATCCAACTTGTGAGGCTGTAGTTTAGCCAAGACCCTCTTTTGAGGGAGAACCTACTTGGTGTGGCTACATTTTCTATGACAGCAAAGATTGTTCTGAGGTTCCGTACAATTAGCTTTGTAGTGAGGAAATGTATGTTTTAACATTTGCTTTTATCGAGTTTATATGTGTTTCTGTCAAAACTGGATCGGGTATTCATCCTTCTATCGAAGGATCTTCTACTGTGCCGAAGGGGCTATTGGGCTGGAGGGTCTTCTTGTTTGGTGTTCCTTGTTGACGTCTTGGATGTATGAGATTTGGTAGAGCGAAAGTGAGGGAGTATATGCCAAAGACATTAATGTTCAAGTGAGAGTTCGGCTTAGATTTATTGATGATATATATATATATATATATATATATATAGTATGTGAAAGTGAATCAGTCCTTTATCAGGAGAGGTTTATTCCTTTTTATACTAATCTTGTTAGACTTGAGGTCTGAAAGCTTGTCACATCATGATTACAAGGAAAAGTAATACTCTTCCTAATCATGTTTTACTTCTTTTAATTGAGTGATTTTCCTTAAGTGAATTTAGTGATGATAATTGTGGTTGAGTAGTGCACATATGTGGATACATGACCAAAGGGTGTGTTTGGTTTGAGTGTCAGTTGTTCCTTTTGCTTGACTGTGTACTTTATCGACTATAATATGTTTGTTAGAGTTCTTGTTATGTATCTTACATATGGTCTCTTTGATTTTAGGCAGAAGACATTTAGCATATGGAATTGATTTGTAACAAATTATGAACCATTGCTTCTGCTTGAACGAGCACCGGACGTAGTTCATATTGTAAACTATTTTTCTGTGCTAATGCTTCTGCTGTCGATAAATAATGTGGATATAATGTGTTGAAATGCAGTGCTCTCAATCTGAAGTCACAGATGCAGTATAATGAACTGACCTAACAAGTAACCCTGGAGTGTGGAGTACTATATTCCATATTTTGGAAGGCATGAGGACTTGTATTAGATAATCTATAAAACTTAAGCACAAGGTTTTGTTCTGCATAACTATATTGTATCTAATAGTCACAATAAAATGTGGACTTCCTATGTTTTTGAAGGCATAAGGACTTGGATTAAATGATCTAAAAAAATAGGTACAATGTTTTATCTAATTTACAAATGGTAATGTTACATATCGAATATTGTTAAAAGGAAAATGACTTTAATTGCCTACATAAATATTGCATGTAGAATTTGTGGGTGAAACAATCTCTGTCAAGTCTAGTTTTAGACTCTGGAACATTGCCCATAATTCAGCATGAGTAATTGACAAACAGTTATCCGCAAAAATAAGTTTCGTCAGAATTTTTTTTACATGGCCATAATGTAAGTGTTACCAAGTCATTGATAAATTGGTCCATGCCTTATAACATCAATAACAAATAACAATTATAAACAATCAGGCTGTTGGTAATTATAGATGGAAAGAAACCAAATATTTAGAATTTTTTTTTTTTTTTGGAAATGTTGCATGTTAAACTCAAATATTTGTGCAATTGACATATCAAATGAAAATAAAATGTGAACAATAAATTGCCTATTTCCCCACTATTGTCATAATAACGATTGAAGAACCAAGCCAAAAAAATGTTACTGTAATAAAGTTTACAACTATTAATCAATAACAAAATATTATTCATATAACTTTAAAAATAATAATTATTAAAAAAAGTACTTATTTATGATAGCTAACAATTTATAATTAAGATTAAATGACAGTATATACGTAGAACAGTCCAAAAACTATTTACTAAAAAATTTATATAAAAATATTTTAGCTATTTTCTTTTCCCACGTGCCATATTATAATCAACCACGGCACCGCCACCAATAAAACTCCAATTTTATACTATTTATTATTATTCTCTCTCTTTCTGGCTAGTTTTTCAGTAGTTAGTTTCTCATTTTACAGTGTTTGAGAAGAGAAGGCAAAATTGAGAACCGACCATTCCTGAGGAGTGGACTCTAATTGGATCATCGAAATCTTAATCACAAGTTGACATGGCACCATCAACACCGTTTGTCAATGTCCCTGAAAATGAAATCCCTGTGCCGTGAAAAAAACCACTTCCACTTGCTTCTCTCTCTCTCTTCTCTCTGTGTACTTCTTTTCCTCATTCATTTGTTCTCATTGCAGTGCTCACGGAGCACTTCAAGAGCGCATGCCCACCAAAGCAAAACCAAATATTTCTCCAAAGGCCTAATCTTTTCACCCTTTATGACCAAATCCAGAAACCTCAGATCTCGGGTATAGCTGGTGATTTTGAAATTTTTGTTTTTGTTTTTTTAATTTCTTCTCTTTCCTTTGAACATTACATTCTCGGAAAACGGTTTTCCGGGGAAAGAAGTGAAGGAAGGGCGCAATTGGGGTTTGAAAAATGCGGCGAAGAGCGACGGATTTTCGCAGGCCAGTGCGTAGGAGGGTTCCAGATGCGTTGTGGTGGGCATTGTGCTGTGCAGTAATTCTTCTCTTTGTTTATATTCTGAGCAAAGGGAACAAAATTGAGTCCAGACCAGCTTTGTCCAAGGTAATGTTTTTTGTTTTTCTCAATTGGTTTGGTTTTCATAGTTATGTCCTATTGGGATGCCGAAAAATGTGTGGGAAAATTAAAAAAAAAAAAACGTTTTTTTTATTATTAAATTTTAAATTTTTAGCTCAGGCTGTTGAGGGTTCAACTTCTGTTAAGTTAATTTGATTTATGGAGGTGGGGACTATGAACGAGTGATTTGTGTGGCTTGTTTTTGTCAATATAATGGTGCAAACTGATTTTGAGTTATTGGGATTGTGTGTATTTAGGATATTGTGTGAATTGGCGTTTTTCACTACTTTGCTTTGGATGTTCTTTAATTTTTCTTTTCTTTTGTTTCTTCTGTATTTTGTATGGGAGGTAAAGGGGTGAATTGAATGTTTTTATATCAATCAGAACTTGAATGCCTAATAATTTGGAATAACTGTTATGCTAGATCTGATGTTTTAAAATGCTGATTTTATTAGATATATCAACAGATTTAACACTTGCGCAATTTATTTTTATTTAGTCTTAGATGGCTCACTGACATTGATTTTGCAAGTTCATTGGATTTTAATCCATACCATGATGCTATGTATGGAGAGCTTAAATCTTGTTTTGCAATAGGGAGAATAATGATTTTTTCAAATGTTGCTCTTGTTGTAATTTATATGTCATACACTTCATATCCTTATTAGAGAGAAAAATCATTGTTCCTTATAAAGATATTTATTATAATTTTTATTTCCTAATATTGGATTGGTAACAGAATGGTCAAGTTTTTCCAGAAAGGATCATGCATAGATCATAAAAACAATACTTGAACTTGATTACATTATTATAATGCAGCTTACATGGCATGCTTGATTTTGTGTATTACAAAGAATATTATATTATTATTGGGGAGGGTGGGTGTAGAATAGGTCCTTTTTTTAGCTAACAATAACTTATATCCTGTTGTACAGAGAACTTACAAGCATGATAAGATTATGGAAGGCCTTAATATTACTGAAGAGATGTTAAACTCTAACTCAGTTACGAGACAACTCAGTGATCAGATATCCCTCGCAAAAGCTTTTGTTGTAATTGCAAAAGAAAGTAATAATCTCCAATTTGCTTGGGAATTAAGTGCCCAGATCCACAATTCTCAGATGCTCCTCTCGAATGCTGCCACTAGGCGTGTTCCTTTAACAACCAGGGAAACAGAAAGGGCTATCCATGATATGGCATTATTGTTATACCAGGCCCAGCAGCTCCATTATGATAGTGCAACCATGATCATGAGATTCAAAGCAAAAATTCAAGCTCTTGAGGAACAGATGAATTCTGTTAGTGAAAAGAGTTCAAAATATGGACAAATAGCTGCTGAAGAAGTCCCAAAAAGCCTCTATTGTCTAGGTGTCCGGTTGACTACAGAATGGTTCAAAAACTTCAATTTGCAAAAGAAATTGAAGGACAAAAGGCACATGGAGATGAAGCTTAAGGATAGCAAGCTTTACCACTTTTGCATTTTCTCTGATAACATTATTGCAACTTCTGTTGTGGTCAATTCAACTGCAATGAATTGTAAAAATCCCAATATGATTGTTTTCCACCTTGTCACTGACGAAATAAACTATGCTGCAATGAAGGCATGGTTTGCCATGAATGATTTCCGTGGGGTGACTGTGGAAGTTCAGAAGTTTGAAGACTTTACTTGGTTAAATGCTTCATATGTTCCAGTGCTCAAGCAACTTCAAGACTCAGAAATACAGAGCTACTACTTTTCTGGCAACAGTGATGAGGGCAGGACACCTATCAAGTTCCGTAACCCTAAATATTTATCCATGCTTAATCATTTGAGGTTCTACATCCCTGAAGTTTTTCCTGCACTGAAGAAGGTGGTGTTCCTGGATGATGATGTTGTGGTTCAGAAGGATCTTTCTGGTCTTTTTTCCATTGATTTGAATGGGAATGTAAATGGAGCTGTTGAAACATGCATGGAGACATTTCACAGATACCATAAATATTTGAACTACTCCCATCCTCTTATACGTACACATTTTGACCCCGATGCTTGTGGATGGGCATTTGGGATGAATGTATTTGATTTGGTTGAATGGAGGAAAAAGAATGTAACAGGCATCTACCACTACTGGCAAGAAAAGAACGTAGACCGAACATTGTGGAAACTTGGTACCTTGCCACCTGGACTGTTGACATTTTATGGATTAACTGAGCCCTTGGATCCTTCATGGCATGTTTTGGGTTTTGGCTACACTAATGTTGATCCTCAGTTGATAGAAAGAGGAGCTGTACTACACTTCAATGGGAACTCCAAACCATGGTTGAAGATTGGGATTGAGAAGTACAAGCCCCTATGGGAAAAATATGTTGAATACTCTCATCCTTTGTTGCAACAATGTAACTTCCATTGATTTTGAATTGCATTTAAATTGTTACTTCAAACCTTGGTGGAAGATTAAGATTCACCGTTCGCCTCTGTTGGTGGGGTCGGCAAATATATCATTGGTTGTTTGGGGAACTGGCAGGCTTGGTGATCCTTACCAGACGAGCGAATTGAGGTCTTGATTTGTAGTCAAAAAATGCTTGTACAATTTTAAAAGGCCAAGCATGTGTGGTGGCTTTAACTTGGTGCCTTATTGAATCCGGATCTTCTATTGTAGCATATATAATTATACACGTTCATTTGTCAAGTATTAGACTATATCAGTTCATAGTTGTTAAGTGTAGTCACGGATGAGATGTGCTGCAAACTTCTTAATGTTCATTACTGTTCCTTGCAAGACCAGATGTTCTTTCGTGTGACATTCATTTGCTGTAACTTTAGCATGTGTCAAAAAACTATAGTTTATTTGTTCCACTAGCAGAGATTCCAGCTGCATTTGTTGTTATGTGTGTGGAGAATGTTTCTCTCATTGTCACATGCTTGCGTTCAAGTATGTTACGGATTTTTTGTACCTTCTATCTCAATAGTCCAAATTATTAGTAATATCTAAGATTATTAGTTCAAGGATGCATGTGTTCTGCATGGTAGTTAAATGCTTCCTTCTCGCCCATTAGGACACTGGTTCAAGTTTGCATGAAGTCACTGAGGTATTTTAATAATCGTTACTGTTGTTTTTTTTTTTATTTTTTTGTTGACAGGGAACTAATTTATGATCATATTTGTACTTTCTACATTTTTATTAATCTCTTTCATGGGTGTGTTGTTGGGTATGAATAAAATTTTATTAGAAAACACAGCCGACTGAAGGGTTACTTTTCTGAGACTGCAGCCAAAAACAACTATCCATACTTGGCTTTTCTTTTAAAAGAAATTCAGAAAGGGAAATAAAGAAGAAAAGAAAATAAGGAATTAAAGGTTTTGTTTTCTGCTCGGGGTCATGTAGAAATGAGAAGAAAATTTACAAAGTACTAATTTTCTCGTAAAGTTTGTGTGCACTAGATTTTTTTTTATATATAAAGAATAGTTATCTGATTATGATTAGTGTGAAGTATTTACACCAATTTATTTTTATGATTAACTTTTGAAGAAAAATATAACTAATCATTTTTTAGTGAGATTTTTTCTTCTAATCACATTTTTTCTATCGCTCAATCCTAAACCTTTCTTAAGTGAACTGTGATTATGAGATATAGCATTAGTTGAATTTTTGTGAGCTAAACTTACGTTTTACCATGATTTCACTTTTCTCGCATTAATTAATCATTTTTAATCCATTTCATCAATTAACTTAAGGGATAATAATGGAGAAGGTGTAAATGTTGTGTAGCAAAGTTATAATACTACCTTTAGAGGAAGCTTATATCAGTATATGGTAGTAAAAACTGGCAACGAAAGAACAAGAAAATTTCTTCTTGGCTTACGGAATTTATAGTTGGTCAAAGGGAATAAATTTGCTCTGAATTTATACTTAGCTCACGCTAAAGGTTGCTTGCCCAGTCATTTTAAATGCAGTATTGGACCGATCCACCTTACATATGCCAACTCTTGCACTCATCTACCTCTTCAAAGGTGCCTGTACCTTTTCCAACATTTGTCTGAAAGAAATGAACTCGTTATTTAAATATGATTGTATTATTCCCATAAATTATTTTCTGATATGTTTTACAAATTGTTAGTCAACATGTAACCAAACGTGCTCACATCATACAACATTACTCAATAAATAAATAAACCTTAAAATCAAATTCACATTTAGTAACAATTTAGAGTGAAAAATTGTGGAGTCCAACCAAACAGAAAGGGTGAAAATTGGGCATTTCAACTTTGAAGAGCTTTCAAACATGTGGCACTAATATAGAGACTCGTCACCCCTCAAACAGGAAGAGCCAAATTATCGGCAATGATTTTCCACTTCCATTCCTGTCTAGCTGCCAAACGTAAACTGTTCCTCAATCCTCATCAATCAACAACAGTTGCTCCTCCAGTCCTCCTCCTGTACAAGGGCATTCAAGTAATTTGAAACCATGCCGGCGCAACATTATTAATAGTATGTTAAACATTTCACCGCGCCATTTTCAAGTGTCAACTGTAATTACATGCAATCAACACAACAATTAATAACACACGCGCCACGGTTCCAACTTCCAACATCCTCTGTCTGTTTCCCATGAAAACGCCAAACGGCACTCCGGTTTCTAGTCCATCTCCGAAACCTCGTCACCACCGAAACCGCGAACCCAGTTCAGCCACACACTCCAGCGAATGCCACTCCCCGGTCCGACGCAAATCCTCAAGCCCCGGCCGGCGACACGTCATCATCACGGAGGACGCGGGTCCCACGCGCCACCAACTATGGCCTTCCACGGCGAAGAGAAGCTCCGGAACACTCGCCGATCACATAACCGAAGACAGAATCATAGAGCGCACTTCAACGGCAAATAACAACACACCCACAACAATTGGTGGCTCCGCGCGACACGTGGCAAGATTTTCAACACCCGCAGAATCGCCGTCTTCTTCTAAGAAACCAAGTTATAATAACAGCATCATTGCTCCTGGAAGATTTTCGTTTGATGAAAACGCTAAGTCCTTCTCTTCTCGGAGACACTCCAGAAACTCTCTTGAATTAGACTCTGACGCGGGAAAAACATTAACGTTGAAAAAAGCTGACGTGGAAGTTGCTAAAAGTGATGCAACAACAACAACGCCGAGAACGGCTAGGAGAGAAACTTCAGATTCCAACTTTGCGAACTTGAATGGTGATTCCTCCTCCTCCGTTTTGAAACGGTTCACGTTGAAAACTGCTATGAGGAGGGCGAATTCGCTCGCTGGAACGTACAAGAGTTCGAAGACTTCGTGGGCTTTGTCTCCGGGGAGGTCGGAGTCACCGGCTATGTCTGTTGAGAGCATGGATAAAGCGGTGTCGTTTTCGAGCTTCAAGGTCCCACCCACTAGTCCTACTAAGGTGAAAGGGGTGGAGAAGTTGCTCAACATGGGTTTTGATCTCTTCAAGGGTAAGAAAAGTGGTGTCTTTGGCTCTTTGTCGCCCGTTGGTTTTGGAGTTCACTCGGAGGTTGTTCATAGGCTTCGTTTGCTTGATAATCGCTTGGTTCAATGGCGGTTTGCAAATGCTAGAGCACAAGATGTCAATGGAAACATTTCTCACAAGGCTCAGGTATGTATGCATGTACATAATTATATGAAAAATGTTTCATTCACACTTTATACTAGTAGACAGATGGAGAAAGAAACAGATAGAAAAGAGAGAAATGCAAACTTCACGGGTGATATTAAGGAGAAATACTTTCTTTTTTCATAAATTAAAAAACTTAAATATACATGTCATAAAAATTTGTTTGAGAAATATAAATTTTGAACTATCTAATAATTTTTCTATATAAAAAAAGAGATTATCCAGACTACTAGTATTGTAGTCTCAACTAACATTTACGAGACAAATAATTAAATTTTTTTATTAAATTGAAAATTTTGATTGTCATGAGAGAAGATTGATTGTGATTATGGACATGTAATAAAATGAAACTATATATACTAAGTTCTCCATAAGAAAAGACAGATTAAAAAAAATGATGAGTCTCAATGAAAGAAATCTATTTTTATACATACAAGAAGTATATATGGTTAGAGAAAAGAGTGTAAGAAGATTATAAATCTTATATTAACAATTAAAATGGATGGTGAAGATTAATTGTGTATATCTGTATATCAAATATCAGCTCTTCTTATTTCTCATCTCTCGTTAGATGTGTTTCTCATATATGCCTATACATAGGTGTATGCCTCAATTAATAATCTCATAACTAATGGGAAATGATGGATTGATTGATGCATGGTTTCGTAATTTGTGAATGTCTTTAGAGCAATTTGATATGTGTTTGGGACGGTCTCACAAAGTTACAGCAATCTGTTCTGAAAAAGAAGATACAGTTTGTCAGAGAAAAAGTTGAAATGAAGATCGTTTTTGTACTGTATTCTCAAGTCAGTACTAAATCTCACTTTATTAAGATTTGCTAAACATATATATTACTTCAATGGTTTCATTTTCATTCTCGTGTACATATGTTGTTGTTTTTGCAGATGAAGGTATTGGAAGCTTGGGGAGGAATGGAAAGGCAACACTTACATGCAATTACTGCCATCAAAGAGTGTTTGCATTCGGTTGTTTGCAGAGTTCCTATTTTGGAAGGTGCTAGGGTAGGTAACTAGGTACAAATGTACAATAGAAACATTTACCAGAAGTGATAGGAAAAATGTATTGACTGAATTTAAATCTTATGCTTACAGGTGAACATCCAACCAACATCCATTGCTCTACGGCATGCATCTGATCTCACAGTTTCCATCAAGTCAATTTTAACTACTTTTTCATCCTCAGTATGTTAGTTAACTCTGGTATTTACTTGTTATTATCTATGAGACTTAAATTGAAATCGAAATATATATTATTGCTTCATCAGGAGGTTGATAAGATTACAGCAATGCTATCAGAATTAGCAAAAGTTGTTGCACGAGAGAAACAGCTCTTAGAGGAGTTCTATGATCTTTTCCAGGCCATATGTGTCTTGGAGGTAACTAATTTTTAATACATGACTAAGAGAGGAGAAAGTTTCAAAGTTCCATTTAAGTACAAGAAAAAAAAACATTGTGTTCAAATTTTGTTAAACTAAAAAGTCTAGAACTAAAAAATCCTCATTTAATGCTTGTGATACAAATTCACATTCACAAATAAATTTCATCCTAATATGTCCTCATTGTTTTGTTTTTGGATACAATAGGCCAACCCTTGTGGGTTTCTATACTCGTTGCTAACTTACTGTTAATTTGGAAATATATAAAATTATTTTGGTTTATTTATCTTTATCACAACATATGTTGACAGGTTCAGGAAAGAAGTGTAAAGTGCAATCTCGTTCAACTTGAAGGTTGGCAACAAAAATATCAATTGCAGCAATTACTACCAGAGATCAATTCATAGTTCATATATCGCTATTCAGATAATGGACGTTCAGAGAAATATAGAAGTGTTGATTGACAAATTTTGCTAATATTGCAACTGTTTACATACGGTCCTCAAAAGTCAAAACTATAATTGTTATTCTATAAACAAGCATGTACGATTAGTTTACATGTTACAGTGACCCTTCACATATAGTAGCAAATACCAATTCAATAATGTATTCCTAAAAAATGATATTTTCCCCGTAAATCTCTCACTTTTTTTTTCTTTATCTTTTCTCTGTCACAATATTCAGTCTACAGTTATCTTTTCATTCTTTCTATCTCTCTCGTTTCTTTTTATTGTGAGAATATTATGTTAAAATAACATTAATTATTTTACTGTCTCTGCATTTTATCTATACATCTGTAAGAATTATGATTTTTTAACACTTCATTTTCTTATCTCTTTTCCATTTTTTTTATCTCCCTTATTTTCTTCAACCTATTTCACACCCGAAAGAGGGTTTGAGATTAAATATTTTTTTCTTTAACTATACTCGTCAAATAAGTAGTTTGTGCAAATATGATATTTGCATAGGAACTTATTTAATTTCACTTAAAATTTGGTTGAGTACTTCTTCAGTTGGAATTTTTATATAATGGCTTGAAATCGTAAGTTGGTGATTTTTCTAGGAACAAAAATGTCATAAAAAGGGAAATGTTGCTAAGTGCCAACCAATGAAGGTCACACAAGCAACATTTTTATCCCTATGTGTCACGTGAGTGAATATTAACGTTAAGGACAAAAGTTAATAGTGAAATAGATTTGTTGTATTTTTTATACTTTTGGAGACTAAATTTTAATTTTTCATCTTTTAGAACATATTTTTCACCATCCCAATACGTTCATGGACAAAAATGGATATTTACCCATAAAAAACTAAAAAAGGAAGAAAGGGGTGTACTTAGTAAATACCGAGTGTAAATAGAGAAAGCTCATTATTATTAGCTCACACCCAGGACCTCCCAAATTTTACAAAAAAAGAAAAAACAAATATTTGTTTGGTTTTATAGCCTAAAGTAAAAAGAAAATTCTTTGGTTTATAATGGCCTGAGCTGAGACTCGAGGTTCCTCTGTTGCGTCCCCAGACTTGAACTGAAAACAGGTATTTTAACTAATTTTTTGCAATTGCCATTAATTTCCCCCCCTCCCTTTCATAATATCTTGTTTGGTTAAGAAAACTCTAAATCTCCATTTTGGATGGATACGATTTTGTGATTCTACTGCATCTATGTTGGAGATTATCAGATTACAGTTACCTCGTACCATATCCACCAAGATTAGCTGTTATATAGGTTTCTTCACACTTCACATCTCATAGCTCATGTTTAAAAATATAAAATAATTGATTAATTAATAATATTTGAGATGAGGTTTTGTTTTGGTTATTGAACTTGTGGTCTAAAATGGACTGTGACCACATGTTATAAGGTAAGTGATTTTAGTTGTCTCACTTACTCACTCCCTCCACATAGGTGGTGATTGTAATTTGTAAAGAAACATGCTGAAGTCCATAGTGGGTTGCTGCAAGGTGTACATATCAGAGAGCAGAAACAGAACTGCTTTGGAATCAATAGAACGAGCTTCCAAGCTCTTCCCTTTGGCTCCAATAATCAACAAGTTCGAGGATGTGACCTACAACAGAGTTGGTTACACCCTTGTATCTGAATTGGGTCATTCACGGCCATGCCACTTGGCAAATGCTGTGTTGGCAATGGTGAAGGCTGCATTTGACACCATTGACTTCGAGGTGCACTCTGGAACTCATCCTCGACTTGGGGTTGTGGACCACATTTGTTTTCACCCCTTGCTTGATGCTTCCTTGGATCAAGCAGCTAACGCTGCTAGGTGTTTAGCCACAGACATGGGTTCTGCTCTGCAAGGTTAGTGGTATCAGTAAATATTGTATGGCTTTCAGGGTCTTCTATGTTGCTTAACTTGTATTTATGCTGCACTACAAGTTTGAAAACACTCTTATTAGCATTTAGATAGATAAAAGGGTAATGTGTATATGCTTAAAAGGGTGATGTTAGTAGTTGAACACTATTCACTTAATTGAGAGTGTTAGAAATAATTCGCAACAAAGATAAAGAAGAAAGAATAATGAACACACAGATGTAACTTGGAAAGTAACTTAGAAAATCCATAACCAAAAAGAAAACAAACATGGCAGAAGAGAAGCAAATTCACTATATAGAAAATTTGTACAAGAAAAATAACGGCTTTAGGATTCTAACACAAGCTCACCACACTCCCAAACATAATCAGTGGTGAGCTCTAGTTACCTATCGACTTAAGACTTTGCTACCACCATAGACGGCCAATAAAAAAAATTGTAGATATTTTTTCACCAAATTACTCGCACTGGGAGCTTTTTGTGCAGGACCAAGAATTTGGTCACCAACTCTAATATAGAGTTAATCTTGTAGATTACTATTGTATTATACATGGGAAAATCAAATAACCTCTTCAGGTCTATGCAGAAATGAATTTCTTGAACCTCGTTCTGTTTGAATGTTGGTTAAGAATCATGTCTTCATGGTATATTCTTCTTAGCTCCCTGGTTTCAATTTGTTTGGATATTTCCTTTTTCGTACATTGTTAGTTTTATAACTACTACTTTACTCACTGATAAGGTGATTATAGAACTGTCAACCATCTCTGTAGTTTTTAAGTTTGCATTTCAGTGATCATTAAAATTATGTGCAGTTCCCACTTATCTATATGGAGCAGCACATGAAGAGGGGAGGACACTTGACTCAATCAGAAGAATATTTGGTTATTTTAAACCGAATTCTAGCGAAAACCAGTGGATTGGGGGGCTGAAATCAGACACTTTGCCACTGAATCCTGATAGTGGTCCATCTCAAGTTACTCCAGCAAAAGGTGTTGTGGTCATTGGAGCAACCAATTGGGTTGATAACTACAATGTCCCTCTATTATCTTCTGATATTAGCGCTGTTCAGAGAATTGCAAAACGGGTTAGTGGAAGAGGTGGTGGACTTCCTTCTGTGCAGGCCATGGCACTTGCACATGGTGAAGGTGTCATTGAGGTAGCTTGTAATTTGTTGGATCCAAATAAAGTTGGTGGTGAAAGAGTACAACAAGAAGTTGAGAACATGGCAAGGGAAGAAGGTATTTCTGTGGAGAGGGGATACTACACAGACTTTTCACAGGATCAAATCATTTCAAGTTACTTGGAGTTCTTTGAAGAGAAAATTTGAGGTCATACTGTCATAGTGCCTTGGTTTAATGCATATAGAATTATTCTCACCAGGGAAAATTACTTTCTCGTGCACTATCTGCTAGTGAATTTTCCTTCTCAAGGCAAACTTAATTTGGCATTTCCTTGAAATTAAGATGGAAAAAAAATCTAAGGATGAATTTTTCAGGTAAGGGGTCATTATTAAATTTTTACTTTCTCGTACCCTAATAGATGTCATTCTAGCTTCTGACTTGCCTCCCAGTTTTGCTTATCCTTCTAATGAACAATGTTCTGTATATTTTAGCTTGGTGGTTTACATGCAACATCTTAAAGTTTTCTTCATTGGGAAATAGTATGAGAAACAAAGGGAGTGGGCCGTGGTGGGATTGAACTTTGAAGTGACATTGTGCGTAAAAGATACTGAAAGAATGTAACTAATACACTGTTTATTATATACTCTTTCTGATATGTGACTCGTTAAATGATGTGGATGAGACTGTATAGTGGCGATTCT
>CM023953.1:17952594-17969638 GCA_013407115.1 Glycine latifolia | reverse complement strand
CTTACTTTGAGGTCAATTACATCTCCCCCATTTTTTTAAAAAAGGCCACCCGATTTATTTTTTATTTTTCCCCATTTCAATCAAACACGAATTAGGTGATTTGTATATGTTTCCTGTAATTTGTAAAATAGTCTGCATCCGCTCCATTTTTCTGCCTTTCTATTGCCTGAATGATTGGTGTTTTAATAATGGTTTGTGGCTAATAAGGTCATTAATGTATGACACTGTAGGTATCAGCAAGTTTAATTATTGCTGTTCAGACTAATTAGGAATGGTACTTTTAGTTCATAGTAAAAAAAAAAAAAAAACACGGTACCTTTACTGTTGGGGTATATTTGGTTGAGAAAGGAAAGGTGAAGGAAGAAAATGAAAGAAAAAAAAGTATTGAGTGAGGAGTTTTTAGATTGTTTAATTGTATAGAAAAAAAGAAAGGAAAAAAATGTGTATATAAAATAATAAAAATGTCCTTAATCAAAGTATGATATAAAAAACGATATTTGCCTGGGAAGGAAAGGTGAAGGAAAGAAAAAAAAGTATAAGGAAAGATTTTTTTAGAGTATTTATAATTGATAGATGTTTATATGAATTGTTTATCATAATTTTGTAGTCAATTTTATATAGATTTAAGTATTTTAAACAAAATTTCATTCAAATACTAAGATTATTAAAATGAATACTTAAATTAATTTTGTGGGTTCTAAAATGGTTAAAAATATGTTATTTATGGTATAATGTTGTTAAACAATCATATTTTTATAAATAATTCCATATCATATGTTATAGTGATAAAAAAAACTTAAACAATATTATTTAAAATTAAATAACTCACATAAGTATTCCTACAATATTGTTAAGTTGTTTAATTGTATAAAATTATGAAAAGAAAAAAAATATGGATAAAATGACAAAAATAACCTTAAAAAAATATGATACCAATAAGGATATTTATGTCTTTTTAATTTTTTAAACCTTCTCTCCCATTTTCTTTCCAATTTCGAGGAATGTAATTTTTAGCTGCACAGTCAAAATGCAATAATTTCTTCCTATATTATTGTAACATTTCAAACAAAAGAAGAAAGCATCTTGTTAATGTATTCCATCACTCCCTGTTTCTTCTTCTCCTTTAATCTCTTACAAATAAACCATTGGTTTGGTAGACTTTGTTTTTTTTGGATCAATTTCAGTAGAGTAATGGGTTCTTTGATTTCCTTTTCACTTTTTATTTTTTATTTTTTTCTTCTGAAACTACAAATTAACCCTCAACCTCATCAATTCTTAAAAATGATATTTGATTCTAACCATTTTAAGAATTTTTTACTTACGTCGACCGATACACTTTTGAAGTCTCATCCATATGATGTTTGCAATAGTATTTGGTAAGCTACCCTGTCACTGCATTTGATTTCAGACGACAAAACCCATGAATCATTAACTGGTCTGCATTTGCATGTTCACCCACACTGTCTTTGCTTGCTATGGCAATTGTGGTCCTGTAGCACAGACTCACTATATACCTCTTATGCACGGTTGTCATGCTATCGACATGAGTTCGTATATGCACGTCGCATTTAAAGCTTAAATTCTCATTCACGTGGCTCAAGCTGTACACTTGCCATGGCCAGTAGTATGGTCAAGGGAACAAAATTAGGATAATAGTTGCGTCATCCAGCCAGAATGATCACTTCCCAGACAAAGATACATGCATAGATAACAGATCATTTATTTTAATTCATGTGAATCTAGTCAACCTTAATACCTTATGCATTGTAAAATGAAAACGCTCGTCCGCTGGTACAAGCGTACATGTAATTCGTTGTTATTATATAAACTTAGTGAGTTCAACTTTAAGTTAATTGAGCAATAAAGTCTCTCTTTTTACATCAAGCTCAACATTTTAATCTATCCTATTAAATTTGGTAGTCAGAGTCAGTTACATGTCTTAAAGATCGATCATGTGAACGACAAGTGTGCATCAACAACAGTAGTGTAGCCACTAGCCTGTTTTGGAGAGATTTTTCACTCTCTGCAATAACTCGGGTAGTTCTCCAGCTGTGACACCCCATTTACTTCATTTATTAATTTGTTTTGTGATCACCGTTTTACTTTACCTTCTTTTTTTTTATCAAAATTATTTTTTTAAAAACTTATTTAAAAAAAGTAATTAATTTTTTTTAATAGAATGTGATATAAATTGAAGAAATGCGTGTCTTAAGATTGAATGAAGAAAAATTATAAATTTAATAGAGGATTAGACTCATTATTATCTTTATATTGGTATTATACTATCTTATATTTTTATTTTTTATATTAAAAAGTTTAAACCAGTTAGATCCTAAAAACTCATTAGATTATAATAGATATCAAAATTCAATAAACACTTAAAAAATACTTACAAATTATTCATTAACAAGATTTTCGCATAGAAAATGGAAGTTGACTTCACTTTCTTTTTTGGGATATAAATTGATTGCTTATGAACTAAGTTAATATTTGTCGATCCTTTATTTTTACTTTAAATCGCACATTAATAACACAAGTTGGAGAAGTATAACTATATATATAATTCATTTAAGATTTTAGAATAATTAATGGAAAATATTAGGATGTAGATAATGTGAAAAAAAAAGTTGAATGTGAGCAGAGTATTTACTTATGTCTTAAACAAAATGCATGAGAACACAAGTGTGTCATTTTACCTGTTCTCAGACGTGATTCCAGTAAAAATGTGTTTTTATTTTTTTGTTTTGAATTTAAATTTTAACTTTTTTCCCTGTCATTGTCTTTCATAATCATACCAAATAAGGCAACGGTAGAAAAAATCATTCCGAAGAAACAAGCAAGTTTTATGGCAGTGGGCTTTCAGTTTCAGAAAAGTGTTAACATGTCATGCCCATTGCCCTGTGTGGTGTGGTGTGTCAGTCCAGTTCACCTTAATTAATTTAATCACAAATCAACACCCTTCCCTTCCCTTACATCACTTTCCACCTGCCTCCTCGCCCTTTCGTTAATGCTCTTTGCTATACACCACGAATTATATAACTCAATATAAACATTACACTTATGAATGCAAAATAAATACACATGATTCCTTTAAACCGAGGATCGCGTATTAGCAAATAGCCTCATAAAGAGTAATTTTTTGTCCACAAATATTCTCTCGAACATACGGTAATTCCGTTGGAGACATTGTTAAATACTAAATTCCAGTTAACCATTTCTTTTTTAATAAATATGAAAAAGATATTGTGGTGGGCATTCCCTCTAATTTGAAGGATATAAAATGATGGAAATAACAAATCAGACATGGTGAGAGTATTTTAAATTAAAAAATAAAATTGTTGATGATATATAACAATTCTAACGAACTAAAATAAAAAGAACAATAATAAAGATGGAGAAGAACTCTTTTGTAGTAACTTAATCCTTTCTCTTATTTATAAATCTCCAAAGGTCACTAGTAAGTTATTTGAATTGTACTAATTCAAGCACATATATAAAGGGAGAGTTCTGACCAGGAAAAGAATTTAAGAGAAACTAAAACTAACTTAGATAGAACAAGAAAGAAAGAATAAATACACAGAAATTAATAATGATAATAATGATTAGAAAGAGTTGGAAGTTAGAATGAATACATGATACGACGATGGCTCCTCATGGGTTAGCAAATAATAATAGGAATTAGGAAGCATAATTAATAAGTGGCTAGTTATAACTATATAATACTCGAAGTAACCTATTATTAGTACATATGAATGAATTTAGTGTTGGTAAGAGCGAAGAACGGCTCCGCAGAAAGTGCAAACGATGGCTCTCCATGACTTCCAGTAGAAGGGGACATAGCAGAACCTGGTGGCGGTCTTCATGTCGGCCACGCTGGCTCCGCCGCCGCAGCGGGAGCAGATCCCCGCCGCAGGCTTGCTCCGCTGCACCTCCCGCCGCTGGTCCACCAGGAAGCAGAAGAACACCATTTCTCGTTTTTGATTTGGCGGTGAAATGAAATGTTGAAAAATTAATTGGTGAGAGTGGTTCGTTGGTTGAGGTGGTATTATAGGGAAGCTAGCTATGATTTTTGGCGGATGGTTAAAGCTCGAACATGTTTGAGTGGGTCTTTGGATCTTGACCGTTGAGATCATTGAGAGTTGGTCCAAGGATGGAATGGGAGCGACATTGTAATAAATGGAAGCGACATTGTGTGGGACCTGTTTCGTATATTGGTGGCAGTTGGTAGGTCCTTCTTCATTTCTTGCTTTCCAATTCCCTATTTGCCTATGCAACTGCATTTTCAATGCTTTAATTTACTACTCTGTCCATTTTAAAACCAATCATATTTTTAAAAAATTCACATAAATAAGTTATTTATTAAATTAATTTTACTAAAAAAAATTAGTCTCTATAGATATATTACTTACAATTACTAGCTAACTAAAATGGTAGTGACTAAAAACTTAGAAAATAGATATTAATGTTTCTTACTGACATTTCTGATATATTTTCTTGCTTTTGGTTTTGTACTATGAAATCACTCTTGAATGAAAGAAATGATTATCTAAATTTCTTTTAAATTTGAAATACCTTGATATTATTAGTAAAATTTGTTTGAGACAGAAATGTGTTCTTTAACGAGTGGTTTAGAATTTGAATTTTAGTTGATTATTGGATATAAAATAAATTATGTTAGAAGAAAAATACTCACATATTATATGCTTATGATTCTTGATTAAGATTAATCATCATTTTAAAGATTATTTTGTATTAATATTATGATAAAAAAAAATCTTACTGTTTTAAGACAGACATATTTAAAACATAATTACTCTTTAAATATGAACATTTTTTTCAATAAAAAACCGACTTTTAGTTAGCCCTTTGTCTTAAACTCAAGCTGAGTCCACTGCGTCATTGCCTACGTAAATTTTAACATGCTAGAATTTTGCACAAGCCAAGTTGAAATTATAAAATGGAAAACTTAGAAGCCACACCGCGCGGGCCGAACTACCGCAACAGTGAGCAAATTTCAGTTTAAGGGTTTTTATATTTAAAGACTCATAAATTCTAAACACTTAGTTAGTTGATGCTTTTTTTTTCTATATCTCTTTTTTTATTAAATTATATCACTTATCATATATATTTTTTCTTAAGGTATCATATAACACACGAGTGTCTCTATGTATATTTTTTCTTTTAGTTTTCAGGACCAACTGGAATATGAGGCCACTTCCTTTCACATTAAGTCTTGCTATTTTAGGTATTTTTTTGAAAGGCA
Source organism: Glycine latifolia (assembly GCA_013407115.1). Lineage (NCBI taxonomy): Eukaryota > Viridiplantae > Streptophyta > Magnoliopsida > Fabales > Fabaceae > Glycine > Glycine latifolia. The sequence goes on along the minus strand of CM023953.1, from coordinate 17,964,375 downwards.
AAATATAATTGTATTAGTAAGGGTAACTACAAAAGGTGCCAACATGTACAGTGAGGTAAATATACTTCAGCTGTTCAGCAAAACAAAAGATCACTGCATAGGAATGCGGGATACCCCAAAAAATTATAGGCAACCTAAGGGATTAAGGCTTTAAGAGTTAAGACACCAAGAAGAGTATGAAATGAATCCTTTTTTTTATATACAAAAACCATTGTCAAGAAATTTTCTTACTACTCTCAATAGTGTGACTCCTAAATCGCATCCCCCCTTCCCTTGCCAACTAGGTAGGTCATTATTTCTCAATTACCTGCATGATGGTGGTTGAACTGTAGTACTAGTATAGGGTTTAATGATGAATTCCGAGAAAGTGTTACTAAATGTTATGCAGTCCTTGAATGGAGTATTTCGAAATTTAAAATGCATGGAAATTAAATTACATCTACTTATAACTTATCTCCTGCCATTTTATAATATGCTTTGTTTGGATGGTCATTTGTGAACTCTAAAATTTCAATATAAATATTTAGGGGTCGGGTAGTATTAGGTTTTAACCTTTTACCTAAAATCTTATATGGAAACGTGTGTTAAATTTGCAAGATAATGACCAGTTTTGCTTTTTATTTTTATTATTTTAAGTGTCGTATTGCATATTCAAGTAGTGTACCTTTTTGAGAGACAAAATTCCTAGATTTGGTGCAGTAAGGTACAATGACGTTATCCGTGAAATCAACTTGTCCTTGATGGTTAAGAATCTCAACTAATATTGATCAATCTTGTTCCTCTCTTGCCCCAAGCTAGCACTCGTAACTACGTCAAGGTTAATCATAGTTTTATGCAGAGCAAATTTTCGGATCAAAGATAAAATATGTTCCTTGCTCGGCCCACCTTAAAAAGTTTAAGCTCCATGGTTAACGTCGTTGCAGAAATAAATTACAATTGAGAGTTTTTCCTTAGATTATAGTTCAAAAATAATTGTATGCACGTTCACCTGTAATTTCATCAGTCAAAAGCGGCAAACTACATATAACTAGATCATCTCTAGTTCTTGTTAATTAATCCAGAAATCACATCCAGAGCAGGCGCGTTTGATTTTGGATTACTTCATGCTAATAACTTTACCAGTTATACTTTTGCAGAAATTTAAAAAATTGTGGTCAAAACTCCCAACACTATCATGGAAATTATCATTTTATAATTTATGAAACATGCTAGTACTTAAACTCACGATCTTAGAACACCAATTTTCGTCCCAGCAACAAAATCATTCATAACTTGCGAAGCCAGTGGGCAAAATGCTAAAAAGTAAACTATTGCAAGCAAAAGATCAAAATATCATTAAATGACAAACATTGACCGAAACAAAATCTTCCCGATCGCAAATATTGCTTCCACAACTGCTCAACGATTGGCCTTGGCAACTCTCTCAATTTCATCCTTTTTCTTGATAGCATAGCTGAAATGGAGTATTATTATTCAGTAAAACCCAAACACCAATAAGAAAAATGAAAGACAGAGAAGATAAAATACATCAGAAAATGTATCTTCCACATATAGAATTTTATAAGTATACCTGTTGGATGACCCTTTTGCTGCATTAATAAGTTCATCAGCCAAGCATTCTGCAATTGTCTTAATATTTCTGAAAGCAGCTTCACGTGCTCCAGTTGTTAGAAGATAGATAGCCTGGTTAACACGCCTAAGGGGTGAGATATCCACAGCCTGTCTCCTAACAACTCCAGCTGAACCGATTCTTGTAGCATCTTCACGTGGACCACTGGATAAACAAAACAACATCAAATCAGTAAGATAAATTGCTGACGTTTTAAAGTAAATTTAGTGTTCAATTCATAAAAATGAACATCAAAATAGTATTCATGCCACTACAGCTCTGTGGTAGCATATTAATGCTTATTTGGAATGAATATAATATAGCAACATTAACTGTTCAGACTTCAGAGTATCAGTACACACAATACAATTTTTTAATAGATTTTTTGGTGAATTATATCCTCCATACACAAATTGCTCAATCAAAATAGTGTGGTGTTGATGACTTGAAAATAAACCAACCATTATTCTATTTTAAGTAATTAAGGAGAATGATCAGATAGAGCTAAGACACAGGTGCCATCATACGGGCTATCAAACCAATAGGGAAAGAAACAACCATCATGTCATTCTCCAACTACCACATCAGTAAAGAAATACTATCACAGAATTAGCATGCTCTAACACCATCCTCTCAAAATAAATTTTATTTCCAAAAAATAACAAATTCAATCAAAATATCTAACTATAACAAAAACTACCAAAAGAAATGCAAAGGAAGACAAGGAGAATGGTCAAATAGAGCTAATAGAAAATGCCATCATTCAGGCAATCAAACCAATAGGGAAACCAATAATCATCATTCCATCCTCCAAATTAAGCCAGACAAAACAGGCGGCTTCCCATGTAAACTCTAAATTGAGGTTCAAATATATGAAAATTAGACAATTTTACAAATATCAGACTCAGAATTTCTCTTTCAAAGAACTTGCTTAATTTTACTATACCAAATTGTCAATCTAAAATTTACTATAAAAGGACACTCATCATCATCATCATCATCATCATCATCATCTAGACTTAAATCATGAATACATAAGCCGTACATACCTGTTGACAACAGCTTCAACAATAACCTGAATGGGGTTCTGGTCAGTCAACAAATGAATAATCTCCATAGCATGCTTGATGATCCTAACAGCCAAGAGTTTCTTGCCATTGTTTCTACCGTGCATCATGAGAGAGTTGGTCAGCCTCTCAACAATGGGGCACTGCGCCTTCCTGAACCGCTTCACCGAGTACCTACCGGCGGTGTGAGGAACATACGTGGCGTGCTTGGATGTCGCCACTCCGATATAATCAGCCAGAGAAATGTCAGTAATCTAATAACACAAAACAAAAACAAAAAACAACTATAATTACACATTCCACATAATACATCGAAAAGACATCAGAACAAAATACCTATCACAGATTTTTTAGGATATAATTTAATAAGCAGCTGAACCCTAAAAACATGGAAATTGGTACCTCAATATCGTCGAAGCTCCAGCGGTTGAAGAGCTTGACATCGATCTGGGTGGGATCTGAAACAACCACAGCTTCGTCGGCCATAGCTGCATAAACAAACAAATACAATTACAGAAAGCGAAAAAGAAAAAAGAAAAAAGAGAGAGGAAAGGAAGAGAACAAATGCAGAACGAAGCAGAGTGTTGAAACCGTTTCGATAATTAAAAGATATCTAACGAATGAAGTGTTGGAGGGTGCAGCGAAAGAGAGAACAACAATTTCAATGGAAAAATTGAAATGCCAGTAAGTGAGTGTACCTTAAATTAGTAGAGAGAAAGAGGAGAGGATTAGGGTAGCCGCTGCTTACGATTCTATCTCGCAAACATAAAAAGACACGTAACAACCCTAGTTGCTCAAATTTATATTCTCATATGGGCATAAACCTAAAACCTAAAACAGAATTAAGCTATTTTAAAATTGAGCAAATTATATTCATATCTCCTATATTTTTTCTTATAATTGCATTTGATATTTTTTCTTTTTATATATTATTTTTACCACCTATTTTATGAATATAGTTAATTAACGTCAATTGAAATATTTGAGCAGTCAAAATTATCCATTAGAGAAAATTACACTTATACCCCTGTATTTTTTTCAAATTGCATATGATATTTCTCCTTTATATACATTACTTTTACCCCATTCTGTTAACATCATTAACTAATGTTAGTATCAATGGAACTAGACGTAGCGATGATTGTGGTCGAAGCTACAACAAGGGACGAGGAGGTGGCAGAGGTGGATATGACGGTGTTGATGGCGGCTATGGTGGAGTTGGTGACTACAGTAGTGGTGGTTGCTCTACAAAATTGGATGCGCTCAAACGTCATGTTGGTGGGTGAGGACGACGATGAGGAAAAAGAGATGATGTTATCGTAGAAGAAGGTGGTAGTGGTAAGTAAGGATGGATCGTTGAAGAAGATAAAAGTTTGTAAGACCTAATATATTATTTTGAGGAAGAAGATGATGATATTTTAGACTTAAAATTTCATAAAAGTCATGTAACTAGTGTTAGTGGTGGACCCATAAAAATTTATTTATGTTCGCACAGTTAGTGGCGAGGTTCGGGGGTAAAAGTAATGTTATAAAACCCGACTTGATGATTGATTCGGTAAAGGTAGTGAGTCACTGGATCAGTGATCTAATCGGTTGACTAGTAATTAGCCCTATTTGACCTAGTCTATATTAAAAAATTCAATATTATATTATATATACGTATATAACTAACATTATTTGATTAAGCAAAATTCATTCATAATTCCGTACTCAAAAATTTAAAATAATAATTGAAGTATTAAAGTTGATAACACAATATATTAATAATAAAAAAAAGTGTAAATATCAATTACCAAAATCAAAACAGCAAAATAGAAACTACATAAAGCAATAAAAGGGGTACAAAAAGTAAAATGGTTGTTCTGGCCCATATCTAGCCCAAATAAGGAAACCTTATCAGTACCACTATATAATGTAAAATCTGCTGCGCTTTCTTCCTCAGTTGCGCCTTATTCCTCTGCTGCACTGCACCTTCCTTCCTGACGTAGTAAGATTGAAAGCACTTTGTTACAGCAGTGGAAGAGTCACCGGGGGAGTAGGTGTAAGCATAGGGTTTGGAATTGGGATTAGAATTAGAATTGGAGGAATTGGGACACTTTAGCATGTTAATCTCAAAATTTTTATGTTCGCAATTGTGGACATTTGTGTATACGTATGTCCGTCATTGACTTTTTATTAAATTATTAAATTATGTTTATGAGTAAAAGAGTTTTTGTATAATGTAAGCTATACAATTAAAATTTTTTTAATAGGGTGTAAAAAAAAAATACTCAATGTAATTTAAAAAAAATATAGGGAATGTGAGTATAATTTATTCTTTAAATTTTTGGTATTCGCATATTTCATTATTTCTGTTTGATTTCTTTTTATTTTATTTTATATTTTTGTGTCTATATTTCAACATTTTCATAATTTAAAAAAACAATTGAATCTTCAAAATCTTAATATGAATTACCTTAATCACCAAAATAAATATATTAATTATGTTAATTACTCTTTTATTATATCAATTGTTTAAAACAATCATTGTAGCTTTAAGCAAATAAATGATGCCAACCTTATTTTTTTTAAAGTAAATGAGTTTGCTCTTAATATTATTTTTTAAAAAAATATATTAAATGAGTTTGCTCATAATATTCTCTAGAATGTAATTTCTAAAATTATAGCATGATACCTTTACACAAACGTCCCAATATAAATTAATTTTTTTTTCATGTTTTGGTTAAATTTTATTTTATTTGTTTTAATGGGAAAATATATTGATTATGCATTACCTAATTTAACCATTTTTTGTCACATGTACAAATAGGTACAATAAACAATCTTATTTTATATAATATATCATAATATGATTTATGCAAATATAATATCATACCTTTAAACAAAAGTTCCAAATAAATTAATTATTTTCTCTCCTTTTTATGTTTTGATTGAATTTTATTTTATTTGTTTTAACCAAAAAATAAATAAATTATGTGAGACTTAATTTAAACATCATTTGTCAAGTGTACAAATAGACACAGTCAATAATCTTATTTTATATCATATATAGATATAGATAGGTAGATAATATATAGATATATAGATTTTTAGTCTTTCCATTTATTTACAACCTTTAATCTTTCTTTAATTTTTTTGTCAACATTTTTATTTTCTTTAAAAATATTTGTCCATTTTTAGTCAAACTTTTTATTTTTATTGTTTACAATTAGTCTCAAATATAAAATAAATGAGAGACAAAATATATTATAAAGAGTAAAAATTGAAAATGGAGATGTAAATTATAATTATCATGATATATATTATATCTTATAAGCATGACACAATTTTTTAGTACAAAATTGTATATATTTCACTTAATCTATTTATTTTATACAAATTAATAAAAGAAGTGACAAATAATAAATGCAATACATCACACGACAATCATCTTTTCTTTTTGTTAAGTTTTTTCTTTTCACTATTTTATTTTTTTATTCTTTCTATTGTATTAATTATAAGAAATAAGATAATAATCAGATTAATTAAAAAAATAAATCCAAACTCTTATTATGTTTCATATCATTATTTTTGTACAAGACTTTTCACATATGCGTATTATTTGTAATTTGTAACTATTTCTTAATATTTTTATGTCATATATTTTTAATTCCCTAAAAAAATATTTTTAGTATCGTAGTTAATAAAAAGGCTTTATAAACTAGGGTTTTTTAGTTGTTGTTGTTCTTTGCGAGATAGAAGAGAAAGCCGTCGCTACCCTAGTCTCTTGTTCCCCTCTACCAATTTCAGTTTCAGGTATCATCACCGTCGTTTCAATTTTTCATTCTAAGTGTTGTGTCGCCACTGCACCCACCAACACTCGATTCGCTCCACATCTCTGAATCCCCTAAGGGTTTCAACTTCTTCGTTGTTTATTGGGCTCTGTGTTGCTTTCTCCTTTTTTTTGTTATTATTCTCTGTTTTTTGTGATTGCTATTTCTCTCGCATTGTTTAAATTTGTTTTGCATTTTGTGTCTTTGTTTTTAATAATTATTTTACGGAGTAATTTAATACCAGGTTTGAAAGCATTTGCTTTAAGGTTTTTAAATAGATATAAGAAAGGTAGATTGAGTTAGCTTTAGCAGGTTTCTGAAGCTTGAATTGATGTATTTTGTTCGGTATTATGTGGAGCATTTTATGATAGAAGAACTTGATTCTGGTCGTATTATTACATAAAGCATTTGCAGGAAAAATTTGTTAAAATATATTTTGAAATCTGTTCTAAAGCTTTTGAAAGTATGTTTAATTAATGAAGATGCTTACATTCTTGTTCAGAAATCTGTTGGACTTTGTATGTTTGTGTAGTTGATGAACTGGCATTACCCCTTTAATGTTTGAGCACAATGGTTTTGGTGGAAGTTGTTGCCTAAATGAATTCCATCTGCATTGTGGTTGTTAATCCCTTGAAGGCTTTAAGCCTCATTTGCATCTTTGATATCTGTTGAATTAGGTTGGTGTTGATATTAATTTTCACATAATCATGGGGATCTTCATTTCATTTTAGTTTAAATGGTTTTTAGTTATTCACTTATTTGTTCAATTTGATGCTGGATGAATCCTACTGAATTTTGCATTTTAATAGGTGTAGCTTTAGATTTGAATCTCTGTGGTTGATATGTTGCCCTACACTTTTCTGTTGTCCAAATGGAATGAAAGCAATGTTGTCCACAATCCTTACTCCACTTAACATTATGAATGCTTTGTGTTTGAGCAGGATGGAATCTCAGGTGAAGCACGCCCTTGTTGTCAAAGTTATGGGTCGTACTGGGTCTAGGGGGCAGGTGACGCAAGTTAGAGTGAAGTTTTTGGATGATCAAAACAGACACATCATGAGGAACGTGAAGGGACCAGTGAGAGAAGGAGACATTCTCACCCTACTTGAGTCTGAAAGAGAAGCAAGAAGGTTGCGCTAGATGATCTCTCCATGCTTTAGCTCAGGAATTGAACAAAACATTGTTGTTTTTGTCGTAGTTAAAGGATGTCAAATGTTAATTGTCATGGACCTGAATTATGCACCTACTATGTTTGACGTTATGCCATTGTTTGTGGCTGAGTTATGACTAAATTTATGCTTTGACTATTTGAAGTGTTCTGTTCTATTGGCTATATTGATGTGGTTAGTAGTTAGTTATGTATAATTTTGGAAATGTTTTTGATCTAAGAATGGCGGCATACTTTTTACTCTAGTAGTGTTGCTTCTGATTAATTGTTGAGTCCGTTAGCTGTGTGGTTTATTATAATAAGATCCCAAGTTTGAATTTTGTGTGAAAAATGGGTGTTGAAACTTGGAAGAGCTTTTCCATTTTAAGTGGGTTTACAAGTTTAAACTTAGATTAATCCAGGTTTAGCATGAAAACTCAACTGTCTGCTAATTTCCTTGTGCAAGTGCATTTTTGGAAGAAAAAAACTATATCCCTTTTCCTTTTTCACTTCTTGACAAGAACTTGTCCAAATTAAATCCAAGATCGTAGATAAATGTCTACATGATCAAGTTATGTTCAGCAAATGATGAATTGTATAAGTTGGGACCTCCAACTCGTCGCCCTTTTCCTTTCTCATGAAATGCACTATTACCTCTCGAGTTTATATGATATAACGGTATTCTGATAAATAAGTATGAAACTACTACTTTGCCATTAGCTAACAAAATTTATTACGATTGACTTGAATCTTGTTAGAATTTCGTCAGAACTTTATATGAGGCATTGCAAAATCGACTGACCCGAAATGTTTAAAACTCAACACTAGAGCAGTTTTAGGTATATGCGTGATAAGCTCATAAGCATGCCATTCACCTTGAGCAATCTTTTTCTATTAATTGAGTTAATTCATTTAGAGTTCAATTTCTATGAAGTGTGTCAGTGTATTTTTTTTTACTATTACTCATAATTGTACACTAATACCCTTGAGTTTAGTGAGATTACACCAAATCCTCTATTTTTTTTTTACCCCTACACTAACCTTGAATTGTTTGAAGAACATTAAAATGATGCCTCTTATACATTAAGATGTTTTGCATAGCATAACACGGTTAGACACTGGTTTGAAACAATGGACATAAATAATTGCTTAAAGAAAATGGATATTGAATTTAGAATTGAGCCAATGTAAGATATGTTTAAATTAGCATTACAGACTACAGTCTCTATAAATTATTTAAAATAAAATACACAAAGATATTTTTTTTTCAAAAACATGTTCAACCTCCAAGAATACGTTCAAAATCAAAAATCATTATCCAAACATACATGTACTCTTTCTAAACATTGAAGATTATCTTTTATCATCAAAATATTATAAATTGAGTCTAGATCTATTTACACCAACTCTAAATTATTAGACTTATACATCAAATCTCAGTCACTCAATTTAAATAATTTAAAAATTAATTCACTTAAAAAAATTAAATCACTAATTAATGTGTCAGGTGACATAATTTTTCATATACCTAATTAATCAAAATCTTATATGATAATATCAGATAATATTTTCATACATATCAAATGTCGGATGGAGTTAATGTGTGGTAACGTTCGTTATACGTTATATAATATTTTGCATAAAAACATTAACGACAATCAGCGCCCGTACGGCTGTACCTCAGTGGATAGAGCGTCTGTTTCCTAAACGGAAAATCGTAGGTTCGACCCCTATCTGGGGCGGGCATCCCATTTATTTTATTTTTCTATCTCAGTACTCATTATTTATTGGGTGCTTCATAGAGATAATAAAAAAGCATCATCACTTTTTGAACTCACTCCTTGGCTTCTTAGGTGAGTGGTTCACAAAAGTATACGTTCTTTTGCTATTGCATTGTACCTATTACTCGTGATAGTAAAATTACTTCAGCTCTGCATTTGCATGCCTCACCCAATCCTAAAATATAATATCATTTCCTGATTTATGGTCACCAATTATCTATACTTTGTTACCACATCTTTCGATCTGAAAAGTCTTGTAACATAAACTTGTGAGTTGTGACCATAGTTTAGTAGTCCTAGGAAAACTTCAGCAAGGTATGATGTAGATATTGAAAAATTTAGAGCAGTTTAGGGTAAAGTAAAGTAAACATTGAAAAAATCTATATTCATCGTTAAAGCAAGATAACAAGGGTGAATTCCCAGCCAAGAAGCAATGAACAAACAGCCAAAGTCAGACAACTAGTGTGTAGTTGTAAGGCTCTCTAATATCACAAGTTAAATATTAAAAAAATAAAATACTAACATAATATTTTAAACAAATTCTTTTAACACGTGGAATTTTATTAATAATTCTCGTACTTTGAAAATATTTATTTATGAAACAATAAAATTAACTTAAAAAAAATAAATACTAAAAAGTGTCTTTAAAATCATACTTGTTAATACAAAATTGCTTGTAACACCTGTGTTGTTAGAACAATAGAAATCTAATTTATTTTTATCAACCATACTTGTTAATATCAAATATTGAAAGTATTCTAGGAAACAAGTCATACATTCATCAAGGGAGTATTTCAATTGTCAAATAATGTAGCCCTATGTATGCATGCAGATAAAACAAAAATGTATGCTACAACTAGAGGTTGTCTTAACCATCTAATTTGACTGAATTCCAAGGCCAAACCTATAGAGTAAAACATCTATATTTTTGGTGCAGCAATTGGTAATACATTTGCAAGTGCCAATTTACACATTTCATCGCCTTGTCATAGAGCTGTCCTCATGGCCCCTTGCGCAGCTTCATGCCTCATCGCTGCAGCCTTTCCACTGCCCCGAAAGTACATGTATACTTGCTGCAAAATAAATTAAATGTTAAAAAAGAAAAACAGTAGAAAGTCAAGAAAATGCATTAGGGTAGAGTTAGGACTATTAAAAACCTGAATAACCCAAATGCTCAGCAGTGATTCAATGCAGAAAAATCCAAACCCAATAAAGTAGAGTATCTGTAATTTTTCAGCACAAGTATTAGTATCATTTAAACATGTCATCGGGACATGAATATATATTACCCTTCCCTTTGGGAGGAGGATAATAACTTAGAAGCCAAAAAATAATAGTACCACAAATGGTACTTACCCCAACCAATGCATTGTAGTCCAATACCTCAAACGCAGGCAGAATACCTCTGGTCACAGCATAACATCACACAACACAAACATTAATTAAAGTAAAACTGCAACAACAATGCTAAAAGAACAGTAATAACATAACTGATAATTTATAAAGGAGATATCGTAATAAATATGCCTTCAACCCAGCACAACAACAATTTAAAGAAAAATATGATGAGATAATCCTCAAGTGAAGTGCAAAAGAGACAAAATCATGCCGTATAAAGTGCCTCCAAAAGATGTCCCCTCGATTAAATAGTTTAGGGACAAATCAATTAGCTCGATGATAAATCAAAGCTAGAGCCTAGAGGTAAAGAAAGCAAAGGCAATTGGTGTTAAAATGAGAACAGCCTATTAATGTTTTCTTCGGCTCTAAAATATCAAATCAGCAAAAGAGCGATTAAAGAAGAACGCTAGGTAGCAGATTGAATAAAAAGAATGCAGTTTTAAAAAGGGACTCACGTGAGAGATTTCCCTTTGAAGATAATTGGAGGTGCAACTGCAGCAAAAACGCAAAAGAGAATGTGCACCTGCTTGGAAAGAATGGGAAAAAGGATAAGAGAACTTAGCGTAGAATGAATGAGCACAAGTAGAAAGTATGTAAAACTTACCCCGTAAGACAAGAAAAACCAGCTAAACCTTAGAGCACTATCCGTCCTGTAACATGAGATGGCACAAAAATATAAAACATAACATTTTAATTTGGAATGTTTAAATCGAGGGAAGAAAAAAGGAAGAACCCTGAATTGCTGATACTAAAACGGTTCCTGTTCACAATATTAACATTCCTAAAAAGGCATTTACATGTCAATTGTTAAAAGCTATACATCAACATACTCCATCTGTCCCCACAGCTCTCTCCTTTCTCACTCTTTCTACTTCTGGCACCCCCTTTCGTTAGAGAAAACTAGATTAAGGTATTTTATAATGTAAACTTTGCATCCACAAGCCTTTTAGTTTCAAAATGACAACGT
>CM023953.1:17767972-17952584 GCA_013407115.1 Glycine latifolia | reverse complement strand
TGTCATTTATTGACTTACATTCTGCTCACAAATTCCCCAGATGTACATACTGCTGCTACAGAAAATGTTTGATGCTTCACAATGGCAATAAAGCCAATGTGGATGACATTAACAATTTTTTATAGTTTAGGAAAAGGCTGAAATCATCTTGAATATCAATTATCCATGCCATACCATAAGAATTAAATCCAATCAAATTGAAAACTACCTTGTCGCACGATAAAGTGTCATTTATTGACTTACATTCTGCTCACAAATTCCCCAGATGTACATACTGCTGCTACAGAAAATGTTTGATGCTTCACAATGGCAATAAAGCCAATGTGGATGACATTAACAATTTTTTATAGTTTAGGAAAAGGCTGAAATCATCTTGAATATCAATTATCCATGCCATACCATAAGAATTAAATCCAATCAAATTGAAAACTACCTTGTCGCACGATAAAGAGGACGATACCACATCACATAGGATGCAGGAACACCGGAAATAAAGTATATGATAGATAGAAACCAGATTGAAAGACCTACAAGGTAAGAAAATTTGTGTAAACAACAGCCCTACTGTGTTTGTTGGTTCAATATCTAGTTGTAAAACAAACCTTCTCCATTGATCCAAGCTACAGTAACTGCTACAATATTCCATAAAAGGCATATAACCAAACCTGCAAATTGTTACAAAGCTCAAAATTAAAATTAGGACAGTAATTGAAGAAATATGTTGATAAAAGGATGTTTATACGAGAAGCTTCAACAGAAACAGGGAGGTGATATTTGAGAGTTCTAATAGGCTCTATGCGTGGAATTTTATTAGTGATTCTTTCTCATATGAATTTGAATTTCATATTTCGACACTTAAAAAGAATATTAAACTGCCTTTTTGTCCAACATTTGAATGAATACTGAAATCTTTGATGCAAGTTGCTAAAAACTAGAAAGTACTAATCAAATGAAGCAAAACAGATGTAATTTTCTATTAACTAAGTATAAGAAAACTAGTTATGACTAAAACATAATCTATAACAAAAAAAAAAAAAAAAATCCAGACTTCAACATACCTAACCATGTTGTAAATGCAACATACTGGATTGATTGAAGATGTATAGGTATTTCATTTGCAATGTCGTGATGAATGATGGGGCAAAAAGGTGGCCAATTTTTATCCTCTATAACAATTCCAGCTGCAAAAGGAAAAAGTGTAAACCACCAAACTAAAGGCATTACTCCTGTTGGGTTATGTAAGTATAGATGAACTCAAAATACCTCGTGCTATAGCATCTTCCTTTCGTTTTAGCTCCTACAAAACATCACGAGATCGTGAACTACTTGATCAACAGAAAATATCTTATATATGCAATAGCCAAGTTAACTCATAGCATGGTCAAAGTCACTGACATGATGGCATTAAAAGTATGATATGATGGCTTATTAAGGTAATAAACAACCATATCAAAGAAATAACAGAAGCTACTCTTCCAATTGGGACCTTGTTATTTTTCAACTTAAAACAGATAGAATCACTACTAATTACTGGCACCTATGTAAAATAACAGCCTAAAACATTGAATCTAACTAACCAAGTTTCTAACTTAATAAGCAATCAAATGAGGGGTATGTTTGGATTTTTTATGGGAGTGTTCCAAAAGTATGTTTGAGAGTAAAATCAGTTTGGAATGATGTTTGGTTATCCAAAAGTATGTTTGAGATCATGAAAAATAACCTGTTCCCTTCTTTTCAATTCAGCCTCTCTAGCTTGGAGCTCCTTCTCCTTGGCTTTGAGGTCCTAAAGATAAAATCTACATAATTAAATATTTGGTCGGCAACATTAATATAGCATAGTTTTGAAATTTATTTCAACAGTTTCATAATGTGGTCTGCCTTTGAGGATCCAAGAGGCATGTCAACTGTTGCTGCACGATCATAAGGCTCAGGAGACAGGGGTGAAAGCTTTGAGGCCGCACCACCACCACGATTTGATTGCCCCGATGCATTTCCTTTCGCAGTTCCATCCTAAAATTATTATTGAAAACACATAAATTTTTAGATGTTAAAAGTAATTATCATTATAGAATATATATAAAAAACATCTTTATAGTATCTAAGAACATTTTAAATTTTCCTGTACGACTAGTTGATTAGTTTCTCTATTTCCTCAAAATTAGCTATCATATTTATTGTCATAATTTATTTTCCTAATTAAATAGGACTATAATTAATATAAATAAAGGTTATTATTATAGGTTTTTTTTTAATGCAGTATTATATGTTTTATGAATATATCAATACATTATAATAAGTTATTTGAAAAATTAGCTAAAAGTTGAAAAGTTAATTGGTAATTAAAAATCAGTATATTAAATTATAAATATTTGGTAAAATTAACTGTTGAAGTAATTGAAAAATGTAAAATATAAAAAATAATAAAATTATGATTTATTTAAAAAAAGATAATAAGAAAAATAAATAAATATATTGAGAATAAAATGAAAGAAAATATAAAAGTTAAAAAATAGCATTTTAAAAAATGTTACTTCTAATAACATTTTAAAAAATACTAAAAATTATTACAAAAATTATTTATCAAATAATGAAACAAATTTTTCAGTCTTGTGAAACATATTGTTAGTTAATATCAATTCAATATTTTATTTTATTTTCTTAATATCTTTTTTTATGGGACTTTTCTTAATGTTTAAAACTATATAATTTCAACAATAATAATATAATAAAGCAAGACAAAAAGAATTCAAAACACTTTATGATTGAAAAAGGTCAGTCAACGATTAAAATAATTTTTCTAAAAAAATATTATTAACATATTCTCTTAAAACTTTCTTAATGCTTCTTTTTTTGGTGAATGGTGAGCTTCTTTATGGTGATATGTATTTTCATTTTCACTGACTTTCTTTCGGCCAAGTGCTTAAAATAATTTAATGGCATAAATTTGAATGAAATTCTCCACCATAAAAATGTATTCATATATAAATTTTGAGCCTTGCAATTCAAATTTTCTATTTGTACTGAAAACATGAAAATAACTTTTAAAATATACAAGATATTTTATCGATATCTTTTTAAATTTTAGTTTTTTTCAAAATAATATTTATCACTTGACTTTAATTTAAAAGTACTGACAATATAAAATATTTTTACCCATACATTTAATAGGAATTCACTCTTTGAAGTTTGACGAAATCATATTAACGAATAAAAATATAAAATGATATAGTAAAATATAATGATCAAATTCTATTATATATAAAAAAATCAATAAGAACATTTCTATCGTTAAGTTTATGTAATCAATAATTTTCTTCAGAAATGTATGTTGCCTTTGAAAAATAAATAATATGAGACAAGTAAACATATAGAGAACTAATAAAGATCAATTAAATAGTCATTACGTCCGTTAATGTTGGGAGTTCACAATCACAAAATGGCGCGATATTTGTGGCCGCCACCGCAACTGAGATGTTGCCATGGCATCACAACCACAATCTAAAACCTGCTTTTGCTAAAAAGTAGAAACAGAGAGAACGAACGAATCAAAAAATTAAATAATTATGTGGCGTCATGCAGGAGAAACGTTTGTTTTCAAATTTCCAGTTCTAAGATCTGATACACGAACAGAGTCTGCAATATTCAATATATATTCGTATCATATCATTAATAATCTTGCAGCTACATATTACGAATTTCATTCAATTCACCAATGTCACCACACCACAAACACGGATCAGATCATTCAAACAAATATGCAGCTGCGACATAAAACACGTACGTAATTGGAGAAAAATGTGAATGAAAATGAAGTTAGGGTAGGAATGAAACGGACGAGAGAGAGAATTAGGGAAGAAAGAAACTTACGGCGAAGGGATTAACCTCGTCTACGGAGAAGGGGTTGGTGTCGTAGCTACTCATGCCAAACACGGAGATCTAGACACAGTGAGAGAGAAAGAGATCTATATAAAAATTAAGAGAGAAAAGGAAGAAAAGAATATGGATGCGAGATTTGGTGAGAATGCCAACGGGGGGGAGAGAAGAAAAGAAAAGTGAAGAGGAACGGAGATAAACAAGTTTGCGCGTTACCAAAGGAGGGAGGAAAGATATTCATGCATCGTTTCGTCATCTATCTTACAACCAGCATCCGTTCATGCACTTTTTCTTCTTCTTTTTTTTTTTTTTCCTTTTTATTGCTTGTCTAAATATTTTAAAAACAATATTTGTTTACCGATAATTAAAATTTGGAGCGTTAATAACATCAATAAGATGCCCTTGCATGCAAATTAAGAATCGTATATTTTATAAATATTTGTTTTCATTTTCTCAAAATATTACTTTCCTATCAATTTGGACATATATATATATAGTATAATAAATTACTAATGTAATATAAAAGTGATTGTGTTAAACGAGACTTTTATCTTTTAATCAAGTGATCCAAATTTAGAATGCTGACCTTGGTTATGAAATAAAATATGTCAAAAGGAAAATATTCATCTTATGTGAATCTACGAATTCCGATAAACATTACACTATTTTTAATGGGATTACTTTATACTAATACTGTGAATAACAAAAAAAGAGTAATTGTGTTACAAGTTGATTTTTGTATGGTTAGTTCTTCCACGATCAATGACAAAAAGATAGTTTATTTTGTATTGTTGTGTATTGATAAAGAATTGAAAAAGAGGTTTGAGGTTATATATTGGAATAAACCACCATGTGCATCGCTATGATCCATGAACGTCTATGCCACACCGAACCATCATTTCCTCCACACAAAATTCTATATATTTACGGATTGAGTGATCCGTAATAGACACAACTTTGTTCTTTAGCAGTGCCATTACTCCCAAAAAATATCATTGACGATCCTTATATCACCATTTGCATTGTCGGAACCACCATTGCCCATACTCGCATGATCTCAAACTCAAAGGAACTCAACATGGAATGAGCACTTCAAGATCCCCCTCACACACTGGGCATCAGAGGCCAAGTTCTATGTCAAAGACAATGACATGTTTGGAGTCAACCTGATCAGAGCCACCGTTGTCCCAATCAAGAGGATCCACATAAGTGCTACCTGCAGTGAAGAGGGAGATGGGGAGAAGAAGAGTGAGTGAGATGAAAAGGGTCAGATGAAAACTTTAAAATTTTTGGATGTGCAATTGGCATAAAATGAGGTGTGCCAAGTAATTGCCTTAGTTGGATTAGATGGTTTGCTTGTTGGACCTTGGGTTGGCTTATTGGGTCATGGGTTTTATTAGTTAGTAGAAGTATAAATAGGAGTTTTTAACTAATTGTAAAATTAAATTATGAATTTGAAATTGAATATTGAATAGCATTTTGCTAGTGAGAGAGTATCTCCCTTATTGACATCAACCACTAGATTTTTATCAAATAAATCTTTTTTTTTTCGAGTTCTTTATTTATCAATCATGCTGTGATTGTAGTGTCTCTTCTACTTCTTGTTTTTTTCATTTCTGACCTTTCTTCACATTTTGAATCAATTTCGTAGAGTTTATGATGATGAATTTGTGATCCAATTTGGGGGTTTCATCGTATAATCTAGATCTCTATTTTTTTTAGTAAATAGAGGAAAGGACTTGGTAGATAAGAGTATTTTCTCATTGCAATGATGACGCGAACCAGTTTGACAATGAAGATTTAAATTTGGTTTAACATGAGATTCCCAAATTGAAATTAAATCATGCAATTTTCATATACGGTATGTTGAAAGATTTGTCTATTTTAGTATTTTACAATGAATACATTTGATATAAGTATAATAAAACTGTTATACGTAGAGTTCTTAAAATAATTTTAGAGATAAGTATAACACAAGTGATACTGTTAATATTGTTATAATTCAAATCAATATTAATTTTTTTCTCCTCAATTATTCAATTGAAACATATAGACGAGCCTGGGTAATTTTTTTTCAAGCAGAACAATTTTAAATACCAATCATTTCTCTACGGAAAACAAAATCAATCACTTTATAGAAACACTCTATACATTCTTATTTCTGGCTAGTACTTTTGAAACGCATAGCAAAAGTTGCTTGATTTAAAATATAGAATTGAGTTCCCATCAACCCCCGTATCTTAGATAACTAAAGGACAATAAGCGTTTTTCTAGTTTACGAAGAACAATATTAAATTACAATGCTTGAACGTATACAAGGATTATCAAAATTTCGTCATCAAGGATTGACATCAAATCACTAGGATGCACAATGAAATAATATTTCTATATCAACAATATGGAAGTAATCATCAAACAAACGGGTTTAAATCATTTCCAGGGCACTGCAACATGGCATGGTTCAATGAACCATTAAATGATCATATATGTAGAATAACAAAATAAAATATAAACTACACGAGTGCGAGGAGTGTCGGTAGCTATAATTCTCTAAAGATGATTGGTCAAAACTCCTGGCATGTGAATGTTGGATGTCAGTACTTCGGAATATAGGGGCATCTAATTGGGCCCCTCCTTGGGTGAAATGCAATCATGCATATCTCAACTAGTAGAGATTCAGCAATCAGTACATGTAATTCTTTGCACATGTATGCATGTTCAAATATCATTACCATTTCCATCGTTTATTCATTTGATTCACTTTGCTGAGATTCCTTCCTTATCATATTTATTAAGTACAAGACCACTTCTGACATTGCTGGCCTAAATTCTGGCTCTGACTGCATAAGAGATACACATAAGGCCAAGAAATCAATTCCATGTCAAAGAGATTAGTAAGCTTAACAACACTTTTAAGCTCAGAGTGAAAGAAGCTAGTTTACCTGAACACATCTAGAAATAATGTCTGCAAAATTTGACAATGATTTGGCAGGGTAATTTCCTTTTAGAGAATGATCAACCATCTTTGATAATGCATCAATGTCATGAAGCTGAGGAATAGCCCACCTCACCAGAAACTGCTCCCCTCGAGGGCGTGTCCTGTCCAAGATGTTCAGAATACATGAATTAACAACTACCAAAATAAATTAAGAGTAAATTACACTAACCACTTGTGAGATTTTGTAAAATTACACGATTTTTTTCTGTTTTTTTTAACATTTACAGTAACCTCGCTTTAGGGGAGCCCGATGTAATATTAAGGGAGTATCAATGTATATTTTTAAATAACTAAGGGGGTTAGTGTGTTAGTGTAAGAATAGATAGAGGTAGGAGTGCTGTGTAATTTCATTAAACTTCAGGGGAGTTATTGTAATTTACTTATAAATTAAAATAGATGCTGAAGTACTTCAATTATTGGCTCTCACCTGTCGTAGGACTGACGGCCTGTCAAAAGTTCTAACATAACTACTCCAAAGCTGTAAACATCACTCTGATATGTGTAAATTCCTGACTCAAACTCAGGAGCCCCATAGCCATATGCTGTTAGCAGTTGTCCTGAGAGCTGAAAATGCATGGAATGTTTATATAATGCAAATTGGACAGACAATTATTTCAATGAAATGCTATTTCACCATAGGTATAATGTAGTTGCACCATACTTCAGAGGGACAACCAAATTAAAGTTTTTTTAAAAAAAAGCATTTCACTGAAAGTTTGTTTATTTAGGATGATTTTGAAGTTTTCTTTTTGAGTAAAAATAATTATCAATCTTATGGCTACAACTTATCAATATTCATATGCCTATAACGATGAGGGGAAAAAAATTGACCTTAATACAAAGTTACCATAAACAAAATGGTTACTATGGAGGTTAGTCCACACAAAACATGTATTTTTCTTGCAGAACTTTTCTTACCAATGCCCTCATAATGCAGAAACATATTTTTTACAGTACCTAATAATCTCTTACCTGACTTACAGAACCTTTAGTTATTAGTGGAGCCAAACCACAATCAGATACGCGCACAGAAACATCATCATCGAGGAGAATGTTAGCAGACTTGAAATTTCTGTGCACAACAGGTGGGTGAAACTGCTCATGCAAGTACCTTGTCAGAGGACAACATTACAGCGTTAGATTCAGAAAGTTCCACATCAACACACATCATGGAGAACTATTATTATGTTTTAGCATCTTAAACTTCAAAAAATTGTAGCATATATATATATACAATATACTGACCCCAAATTTCTAGCAATAAAGTTCCAGCATTAAATTAATCCTCTGACTATGAGGAATACTAGAAAATTCAGGAAGGACAAATTAAATTCAAAAATGAAAACATTGAACCCACTATATGCAACAAATCGACAGCTAGGGGCAAATATTTTTCCTCAATGTCAGTACTCAATAGTTAATTGACTTACTCTAAGGCTCTAGCTGCCCCGAGTGCTATCCGAATGCGAGCATTCCATGACAGTCTTGTTTTGAATTCATCATCTGAATGGAGTGCATCCTGCAGCGACCCATTACTGCAATACTCATAAATCAGAAGCCTTTGACCATGCTCTGCACAGTACCCAATAAGCTCAACAATATTTGGATGCCGGATTCTGTCAATACTGTTTATCAATTCAAGAAACTCATCATCTGTTTGGTGATCAGAAACTCTCTTGTCTAGTTTCTTCACAGTAAGTATCTAACAATTCATAGAGAAAGAGTAAGTGTCAAGATTTGAGTCCAATCACGGTATATATGCAATTTACAAGACTGTTTGAACAATGGAAACAGAAATAGAGAAACTTGAGTTAAAATGCAATTGAAATATAAACATGTGATAAAATAAATATTATCTACCCAGAAAAGAGAACATTTAAGAGACTACACAAAAAGAAATAATATTAATGTAATCATTAGTAGCTACCTAAAGGTGATTAAGTTCAGGACAATAAATCATAAGCCATGGAAATGAAGTAGACTGGGCAATTAATAAGCAACAATGCAATTAATGAGAAAAAATCCTACCTTTCCATCTGGAAGCTCTGCCCTATACACACTCCCCAGCATGCCTAAACCTATAAGATTGTCTTGAGAAAAGCTATTTGTATACTGTTGAAGGGATGCAATGGTGAAAGTTTTAGCAAAAGTGGGAGAAACTGGACTTTTTTTGGGAGGATTGATGTTAGCCTCTTTGTGGAATAAGGTTGGTTCAACAATCACCCTCTCAATAGGAGGTGGTGGAGGAGGTGGCCGTGGAGAAGGCATTGAAAACACATCTAATGAACTCATGTCTATCTCATGCTCTAACAGCTTTGGGATTGTTTCCATTCTTGGTTCATCCTTTTCTTGCTCGCCTTGTGGCTTTGGAATAGCTCTCACTCTCCCTGCCTCTTCTTGATGATCCCCTTTCGGCCTCACAATAGCACCTTTTGGTACTATTAAGAGAGAGAGAAAATGTTTAGAAACTGGAATGGTTATATTAGTGAAATCCTCACAAGAAAAAATTGAATGTTAAACAAAATTAAGAGAGACCAAAAAGTTGTATTTATTTGCCTTTCTCAGTTTGGTTAGGTGGTGGGACAAAAGCTCCATATTCCCTAGGATTCTGTCTTTCAACTCCATATGCGCCAACTTGATGTTGCTTGGAACTTCTGTTAACCCGTTCTCTTTTGCTACATCTTGGAACAAAGAGAAGAAGTCCCACTACTAGAATTATAAACACCAATATACCAGCAACAGATATCCAAACCACCTTTTTGGTGTTTTTTTTCGATTTCTCAGAATTGGATTCCTTTGCTGCAGTTGGTCCCTCGGTCGATTTAGTAGGTATACGTCCAGACGATGGCGTCACAGAAACCACAGTTCCTGATGGTGTTGCTGGCACTGGAGAACGAGGTGGATGTGCTGGGGCTATAGTAGAATTGTCATTGAGATTAAACGGGTTTCCATCTTTTCTGTATAACAAAAATCACCATGGATTATTGAAGTCTGAAGAACCAAAATTACAAAAATATAATACATACCACTCAAATTTCTGTTGTGGCAGAAAATAGAAATCCGCAAAGGAACAGGGAATAAAGGAAACTTTGATTGAGAAATAATCATTTCATTTTTCTCAATAGACACAAGATAGCTGGAACAACAACAATAATAACACCTTAAAGTCTTGCTTATGTATATAATGTCTGACATTTTTCCATCTTCACGTTTTGTAACTCAGGAATTATCTCATTTAAGCATAAAGAAGCAATACTCTATGTTTAATGATTTCACCTGAAGCTAGGGATGCTTAACAACTTTGGAGGTATTGGTCCAGCAAACTGGTTGTTCTCAACGTTCCTGTTCAAATAGGGCAGAATAAGCACAAATTTAAAAAGAGAATGAATGTGGTTGAAAAATTAAAGACATCAAATTTTATACGAATTCCAATTTTCCAAAAGATCTAGAACCCATATCAACAGTAATTCTTTAAATTATAGGTAAAAAAAATCAATCCCTACATTTTTGCCGATTAAAATTAATAGTTTCATTCATTTGGATTTTGGTCCTTGCCATTTGACAATAAGGTACTTGTAATATTTTTTACTTGTTTACATTTTCATCATTATAATTTTTACTTAAGGTATTACTCCTAATTTTATGAAGAAATGATAATGATCTTTAGAGTTTCCCATTATTAAAGCATTGGTCCCTCAGGGACCAAAATCTAAATTCGATGAAACTATACTTGTTTATTTTAACCAAACAAATATGATGCAAAATTTGTATGAAACATGGTTAAGAGAAGTACAAATCTTGCAGTGGAAGGTCTTGTAAAACATCCAGGGTCCCAGACAGGTTATTGTTCTGTAAATGTCTGCCAATGAGGAAAAAAGTTAGATTGATTGACAGAGGACAGAGAAAAGCATTAAAAAAATCACCTTATCAAGACAAAATACTCACACACTGGTAAGAGCTGACAAATTCTCCATGGATGGAGGCAATTCCCCACTCAAATTGTTATTAGATAAATCTCTGCACAACAGTTTGTGGTTCACCAAATAAGTTTATGTGTAATGAAGCTAAAATAATATTCATTCAATTTTGTATATACGTAGTTGAAGAATAATTTGAAACAAGTCCCTACAGATTGATCAATTGTGTAAGAGACTGAAATGCATCTGGTATTTCTCCTGTTAAAAGATTGTCGTTAAGAGACCTACAAGGGGGTAATTCAATCTGATTTAGACAAACTTGCTTAACAGTTAACATCATCTATCTATCATTAGAATTTGATATAGAGACTGAAAAAGCAATAAACTCACATGTCAGTCAGTTCAGTCATTGTGGATAAAGAGGCTGGAATACTTCCAGTGAACTGGTTATCTGAAAGAAAGCTGCAAAAGTACAAACCATTATGTTATTTTGTACAATGTGTTGGAAGAAATATTAATAGTATCACAAAGGTAGGTACCACATACAAGTGCTGTAAAGTGACTGGCAAACTGGATGGAATATTTCCCCCAATGTGATTGTTGTTTAGAACTCTGCCCCAGAAACATGAAAAAATGGTAAAGGTTATGCAGGAGCAACATTAACAAATAAAGATCATTGAAATTCATGAACTAAGGAAATGCAATATACATGCAGACATACATTAACAAATGGACTTGTTCATGCCATGCAGATGCCTGGGGGCATACAGAAAGATGCATGAAAAGCAAGCCAGCAAGAGTGGATCACAGAGAGGGAGAGAGAAAGAAAGAGAAAGCTATTTACATTGCTCTGATAGAAACAAAACTTCCCAAGCTATCACCCAGTTCTCCTCCCAAGTTTGCACCATTCAGAATTCTGTCATGAATAACAAAGAGCTAAATGGTTATTTATTTTTTGCGAGATTTCAATCGGTGCAAAGAATCAAGAGAAAAGTGGTTACATACATTTCTTGTATGACTGAACCATTACATTGAACACCTTGCCACCCTTGTCCGCACGGGTCCCCCGCACTAGAAACCCATCCAGGAAGAACAGGGTTGCCCAATGCAGTATACAATCTATTAATTGCAGCAACTGCTCCAATTAAGAAATTTTAACATCCTTATGAAAGACCCCAGATAGATGAAAACAATCAAGAGATAATGTGTTAAGAGTAACAAAACAAACACATCACACATTCCACACCATGCCACAATTTCAGTAGCCCATAGCAAATTAGCCTAGCTAGAGAGGTAAGGGCGTAAGGGAGAAGCAGAACCACAAGGTTATATAATTTGGATTTAAAAATGAGAAATAGTTGAGCATGTCACATAACAAGACGCACAGGAGCACAATTATGAACTTAAAGCATCACTGTAGAGGAAAATAGCTAAGGCTAAAAAGGGACAGAATCATTAGTCATTACCATCAATGGGATCAGTGTCTGCAAGTGAAAACTGGACTAGGCAGATCAACATAATTATAAATCCCAATAGAACTTCTCCATGGATCTTCACTCTTTTGTTCTGTGAACCAGATCTCTCCTCACCCATTTGTCCAAGCTCAAAGTTAATCTTCAGCTCACTCCTTTCCCTTGAAACCAATCACCAAACCATTCTCTTCTGAAAATTCAATCCCAACTAAAAAACAAAAACAGACCCATTATTCCACAAGCACAAAAAATGCATAAAAAGATAAAATTTGAGTATACATGAACATGAGGGATGAAATCTGAGAAACAGAATGAACTTACCTAAGAGAGAAACTGAACAAGCTTGGGAAGTAATGCTGAAAACAATATAAAAATAAATAAAGGTTTGTGTTGTAGAGTGTGTAAATAAACTTAACGGCTAAGATTCTGAGCTTATTTAGAAGTTTGAGTGGTGAACGTAAGCACACACTGCAATGCTAAGCTTTTGGCATATAATATAATAATAACGAAAGTGATTAAAAATTCTGGTAAAAATCCTAAGCTTTAGAAAAAGCTGAAAACAAGAGAAAAGCCAAAGGGATGAGGAAAAGCTGGTCTGAAGGAAATTCTGTTCTGAAACACACACTCAGTCTCTCTCTAAAAAAACTAAACACTATCTTTCTCTCTCTAGAAACTAGTGTGTGTGTTGTTTAAGGAGTGTCTTATTGGAATGGTGAAATTACCGCTGCCACGCTCCCTGGTGGACGCGTACGGTTACTACTCTACCATGACATGCTGCCCATGTTTGATGTTGTTTAATAATGGAGTGCTTATATTATATGTACCTGTGCATTCTTGTCTTTGTCCCCGTGTTACAACAGGTCAATTATTTGTCAAATTAGCATGTGTTCTTGCATAAATAGCAAGTACGATCCTTCGTGTTTGTGTTCTTTGGTGGAAAAGATATTGGATTAGTGACAAAGACTCGTGATGGAATTGTTAGTGTATGTGTCATGTGTGATTACATGGTATATACTACTTGTCATTAAATTGAACAAAAGAAGTATCTTTTTCAGCATTTATTAGTTGTTATGTTAAGATTGTGTCAAATCTATAGTTTCCGTCCAAGTGATAATGTTATTTAATTAAATAATAGGGTTTAAATTCTGATCTATGATAGTCAGCAAAAAATAAATCTAATTTTTTTTAATAAAATTCATCTTTATTTTTTGTATAATAATATTTTATATTGTTATTTAAATATCAATTAAACACACAGGTGTTAAAATTTAAATTTTATTAGCTGTCAAGATCATATTGGAGAAAAAAAATATTTTAAAGTTTAATTATATCTTTTTATAGGAAAGTTTAATTATATTTTTATTTTATACTTGTTTTAACTTTTTGTTTTAGGTACAAAGAAAAAGATAATTGAACATCTGAACCCAGTTTTAAAATTGAAGGTCTTAATAATTAGGCATGATTCTTTATTGTATAATTAAAACCGTGTTAAAAAATTAACGTTATTGCTAAGGAAATGTTAATAAATTTTTTTACTAAGTCGATAAAACATCTCATATTTTAACTAAATGAAATATATTAAATATTGCTTAATTAATATGGTTAAAATATTTGATAACGAGACGCTTACTGTTGTTAATTAACGTTAATTCCTTTTTCTATCATTATGCTGTGATGGGGAGCTCACGTTGACGTTAATAAGGTGATGGATATTGGAGAGTGCCTTCACGTGCTATGGCTCCGCGTGACCTTGATGATATTGGCAAATTGCAAGGGAAGTTCTTAGTATTTTTTGGACTTACAAAATACTATAATTATTTTCTGTATATGATTTTTAGTCGTATAAATTGTCTACAAAGGGTCTCTTGCTCAATTCGGCATGAATTATTATAATTTTTTATTTTATGAATAGAAAAAAAAGTCATATAAATTGTCTTAAAAAATAGTCGTATGAATTTCTACGGAAACTCCCTAAATAATTCTTAAACTAAATAAAATCAATTCAAAAATATTTTTTCTATTTTTTTAAACAAATAAAAATATACATTATTAATTATTATTTTTATATTGACCGATAATTATGCAATTAATCATACTTGTTCACATTTGTCACATCTTCTGATTAACTTTGTATATTTATAAATATATTACATATTTTTTAATGTTTTTAAGCTATTAAATATATTTATTTTATTTAATATTTTATATATTATAAATATTTATGAAAAAAATAAGGAGAACGTTGCATTATTCGTTATTCCTCCCAAATACTTTTACTTTTTCACACACTATTTTTAACATATTTTCTCTTAAAAGGAAAAATCCATGTGAGAACTGAGATATTACTATAGATCAATACAGTAAAAAGATATGGATCTTGTTAATCAATACTCTTAAAACACTTAAAACGTCGATTAAAAAGGTAAAAAAGAAAATTTAATATAAAAATTATAAGAGAGCTTAACAAAAATCATAACAAATGAATGCGCAGAAAACATTTGTCTTTAAGAGGATATACGCGAGTAACTTAAGAATATAACGTTTTAAAAGAGTGATTTGTGTCAGAGCCGCCAGTTTCTCTATGAGCTATGGTCTTCACGTGTTGGACTCAATGATTGTTACGGGCTTCGTGTCAGTAAATTAATAATACCCACTGAATTTTATACGATATATCTGCATATTTTTGTGTAAGAACTAAGAAGTGACAACATAAAGTAGGTGTATTAAATTATACTGTAATTTATAAGTATATATTTTATTTTTCAATTTTATAAAAATAGTATGCTTGTAAACATATATATATATATATATAAATATTTAAAAACTATCAATATATGTAGTCAAATTATTTCATATATATATATATATATATATGTTATACTATTACTTTAATCTAGTATATGTTTGCATGGGAAAATACTAAATTTATACAGTATTTACAACTATATGTAATAATTCAGAAAAAATATAATAGATGTAATTTTCATATTATATATTCACAATTAAAAAAAATTAAATTAAATTTTATAATTGTTAATTTTTTATTAAAAATGTTTATATCAATAATAATAATAATAATAAATCAATCAATCAAAATATTCATTGTATTTTAGGCATTTTAATTTACGTATGAATAGAAAATTAAATTTATGAAATTATCCCATTATCTTGCCAGGTTATTTGTTCTTGCTCAGATGTTAACAGTCGATGGTAAATATCTTGAGAAAAATTTGGACTATCTGAAATAAAACAATAAGTATTAGAATAGTTTCCACATCAATACTAAATGAGCGGAATAAATTCCACGTTATTTTTTTTTGGAGCTCTTTTCTACAATGATATTTTCTGAAAAATCTACATTTGAAAAAAGTTTTACACGTTCAGGCAGAAAATAAAAGAAAACTATACTTACAAGAAATATATATAATAATTTATATAAATAAAAGAATAAAATGAAGAAAATTATGAAATAAAATATATAATGTAATGAAGAAATATAAGAAAATATTATATAAATTATTATAATTTTATTGTATATATGATCCAAAGACCGTGAAGAAAAAGGAAAATTACTTTGGTAGCTTTCAAGGGTAAGAGGGAACATTATGGTTATGGTATGAAAAAAGAAAGAGGAACGAAGCATCGAAACGGGGAAAAATGTATGTCGAAAAGCTGGGTTGGTGTTTTTATCCAACTCAACCATAGCTGTCATTCACCAAGCCGAATATCTGCAATGTACACGATTCTATTTTCAATGCAAGGAAAGAAATCAGACAAATAAATCATTTTATTTTCTATATTTTGCGTAATTCATTGAAATTGATTGTTGGAACTATTTTTCTTTCTGTTATATATTGAAACTTATATTCAGATAAATTGTTAAACGCTGGTACATAATTGTTTTGCTAACGGCTGTAAAGAAAAATTGTGTGGCTAACGAATACGCAGCATATAAAACAAAAGAGTGTTTATTTATTTATTTATCAGGAAACAAAAAGTGTTAAAAAAAACGGAAAGACTGATTTGATTTGTAAATTACATTTTGTGTTTGGGGTATAAAAATTTGGACAAATGATCATATAAATGTTGTTAAGACAAATTATACTCCTAGAGGTAAAACATGCATCTTCCATGTCTTTATCTTCCAAACCTATAGCTTTCAAAATTGTGGAAACATATGCCTCCTTGAAAACACTTGTTCTTAAAACTCAAACCCACTAGGATACTACATCCTCAAAACTAGATTTTGGAATGTAGTTCAAATGGAACCATAATTTTTGGGACAAGAGCTCACATAAAGAAAAAATATTTCCAGATAGATTTCATTTGAAGCCGTTGGCCAAAAACAAAATCACAACAGTTTTATGAGTTCATCTTACTATATTAGAAGTCATTTGCAATTAAGCATTGTCGGGACCCCAACTCCCCCTCAACTATACTACCCATCCAACAATCCAAATTCTCAGAATTTTCACATCATCAAAATATGGAAATAATCGAACAATTTAAGAGATTTTCCGAAGCTATGATTCAATTGGATACAATTTTTTGGATTAAAACAAACAAATATTGTCATTCATGGATGATATATTTCAAAACGGGTTCTCATATACTTCTCAAGATTGTTCCTCAGATGATAAGATTTTTTTGGACCAATTTCACGAATTCTTCCTCCATGAATAAATGAAGGATTTCAAACCATTGCAAAATGAATAAAGTTGGAAGGACTGACACTTGCAATTGATCTCTATTTTTTTTTTCAATCATCTCTTTGCCATGGATAAAGCACTTTACACAGTAACAGTTTGAAATTATTTTTCAATATCGTTGCAGGATTATCAAGAGTTGATCATGGTCAAGTGGCAAGAGCACTATCTTATACGTAGTATATACTGACATCAACCACTTGACTTTTTCTTTCTCCAATAAACAACTCTTGAGAAAAAATGAAACTATTACTTATAACACTCAATTAAGAATTTTCGAAAAATATAAAATATTTGAAAAAAGACACTTGTGTGTAAACATAAAACGCAACACATTTGCAGTCTATGCGAAAAATGGATTAAAGGAACGTGAAAAGCGAACATTTTCGTCCCTTTTGGCATCCGAATTCCGATGAATGCCGAAAAAGCCCAAATCCAATGGGCATCTTTGACAACAAGAAGACAAATTGGCCACCGTTTTAAAAAGTGTAGACAGTTATACGCGAAAACATTTAGTCATTGTTATGCTTTCAATGGCCGGTTTAAACTTTAGACAATGGTTTGTGTAGAGCGCCAGCAGTATTGCATTTGCATGTTTTATGTCTTGTCAATGGATATATTGTTTTTCTTGGTGAATAAAAACAAAACATAGCTCATTTTACAAATGAAATGCAATAACATTAACAACACAAACTCATTATAATCTTAGCTAATGACATTTTTGTAGAGATGACTGCTATATATTTTATGTAGTGTGAATTTCTTTATTTATTTATTTTTAAATAGAATAATAACAATGCAGTAAAAAAAATTTGTTCTGTGTTGTATACTTGTAACGCCGATTTTTCATCCCCTTTATCCAGTTTGAACTTGCAAGTCCACAATCCGTGGAGTATTTGAGTGTGCATATTCAACGAAAAATAGGCCGTTATTGTAATCTAGTCCCATAGTGTAAAATAGTGGCTTTTGCTTCCTACACCATTCGTTTTTCTAATACATCATTTTTGTGATAGTGAAATTCCCAAAATATCCTGCACTATTTTACGCGTTTTGCTTTATATGGATCCGCATAATTCATACGGATTGGTAAATCGGTAAGAACCTTACGGATTCGACAATCCGTATGAGTTTTTTTACGGATTGACGAATCCGTAACCTTACAGATTGGGCCAATCCGTACGTTTTTTTTTTTCCTTTTACGGATTGGGCCCAATCTGTATATTTTTTTCTTTTACAGATTGGATAATCCGTAAGTGTGATTTTTTTTAAAAGTTTTTTTTTCTTTTACGAATTGAGTAATCCGTAAGTGTGTGTGTGTTTTTTTCTACGTTAACCAAATGAGCTAATAGGCCAATTATGTTTAAAAATAATTAATGTTGATATATATAACATTAAATTTTTTAATGTATATTTAATACACATATAATTTTACATAATAAATTTTGTAACAATTAATTTTGATCTAATAATTAATTTATAGTTTAATTTATCAAACATGCGAATTTATCTACAAATTTTGTTTTGTAACATATAAATTCGTATGTTTGATAAATTAAACTATAAATTAATTATTAGATCAAAATTAATTGTTACAAAATTTATTATGTAAAATTATATGTGTATTAAATATATATTAAAAAATTTAGTGTTATATATATCAACATTAATTATTTTTAAACATAATTGGATTATTAGCTCAGTTAGTTGGAGCAGCGTATTAATAACATGAAGGTCATAGGTTCGAGACCTGTCTATGCCATTATTTTAAATTATTTCATAAAATATAGTTTAACGTAAAAAAAAAACTCATACAGATTGTCGAATCCATAAGGTTCTTATGGATTCACCAATCCGTATGAATATTTTGAGAATTTCACTGTTACGAAATGGTGTATTAGAAAAACGAATGGCGTAGGAAGCAGAAGCCTAAAATAGTTGGGGCAACGTTCAGGCCCATATCGAGCGGCGTTGGTGTGGGTGTGCGTTTCGCGTGCATCTTCATCCTCATGTTTTTTCTCTATCTCCGTTATGCGATCGATCTGTGATTGTCCGAAAGAGAGAGAGAGATGATGATGCATTCACGGATCAGAAGCGTCGCCGGAAACATCAAATGCGCGGCGAGGCTCTTCTGTTCATCTTCGACGATCACGCCGGCGGCGGCGCCGTCGCAGTTCCCTCAGACTCTGGCGGGTCTCCGGGCGCGGCTGGTGGAGGAATCTCCGTCGCTGTCGGACTTCGTCGTGCTTAAATCAGAGAGCGCGTACTCGGTGGAGGTCGGGACGAAGAAGAAGCCGCTTCCGAAGCCGAAGTGGATGAAGGAGGCCGTTCCCGGCGGCGAGAAGTACGTGCAGATCAAGAAGAAGCTCCGCGAATTGAAGCTCCACACGGTTTGCGAGGAGGCGAAGTGCCCTAATTTGGGGGAGTGCTGGTCCGGCGGCGAGACAGGCACTGCCACCGCCACTATCATGATTCTCGGCGACACGTGTACTCGAGGTTGCAGGTTATAATCCAATCATTTCGTTTTATTTTTATGTCTTTGTTTACTCTTTCTAATTGTTTGAGTTGTTTACTGGCTTATTGTAATAAATGATGCTATTCACACTTTCACACTATGGAATGATGAGTTGAGGTGAGTGGAATGATTCCTCTCATCGGATTTAATATCTCCAAAGCGAAGGAGTGCGCTTTAGAGGATCAAATGTAGGTATAGTCGTCTGAGATTGTAATAAAATACATGTATATCTTACAATTTGAGTAAGTGAACTCCAAAAACTAGCCCAACAAATCTCATTCATATCGAAGACTGGACATCTTGAATGTGAAGTTTGTAGGACTGGATATCTTGAGCATGAAGTAAGTTTGTAGGGCTTAATATTTAGAGCGTCCAGTTTGAAAGACTGAACATCTGTGAGTGGTTTGATAATGGCCTGGTAAAATGTGGTCGGATAGGCCCAACAACAACCACTAGAATAGGCATTGATACTATCTTAGAATTTAGATTCGGATGTATAACAAACTTTTATGTTGTTAAAATGCTAACTTTAATTTTCTAATCAATAATTATAATTGTAATTCCTATATTCTAACGTGTACTTGTCTCACGCTAGAGGAGCCAAATCCTCTTTTATCTAGTTGCTAGCTTGTAATTATGATCAAATTGTTATATTAATTAAAAGGAAAATAATGCTTATGTCTGATTTTGAATCTGTACTGTCTTATGTGATTTTTTATAGGTTACTTTAAAACATGGGTTAATTACACACTAACTTCTCTTAAGGGTAGCCTTGTTACACTTGACATCCTTTTTGTTTGGGAAATTATACACAGCCATAACTTTGTGTACTTTTGTAATACCTATCCAGAAATTGCCCTCACCTTGCCTACTTTATGTATATTTCTACACTATTTCTCTTTGTAAATGACAAGGTAAGGAAGGTAGGTGTAATTTCCCAAAGAAGTATTGGATGTAATAGGAACTAACTTTAGGGGAGATTAGTGCAATTACCCAAGACCTGTTATAGACTTATAGAGTTATAGTTGCACTTGGAATAGTTTCTTCACTAGTTCACTTCAATTTAATTATTTTATGTCAATTTTCAGATTTTGTAATGTTAAGACATCCAGGACTCCTCCACCACCTGACCCTGATGAGCCCACCAATGTGGCTGAAGCAATTGCATCCTGGGGCCTGGATTATGTGGTTATAACGAGTGTTGACCGTGATGATTTACCTGATCAAGGGAGTGGTCATTTTTCTGAAACAGTGCAGAAGCTGAAGGCACTGAAGCCAAATATGCTGATAGAAGCCTTAGGTATGCATTTGAATATTGTACTTTCTGAATATTTACATGAACATCTAGTTCTATCAAATACCAAACAACCAAGTCTAGTCCTTATAGATGGGCACATAGCTCTATTTGAAAATTTGAGCATTTTTATGGTTTGCAGTTATAGTTAGTGGATAATGGATATGAAAGGAAAGACCATCTTTTGTTAGTTTGTTTAAACTGTAGGTTGCAAGGTGAATTAGGTGGTACCTATATTACTAATTCCCTAAGCAGTTTCTGTTGATGAATTCCATAGACATAGTTTTATTATTGAAATCGGTTATTTTAATTGTATGACTTTTAACGGAATTAAAAAGAGATCTTGTTGATAGAGCATGAAGAATAAATTTGGCTTGATTTTTGTATTTACATTTTACATATTTTTTGTTTAGGTTTCAGTCTTAGTATATATTTGTTGAGATGGATTATTATCTAGGGGATGCTAGTATGCTTAATTAAAAATCTTTTTAAATACAGCTTCACAAATTTATTCCTGTGATGATTGTTGCACTCTTTTTGCTGTTACAGTTCCAGATTTTCGAGGAGATGCTGACTGTGTAGAGAAGGTTGCCAAATCAGGATTAGATGTCTTTGCACATAACATTGAGACAGTCGAAGAAGAGCTTCAGAATTTTGTACGGGACCATCGTGCTAATTTTAAGCAGTCATTAGATGTTCTAATGATGGCCAAGGAATATGCTCCTGCTGGAACACTTACTAAGACTTCAATAATGTTAGGTTGTGGAGAAACACCTGATCAGGTTGTGAAAACAATGGAGAAGGTGAGAGCGGCTGGTGTTGATGTGATGACATTTGGTCAGTATATGAGACCTTCAAAGCGCCATATGCCAGTATCTGAATATGTTACACCAGAGGCCTTTGATAAGTATCAGAAACTTGGCATGGAAATGGTAAGTCTTTTGTTTGCGTTTGAATTAACATATTTTGGAGAAAGAAATAATCATTCTTTTTGTGAGTTTGTGGGAGTTATTGAAAAAGAAAGCAGTTATTTCTCATAATTAATTGGTTACCAAAGTAATTTTCAGAATGTTTGACGAATATCTCATACTATCAATATTTTATCTTAGCATATTTTGAGCACCTTAAGGATTATTATATCTTAATTCTTAAGATTAGTTATCATATTTCCTCGATTTCTTTTCGGGTAAATAAAATCATTTCCAGCATCATTTTTGCATATTCAGCTTTTTGTCAAATAATCTTTAACTTTCTAATCCATGGTAAATTCAGACTTGTCATTCCCTTATTTATTCTTTAGGAGTTACCACACCCCAGTGGCTCCTGCCAATAGCAATCTTTATCTAGCAATGCATCTGGCATTCTATACATCACCAAGCGAGTGTAATCATGGCACATTTCTCTCCTTTTAATTGCTGCCTCCAGCATCATGATGATTTGTGGAAAAACTGTAATACTATAAAAGCTGCATACTGTATTTAATTATAGTTTGATCATGTGGTATGAATGACGAATAATTGTACTTTGTATGTAGGGCTTTCGATATGTGGCATCTGGGCCCATGGTGAGGTCATCATACAAGGCAGGTGAATTCTATATCAAATCCATGATTGAATCAGATCGGGCCGCTTTCCCTCAAAGCTGACTTCTTCTTGATCCACCATCATTTTTATTTACACACTTCAATGTGCATTATATGTAAGGAGTGCAGGCTTACTGCATTGCTGTTGATGCTCATGCCACGTGTAATGATCAGTAAAAAGCTATAAACGGGCATAAGCTGTCTGCAATTTTTTTTCACTGTCTCCTCCCCAACCCAAACACCCATGAGTGGATTGGTTGATTTATTTAGAAAATGCAAATTTCAAAGGTTGATTATGTTCTCTCATTTACGTTAACTCATTTTTCTCTATTTAACTGGTGCTAACTTACACCAGCTGCTGTAGTTGTTAAAAGTAATAAGTGTTTACCTCTTATTTGAGAAATTGTTTAAAGCTGTTGATTTTAATATTGTTGAAGTGTTTACTCAATTTGGGTTTATTTGGTGGTTGACAGTCAAACTTATCTCACTGGACTTGAATTTTGAAGTGGAATTTGGTACTACTTTATAGCAGTGTACCACCACCAAGAGCCTATATAATATAACTCTGCTGGCAAATTGTCCTGAATCCATGTTTAGTGTTTACCGTTACAATCATCTGGTGGATAGCCTAGTAGAGCAGTGAGGTATTCTTTTTTGGGGTTGTGACTTACGACAGGCTGGCTAGTGTCTGCCTCACAACATCCTTTGGGGAAATGGTTAAACTATTGAAAATTGGAATACTTTGAGCAATTCATTTTTGGTTACGATTCATTCCTCAACCAAATAAAAACCTCTTTAAATATGGAAAGTTTGGGGAGGTCCCTTTGGTACTTTATGGGGTTCTCCCAGTAAAATGCTTGCTCGGATAATCTGGGTGGGGCTCTGGTCTTGATTGTCTATTACTACTACAATTGAAGAAACTGATGTTGATCAAAGGAACATGGGGATCATTTGTTTCCATGTGTGAAACTATCCTGAGGTTTGTTCCGTTCTCGTTCAAGATCAGTCTCATAAGATCATAATTATTAAAAAATTATTAAGGTTTGTTTGTGTAGTAGGTCTTCTTGCAAGTTAAAGTGACAATTGTTTTCTTATTTTTCAGTCATGGTTATTGTACCCAAAAAATACATATATGACATTTTATAAAAGGTGAATGTTTAAGACCAAAATTGGGAATTAATTTTTCAATAATGATAATAATATAGTGTATCATTTTCATAATAAATTTTGCTTGTCAAATTTGATTTTATGTAGATAGAAATTAAGTGAATGCATAAGTATCTCGAGTTTGAATATTTAACCTTTCCACCAGTATCGGTACGAGAACACAAGTATCACTGTAAAATATTTTTATTTTGGAGATGAGGTGGACAAGAATAAAAAGTAAGATCTTTAAACTTAATCGTATCAAGGTTTATTCAACAATTGAGAGGATTTTATCCCTTAAACTTAAAGTACATTCAGTATGAAGTTTTTGTTACAGGCTTCACTAGATTTAGATATGGATTAGGTATCTCTATTCCCAATCGTTTGTCAAACTCTCTAATTTCTACATATTTACAAATTATTGCAAGCTTGGGACACTACAAATTTGTCCACAGTGGCATCTAGAATGTTTTTTGTTTTGTAAAATCTGGATTTGGCACTCTATAAATAATATAAAAAATAAACGATATAAAATATGTTCGTGTATGCATAGAGATACACAGAATTATTTCTGTAGTATTACCATAAAATTAATTCAAAGCTTACAAAACATTTTCAAAAATAGTACGTCTGGATTTGGCACTCTGTCTATTCGTTTTGTTTGTTTAAAATCAAATTACTATATTTCTCAATTGACAATTCGAAAGGAGTACATGTACACCTTTCTTTTTCTTACGTTCTTTAGCATGACATTGACAGGCTTGCCCAGCATGTTTCGCTTTTGAATAATCTTTTCCCATTTCTTGAATAAACTTTTAGAATTGCCTTTTGAATTCATCCTTTTCAGTTTCTTTGTATTCAATTTCAGAATTCACTTTTGAATTCATCTTTTCCATTTTCCAAAGAAAAGAAAAACTTCAGAATTTTTGGGACGGGGAAAATTTACTAGATTATCACGGTGAAATCTAAATTACAAAAAAGACTCAATCCGCAAAATAAAATTAGCAGAATAAGTGTTACCATTTAAGAAAATGTGCAAAAGTTAAAACAGCATTAAAAACTATTTAATAGCATAAAAATATTACGAGTAATATATAATACTTAAATCTTCTGAAAAACTAGTGGCCTCACACGCAGGTCAGATTGATAAACTACTTATCTCTTTTGTTCATCGCATAGCATTCGTCCATTTCAAAGATTTGGAATTTGAATTCCAGTTAAAGTTGCAAAAACAATTTGAAGTTTCAAAATACACTTACTTTCTTTTAATAAACCCAACACACGAATAGAGTTTTATAAACACGGTTTTATGAAGTTGCATCATAAACTAACTTGAATTGACATAGCCCATAAATATGTTGTCATAAAATGAATTCAATATCTAACCATTACTATGGTAATATAAAACTTATTTTTTTAATAATTTTGTTACTTACTATTTTGATTTTAAAAAAATGTAAGATGCATAAATTATTTAAATTCTTAGAGTAAAGATATGGGAATTTTAATAAGTTGTTATTTAATTCAGTAAAAAAATTGTTATTTAATACCTATTGAGAGAGAAATAAAAGGGAGAGAAACATCGGAATAATAAGAACAGAAAAATAAAAAAATAGTAAATATTAATGAGGTATTTAAAATATTTAGATCTTAAAAAATACTACTTTAAATATCTATTTATGAAAACTCTGCACAGAACAGCTAGGCGCCTAGGTCAAAGCTTCAAATATTAATTCAATAAAACAGAACTATAAATATTTTTTCTACGATTGAATACAATTTTATATGTGATATTTATAAAATTACAAACTTCTTCTAAAAAAGAAAAATTATAAACTTATATATGTCTTATTGAAAACAATCCAAGGCGATGCTTCTCTTATTTTTTTCTACATGCACTCTTTTTTTTCGGTACATTCCAAGGCGATACTTTAAAATTGCTTTATCTTTCTCGTAAATGTTTTTTAAAAAAATTGCTTTATCTTTATTTTTGAACTTCTATACGGACAACTCAGTAAAAAAATGCGCAACCTTTATGTATGTCATGGAATGGAACACATGCTAATTGCCCCCACGCAGAGTAACACAAATAAAAAAATTTAGAAACATTAAATTCAAAATATATAACATACTTATATTTTTTTTGGTTAAGATCGAGAAAAATATATTACATTATAGTATTTAGCTTATTATCCTGCCAAGTGATTTTTTGGTTAAAAAAATCACATTATTTATTTTTATATAATCAATAAAATACAAAAATAATGTAAGATTCTTTTAGTTGCAAAATCAAAATGTAATTTCTTTTCAATTTCATCATTAAACACCCAGTTGATTTATATAACTGTCTTTGTTTCTCATTTATATTTGAGCAGATAGTTTTATGTAATAGTCATGTAAAATTATTTTAAATTATTTTTTATCTCAAATTATTATATATAGTAAATTTATTAACTTTTATAATAATTATATAAAAAAATTATATTCAATAATATTTTTAATTGATTAATAATATAAAAAATTATATCAACAGACATTGATATTAAATCTATTTCCCTTAAAGTGTAAGGAATAATGAAGTATCTTACTTTATATCAATTAAAAACGGATATATTACATGTATAAAAAATATATTTAAGTAAAAAATAATTTTCCTTTTAATTAGGATAGCCAGAATGTGAGATTGTTAGATGCTGGTTTGTCCTTCATCTAGAGCAAGATCAAAGCTATTTAAGCAGGTTCAACATATTCTTTGTTCACTCAAGCTAACTCCTACAATCTATTATCTATCTATATGCAACCTCACTAGTTATTTCTGTGTTACCCCTTTTACTCTTCACTTCTCTATCCTCCTCAAACAACCTCTTTCCTTACTTCACTTTTCAAACCACCCTATATTTCTATAGCCGTTAACCACTTTTCATCATTTACTTTCCCATCAAAATTTTCAAAACCAATTTAGCTAGCCATGCAACAACATCGAACACTGTATTGCTCCAACCACTACTACTATACCATTACAATAACCTGAAACCTCTTCACAATTAACTTGGTCCAAAAATCCAAATGGGTTGCTGCTTCAGCACCCCTAACTCTAAGCCACCTCAAAATGGCGACAAACACCAACAACCTCACCTTGGATACCACGAACAAAACTGCAGAATCAGATTCCGACAAACCGTTGAAGAGGAGTCTGTGAAAGAGGTTCTCTCAGAGACACCCATCTCCAAACCTCAACAAGTTCCAACTTTGATGCCACAAACGAAGACCCAATTGCCCATTATTCAACCCCAAAAGGTGCCCATCCGAAAAGCGTTGGATTTAGAGGAAGTTTCTCTCGTGTTGGAAACATGCAGCAACGGTGAGAGCTTCTCCACCACCACCACCGCCACCACCGTGACGGAAAACCGAGAAGACGAAGCCACGAGCAAGAGAAGCAACGGAACTCGCAACCGGAAGCGTTCTTACGCCGTCGACGGCAGAGACCGGAGGCCCAAATCTCCAGCGAGAAAGCCGGAAATTCCGGCGAGGTCACGGCCACTTCGCCAGAGGGAGCTCGACATTGCCCGCCGTCATTCTGGCGAGGTGACTGTCCGGCGGTCGAGGTCACCGTCGCGCGGGGGTCGGAGTCAGCTGAGGCCGCTGGGAGGGATCGGCCGGCGAGTTCCTCCGGCTAAGGCTAAGGGTGTTGTGGAGGAAAACGACACCGTTTCAGTGAAGGAGTCACTAGAAAACCCACACGTGTCATTAGAGTGCTTTATTTTTCTGTAGGTTTTGGAAGCACGTTTCATTCTTTCTCGGTTTCAAGGTTTTGGTTTTGGTTTTGTAGAAGCGAATGGCATGTTTTCCGTTTCAAATGCTTGTTTGTTACAACGTTGGAGTTCATTTGTTTCCTTGTGGGACTTGTTGATCGCAAAATTTGCTTATGTAAATACGTACATCTCCAAAGATGTTTTTCTCTTGTTTTTTTCCTATCTTTCTTTGCCTTGTTTCTTGTCATATCTCCAAACTCCAATCCAGGGATGGTGAATTTGTATGTGATCATTCTGGCATTCTGCAGTAATAATAACAATAGTATATGTGTGTATTGCATTTGAGTAGTTCTATATCTTCTTATACTTTTTTTTTATACAAATTTTCCAACTATTTTATAAAAAATACTAAATAGAAAAATAAATTTTATAATGTCCTGTAAATATAAAAGGCATTCAATATTTATTAGTAAAAAAGAAAATTAGTAAGAGAATTTTAGAATTGTTTTCTGATAATATCTTTATATAGTTTTTAAATAAAAAATTAAGTAAAGAGGTTCATTTTTTTTTGCAAAAATTTAATGAGAGAAGGGTATCTAGATAAAAGCCTGTGAACTTAAAAAACAGTTGATTAGAAAAGGTCCATTTAGTTATTAAATTATAAACTATTTATTGTATAATTGGTATTTATTTATATTTTAAAAGTATAATATTTATATAAAAACTTTTTAACAGCATTATAAAATGAACTTAATTGATGAAATATTAATTAATTGTTAAATTATGTGAAATTTTGTAGACTTAATTATTTGCAAAGTGAAAATTATATAAAATTTTATGGACTTAATTGATTATAGAATTAACTTGATTAAAAATGACTAACATTATATTTGATGCATATTTAATGAATATTTTTTCTTTTTTTTTTTAATAAAAAGTAAAAATGATGTAAAACTGTTAGCATTGAAATATCAGAAGTGATGAACTTATGGGATCTGAGCTCATTACTGTAAAAGAATATAACACACTCGGCATAGTTAGAGAACTTGTGACTTTTAATCTTGATTTAGTAGTTCAAATTAAACTGTATTTGATTTGTACTAATCATATGGATACTTTATATTATAAGCAGTAGTATTTTTTTGCATCACGTTGAGTGAATATAAAATGGATATGTTAAGCAATGGAAATGGTCCTCGAAATAGAGCAATGCATCCTCTTTACTTTATGGGGGAGGGGTAAGAGGAAGACAGAGCCTTCTTTTGCTTCTCGGTGTTGGTGTGGATTGTCTTCTTTTGTAGGCAACCAAGCGTGTACCTTGACATGCTTTCTGGGGCTACAAGCGTGCCAAAAAAGTGCACAATATGACAAAATATTAGACAGTTTTTGGAATGTTTGACACTTTTACTGATTTGATTGTTAATAATTATTTTTTAATTATATATATAAAGTATATTATTTTATTTCATTTTTTAAAATATGTAATAGTAAAATATATTTTTTAACAAATTAAAAAAAATCTAAAAAAAATAAAAGCTATGTGGTGTTTTAACTGTTTTTATAATTATATATAAGAAAATAAATTATTCATCGGTGGTCTAAAATAATTTTATACTTTTATGTAATAAAAAATTACAATATATGTGTTGAGTTATTAGTATAATTATTTTAAAAATTATATTAATAACGATTTTTAATTAATTATCAGTGTAAAAATATTTTTTCATCGGATTTAATTTTTATAATTTGCGTTCTTAGATTTAAACCACATAAATTAGTCTATATTTTTCACTTGAACATAAGCACGTGGATCAAATATTCTCTCATTATGTCTAATGCAAAAGCAACTAATTTTTTTTTCACATCTCTTAAATTGATGTGAAAATATTCAAACGCGTTTTAATTATTAAGGATGTGTGTCCAAACATTTAGAGTGTGTTTGTTTTAATGTTTGAAATCTCAAACGGATGTTCTGCTTATTCAAACACTTAGAGTTTCTATTGATACATTTCACCTTCATTTGGTTTTGAAAAAATCTTCAAATTATTCCCACTTCCTTCTCCCTCCGGCATGAACCTTTCCAGTTTCCATCTTTTTCTTTTATATAATGAAAATTCTGAAAACTACTCTCACTTGTCTATTTAAGAAGAGAA
Organism: Glycine latifolia; assembly: GCA_013407115.1. NCBI lineage: Eukaryota > Viridiplantae > Streptophyta > Magnoliopsida > Fabales > Fabaceae > Glycine > Glycine latifolia. Next base: position 17,923,179 of record CM023953.1, on the reverse strand, counting down.
AAAGAGTTATATATTTATAGTGTAAAATTGTTTTACAGAACATTCATTCATAATTTATTATACTTTTAAAATAATTATCTTAAAGTAATTCAAATAATATTTTATGATTAAATAATAATATAAAATTATTTTATTCAGTATATATAAAAGAAATTCATTTAGGAAAACTCTTCAAAAACTTTCCCACTGCTTTATTTATCCTCCCGCTCACAAGAGCTTTTGGATGATCACGTTCCAAAGCCAAAGTTAAAAACAAGGAAAATAATTATTGGATATTCTCTGGTGTTTGCACCTTGAGAGTAGTAGAAAGAGAAAAGTGATGAGTGATTAATTTAATTCATATAATGTGATAGAAAAATAAAGATAAAAGAAAAATTTTAGGTGTTGATAAGAATGGATCTAAAATATTTTATAATGGAACAATAAAATACTAGTTTATAGTATTTCAAAGAAAATATATCAATTTTAAGTTTTTACAAAATATATAATCAAATGGAAAAAAATTCAAATTATTTAATCTTTTGGAAATTATAATTAGAAACCAACAACTTTTGGGTGATAATACTTATCTCCCTTAATAAAGTAGTTTCGGATTTGAATTCTAGTTAATCTTTATGTAAAAAATAAATAATATTGAGAGAAAAATATTTATTTTTAGGATTCTCAACAAAGATTAATTATAGGGGTGTTCACGGGTACGGGTCACCCGTGAACCCGAACCGATCCGAACAGATCTGAACAGTTTGGGTTGGGTCATTTATATATTTGGGTCAAAACCGAACCGAACCGATCAAAACCGTTCATGTATGGGTTGGGTCACGGGTTTAGATTTACAGATCCGTTGATCCGATGACCCGATCCGTGAACCCGTAATAGTAATATAAATTTTATTATTTATATATATATATATATATATATTAAAAATTAAAAAAAAATAATTTGACAATAAAAAAAAGGTAAGATGTTATAAATGGTTAAGATTGCATTCAAAAATAAGATAGGATATTTTTTTATATTGCATCAAAAAATAGGATAGAATATTTTTAAGATTGCATTGCATAATATAATAGAATATCTTTAAGATTACATTGGATAATATGATAGAATATATTTAGGATTGCATTCAAAAATTGGTTAAAATCATATCTTTAAATTAGTATAAATAGAAACATATTTTGGTGTTCATGTATGCATTCCATTCCAAATAATATTAGAGTATTAGAGAGTTTATGTTTGCATCATTGAGAGAATTGTTGTGAGATCATATAGAAGCGTTTGACAAGTTTGATTCTTCAACTGATTTAAAGATACCTATTTGCTTAAGGAATATAAGCGTAAATGTAACTATCTTATTGTATTCTTCTTCTTGACTTTGAAAAAGGTCGCAGCTGGGAACTAGGATACCAGTTTTGTCTCTGTTCTTGATGAATTGAGACATGCAACTTCTGGCTGGGAAACTAGGATACCAGTCTGATTGGGAAACAAGGATATCAGTCTATCTCTATTCTTAGTGAATTTAGACTAGAGCTTTTTGCTCGGAAACAATGATACCAACTGGAATAATTGTTGTGTAAGGGTAGACTATTATAGTAAATATTGTTCACAAATATTTTGTTTTAATTTATATTATAAGTCTATTTTATAATATTATGTTGATGGTATTAAATGAATCAATTTTACTACTTTCATACATTTGATAATATTGTTTTAATTGTATGAGATATTTGAAAGAATCGTGATAAAATAGTAGTTCTAAAAAAAATTAAATGGGTAACCCGGTGATCCGAACCGAACCGAACTGTTCATGAACGGGTTGGGTTGGGTTGGGTTTCAATTTTTTTTTTCTGAAAACCGAACCGAACCGAACCGATCAAATTTGATTGGGTTGGGTCCTAAATTTGGCCAAAACCGATCCGAACCGATCCGCGAACACCCCTAATTAATTAATACTTTTAACAAAAATTACTTTATAGTTCGTATCAATACTATAATAAAAAAAAAAGATTTATAATTGGATTAATGTGTATTTTGTTTTACTTGTTTGTTTAAAAGATAAAATGATAAAATTAGTAGTAATTTATTATTTTTTATCTCATGATTTTTTATATTTATTTATAAAAATAATTTCATATTATCAGAGTAACATCTATTTTTTTATGAGCTATTTGTTTATCAAATATATTTAAGTAAAAAAAATTCTTAGTGGAGTCAATTATCCCATAAAGCTTAAGGTAGATCTATCCCTTGGTGTTGATGAGAGTTTGTTATTTATGGATTTCTAAATATCATTACCTTAAAGATAAAGTTATATATACGAAAAGTTGACAACGAAGTAGAATAATGGAGCGGTTGAATATAATAATATAATGGTTCCAACTTTCCTCTTGAGAATCAATTGTTGCACCACCATCCATCTCTACTCAAGATTAGCCCCGCCATAGGGACCTGGTCTAAATTAACGTTACAATCCTAATCGAAAATCCACATGCACTACCTTCCAAACATAACTAACCATTAATTTTTCTTCACTCTCTTCACTGTATTCAATTATGTTCTCCATTGCTACAAATGGCTATTCAAGGCACCGGGATAAGGGAAACTCTCAGGTACGTATGGAGTGTAGGGAGGATAAATAAAATAGTAAAAACACAATAGTTTGGAACGGGTGTCAATTTTTCGAATGTATAGGCAATCATGAAAATAGTGTAGTAGTAAAAAAGGAAGAGAAGTGTATCAGTAAAAAAGGAAGTGCATGCAAATTAATAAAGGCAACGATAATAATTATAGTAGTAGTGATATTGCTGAGATTAATAACAATAATTGTCGTGGCAAGAATAGTATTAGTGATAGGGATGATAAAAGCAAAGATGTCAGTCTGATCATAATAATAGTGATAAGATAATGGAAATAAATTGGTGATAGACGAAACTGTAGATATATCCATGTTTCGATTGATAACATAGTATTGACAATAACATAAGTCTCACAAGAGAGATAAACGAAATTAAATATTTGTTTTAAATTTGAGTAAAAATTAATTCAACATCATTCTAATTGAACAATTTTTTTTTAATTTGTATTTAATTAAAAATTGAAAGATCGTAAGTACCTCAAATAGATATCATTTTTACATGTTTTTTATATTCTTCTTTTACACGTGCGACAATGATAACATCTAAGTTTTTATTATTCTTAGAGTTTAATTTTCATATATGACAATCTATTTTTTTTTTTTTACATTACCAATCAAGTAGAAACCATGAAACATATGTCTTTTTATGTAGTTTTTATTTAAATTAACAGTTTTATCATATGAAATAATTTATAATTAAATGATAATATAAAAAATGAAACTATTGGTTCATTATAATTAATTTTTAATCACCAAGGTAATCTCTACATATTAAATGAGGTCAGAACGCTAGAATCTTGTCGACAAATATTAGATAGTAGCACAAGAGGCAGAAAATAGCCCAAATAAGGCCCTATAAGCATCGGTTTGTACTTCGTATAGGCTAACCTTTTAACTTTTTGGATCTTGCTAAATACACATTCATGTTTGTTAAGTAAACCCCCCTTATTCTCTTATTACCCATTATACCCTTTCATTCTGATGTGATGGCACCCTAAAAGTAAATGTTGAAGAGAGACATTGAGAGGTACACTTTTACAACTTGAAGTGACTGATCTACAATTTGAAATTTGAGAAAAAGTCACCTCATAGTCTCATACTATACTTTTTTTTTTAGTAAATAAAAAATAAAGAAAAGAAAATTTGAAATTCATCTCTTGAACCAGCAAGTTACATGTGCTTTCCCAGGTCCCCGCAAGTCTGCAAGTCCAGTATAGGCACCGTCACTAGCATTGCATCAGGACCTTGTTCTTTCCCGTCCATGTCAGAACCTACTTCACGTTCTCTAAAAGGTCGTAGATGGGTCGTATTTTGTAGCAATGTTTGAAGCCGGTGAAATATGCTTAGCCCTCAACTCTTAATTAATGTATCTGTAGCAAACATAGTGCCCTAGGAAAGCAAATGTGTAATAATAACTAATGATGCAATGCCTCTGTTTGCATATAGCAAAGTGAACAAATAGAATTTACTCAATCTAGGGAATGTGGTGTACCTGCTATATGTCCACTGTGGGAATGGGCTTGTTTCAGATTGCCCGTTTGGTCTTAAAGAAACCTAAAAAGGAAAAGTAGAATATTTAAGGAAGAAATTATGTTAATACAACTAATCACTAGCAATTCAAGGATGAAGAATGGTATAATATAATAATAAATTATATATTCTTATCCTGATTATTTGATCAGAAAACTTTCTTCTGTTTGGATAACTAAAATCTCTAATTATAATATGCTTCACTTCAGGCAGGGTGAAAACTTTGGCCTTTTGAGCATCTGATTACTTATGGTGTGATTCCTGTGGAACAAAGGCTTCTTTGGGTGGACTGTGTGGAGCTCATCTGGGTCACAATACTTTCAACGTAGGTTTTCTAAGATTATTTTTCATATCATATATAATTATTTCACACGACTATTTTTGCCATCAGAAGCAGGATTTTAATGTCCTATTGGATGCCTAAGTATCTCATGCCATCATGTGACTTTTTCCCCATTTAAGGATGGATATTTTTGACAGTGACATATACATGGATGCACACTACAAAATAGCATTAAAAATGTGTTGCATATAGTCATTAAATTGTCAACAGGATTCTCATCCCTACACAATCTTGTTTTGTTTTTAGCTATTCAAATGAGAAATCAGAAGCCCGAATATCTGAGGCAGCATCAGAAACAGGGTCATCCACTTCAAGTGAAAATTCCAAGGTAAGTAGACTGTGTTCTTCCACCGGGGTGTTTTAAGGTTCCAGGATAAGGCTCGTGATCCTTACCATCATGAAATGAAGAGAAAAACTGTGAAGCACATTTTAACCCTTTTTTTAATAACTTTTTTGGGACATATATGATTCTTTTATGCTGGACAAGATTTGGTAAATCGTTCTTTCAAATTGAGATAAAAAATAATACACCATATACTATGCCTTGTCTTGGTCTAATGTTCCAGTTAGATGAGTATCCTGTATTCCATCAATGTTCACTTCGTATATTAAGACAATAACTTTTTTCCCCCTATTCGTATTGTCATTATATCTTGTATACCACCAGGAATAAACGAAACGAGAAGAGGAGATAAAACTATCTAGGTTCATGGCAGTTGCAAAACCAACCTCAGCAAAGATTTGAAGAATCTATTAGTTGAAGGCCCAATTAAACGATCTTAGGGACATGAGGTTTTGATCTGCTTCCCATACAGGATATATACACTTACACAGGTCGTGCATCCTTCTGGCTAAGATCAACTATTCGGGTTGCAGTGATCAAATACAGGATATAGATGCATTCAGAACTCGAGTTAAATTATGTTATTTTCTTGGTTGTATCGGATTATCTCATATATCCGTATGTCTGTGGTCTGTATAAAAAAAATAATTCATCTCATATGTATAGTGATGGAAAATGTGAAAAAAACTACACAACATTTGCTTCTGGAATTTTAATTGCTCAAGTATCTTTAAGCTTCCCCATACATTACCCAACTTAACTACCCAAAAAAAAAAAAAAAAGAATTACAACCACTCCGTTCCCTGGGCATCAACAGGTCATTTGCTTATTCATATATTTGGAACACTGAACAGTGCATGAGAAATGTTAGTAGTATATTTTCTAACACAGTTTTTTTTTTTAAATACTATTCATTATTGTTTTAGTTTTATTAAAAATTATATTTTTTTTAATATTTCACTCCTATTTTGTTGAGAAAATATTAAACAAATAAATGTATTTAATGTCTTAGAAATATGAAATGTATTCAACATTTATCATTCAAAAGAAGAAAATTAATAGAACATTGCAAGGGGATGTATAATTAGGAGAGTGTTATTTAATATGAATGACTTAAGCGCGAATGGCATGAAATGTATATTTCAAAATATTAATTAAACATTTTTAAAATGCAAAAAGTGAATTTGATGGAAAATAGGTTGTGCACCGGGATTCCAATAGGATGGGATAAAATTTTCTACTCATCAAAATTGGTGGATTTTTTTTTCATTTCGTTCCTTTTCTTTTTATTTATAAAAATGGTATATTTTTTTTTATATTTCGTTTCTATCTTTTTAACATTTTTTCAACTCATTTTTCTCTCAATATTGCATTCTTAATTCAAACAAAACATTATAAAAATTAAAAACGAAAACGTTACAATGCCCAATTGGGGGGGCATGTGTGTCGGGTTATTTTGGATTTTCCGTGGCGCCCTTAGCCTTAGGCGTAGCTTTTGGGCTATTCAGCAATAGCCGCGGTGAAGATCGGATCCCTCCACTCTACGCTCTGCTCTGCAATGGCAAAGATCGAAAAACTGAACGAATCCGTCCCCAAATCGAAGAATAAGAGGAATCATCACGGCTCCACCACGTTCTTTGTCTTTGGACATGTTTGGATGTTATCTTTTCTATGAACACTTTTAGAAGAGAAAAATAAGAAGAAAAATATGAAATGAACTTTTTATAAGTTAAAATAAATATTTCATTAGCTAATTTGTAGATATCATCTCATCTTTTAGAGAAGTTACATTGATAAGCATCTACAAATTAACTAATGGAGAACTTTTACTTATGGAAAAACTCATCTCATTTTTTTTGCTTTTATTTTCTTTTTCTGGAAGTGCTTCTAGATAAACTTACCCAAACAGACCCTTTGTCGATTACCTTTTCATTTTGATCTTCCTCGGATTCCTCAGCTTCATCGTTTTCAAGATTCTCAGCATTTGATTCGATTCCTCCAATCACACAACCCGCCGTGTGTTCTGAGCTAGGTACGTATCATGCACTACCCACTTGGTTTATTATCCAATACCGCTCATCAAGATTTGAGTTTTCTTTATTATTATGTGCTTCTGATGGGAAATTAAGAAGAGGCCAATCCCCATTCCCCATTATGCTCTTTTTCTAATGTGATGCTTCTTCAACCTCGTTAGCTTTTTACCTTTTTATTTTATTTTATTAAGGTTTAATTCCTGGTATGGTTTTTATACCTGCACAATCTCAATCTTTATGTTTTAGTACCTACTCTACACCCAAAAACTCTTTTCTAGCAATTTGGATCATAGGTAGTAAAACGGATTAAAAATGTATGATAAGATACTAAAACGAGTAATTCTTAGATGTAAAACGTAAAAGTTGTCCAGGTCATTGAACAAATGAGTAATTAAACCTTTTATTAATATTTTTAGAGTACTAAATGGCTGAGGAAGAATGTCTTAGAAGTACAAGTATTGGAGGATATCCATGCTTTGAAAGATGAAGCTGTTATGTACCAAAAGAAAGAACGAGGTTATTGAGTAAAGTCATAAATTTTCTCTTAATACTTTATTTTTATATGCCTTTTAGGATTATGGAAGATACTGATTTCTTTTAAAGCAAATTACAGTGACATTCTTTTGTAATTTCTTGAGATGGCACATGATATTACTTTTTTTTAACATTTTCTATATTTTTCTTACAAAGATATACGGTGTAATGTGTTTCGTAAGTTAAAAAGACACGAATAACGTGTGGAATCTTTAGATATCATAAAGGATGTCAACGTAATTTGCTATTTTTTTTCTAACATTGTCACTCAATTTTCATAAGAGTTTGTATGTAGATGTGTATGCTAGTACTTTTACTTTATGCTTCCAACACAAATTCATGTTTGAAAAATGATTTGTGGACATTTGAAATCTATTTGACACCTAAATAAGAGAAAGAGATAAAGAAAGAGAAATGCAGATATGATAAGTGGTATGATATGTAGTGTATTTGGTTTAAATTCACTTTTAGCAGTGATTAAAAATCACGTTAAGAGAGAAGCAACACACTACTAGCTTCAGCTTTTTCATGGTTTCACCATGCTCTTATGGATTAGAATCAATTTTCACTCGTTATCTAAACACACTAGTAATAGAAACAGAGAGATAGAGAAAAATAATGAATGTCAATGAAATGTTTAAGAGTAAAAGTGAGTTTGTGAATCATTCCTCTTCATGTTATCCTTATCCACTGTTATCTTTCTCAACTTTACATTATCATTTCCTGTGGAGTTACATGATTTGTACAACAATTTTCTGTAGCATTTGTTTTTCTATCTTATCTTTCTCTATCACATCACCCATCTTATTACACATTTTTCTCTCTATTTTCTAATATACTCCTTCTTCAACTCTACTTCTTTTGGCAGGATATTCGCATGACATAGCTAGGCTTTCATTGCAAACCTAGTTCCAAGCTTGAAGGCTGCGGCAACTAGCAAATATCATTCTTAATCAGATCCTATGATGTAATCCTTGAATTTAACGTCTTTCCCAACTTTTGCTCTCGAATTCCAAAATTTACACTACTCATTTCCCCCTGTAGTTTTCTTTCATTAGTGTCTTGTGTATTACATTTGATATTTTAACATGTTCCTTTCCACTTATATTTCCTTTTCCCTTTACTGTGGTGAAGAAGGATGACAACTAAGATCAATATCAAAGTACATTGCATAGATTAAAAACTGATAATGATGGCAGAGTAATATCCTTTTACTTTGCCAATTGTTTATTCAAGAAGAAATGCCATTTCTTGGGGGTTAGGGATATCATGATTTTGAAATTCAGACCAATTTGATCGGGAATTGACCACAGATCCAACGCTTTCTAAAATCAATATATCTTTAAATCAGATCAAAATCATTGAATCAATCAAAAATTGGTAAAATCTTGTGGGATAATCGATTTCGTTTAAAATTTTTTTTTAAAAAAAAAACTTTTAAAACGACATCATTTTTTGTTTTTTTTTAAAATATTATGATTTATGACGAAGTAAAATTTATTTTTTATTATTATCAATTTATATATATATTATGTTATTTTGTGTTTAATATTATTAAAATATTAAAAATTATTTTTATTAAAATCGATTCCATCCCGGAATCTAAACCAATGTCTTTATGAGTTCGATGAGTCCGATTCTGACAACGTTAGGGGATATAGACTATGTGTTTTTATTATCTACTTTCTGTTTCTGGTTGGTGGATTGGGGTGGGGTATAATGAAGACCCGAAACTGCTATTTTGCATGCGACAGATTTATCAGTAGTTTGGTGTGGTCGCTTGCATATTGATGGCACCACAATGCATTTATGCGAGGCATTTCTATCCTTCATGGTTAGTTGCTATGTTCTATTATAACATCCTAATAATCCTCTCATTACTTAATATGATATATATTAAATAAAAATGTAACAACCTATGTTTTGAAAAAATGAAAAAAAAGGGTAAGATACCGATTTTATTTATGACCTATTTGCATTGATGAATCTTCCCATTGCCGAGCGTTTAATCAAAGAATTTTTTTTCTTCTGCATTTTATGAATTGGGAAGTCAAACATAACATGTTGCTTTTAAGTTTGGTTCGGATGATTTTTTTGATGAAAAATCGAATGAAATCAACCTACAAACACCTTTAGTAACTAGTAAGTAGATCACATGATTTTTAGTACTAAGAAAAGAGAAAAGGGAGAGGAACATCCAAAAGGATATTGAAAGAAGTTGTTGAGAGAATTTTTTTTGGAAGGTACTGTTGAGAGGAATCTTATGATGAATAATATTTTTGAAAATCTAATCTTTAATCAAACCGAATAAGATTGTGTAATTCATACAACTAATTTCACTTAGTAAAATAATACATATTTTGTTGTACAAGTAATAAGAAAGAGTGTTAAGAGAACATATAATTGTTGTTAGTGGAATATCTACTTCATGATTGTCATCTTGAGGTTACGAGGGTTGTTATAATTCTCTGTTTGGATTTTATTATTTCTGCACTCGACAATATTTATGTAGTTTAAGACCTTGTGAAGTATAGTTGTGGACCATATTACCTTAAATTTAGAAGGTGGTTTCAAGTTATCATAACATGTTTTTGGGAACATACAGGTAAATAATGTGTATTTTCATGTATGTTACCGGATTAAAAAATTTAATTCCTATATAAGTATAAAACGTTTTCAAGAAAAGAATAATTTTCATATTCCCCCATTATCATTCCTTACAAAGAGGGTGAGTAAATTGATTTCCATGGGTGAAAATAACATAAGAAATAATGTGCCTCATTATATATTTATGTACAACTTTCACTTTTATCTTTCTAACTTATTTTATATATCATTTTCACAGAAAGACGTCTAACAAATTTTAGTTATTAATTAATTTTTTTTAAAATATAAAAAAAAATGTCATTTTCAAATTTATTCTCAAGAACAAACGTAGATAACTTATACAAAAGTCTCCTTGTGAAGTTCCGTGCATAAAATAGTGTAACTAGAAGAACTATTAGTACCAGCGGATGTTCATAATTTTAACACAGGCTCTACCTTACAAATGTTCTAAGATATTGGTTCGGGAACCAATTAGAAAGATAATGAGATATCTTAGAAATTACATATATATATATATATATATATTAGAAACATTTTTTCAATCTTTCTCTTCTAATTTCTTAACCAATTCTTTATATTAAGGGTACTTGTTATCGTTCTCTTTTTAAATATCATTATTTCTTATTTATATAAAAATATAATGAGGCACTAGTAATTGAAAGCAACCAATACAACCAGCATTACGAGTATGGGTTTGATTTTTTTAAATAAAGTCTTGAATTTGAATCTTGTAAATGAAAAAAAAATATGATTGAAAAGAGAGATCTCACCTAAGATGGTCAGTTGCATCCTCTCAGAGATTAATCATCATGAATACTTCACTCCAATGTTACATGACTCAAAAAAAGTTTATGCTGAGTCGGGTGTATACTGTGGCGGTGAGTTATGTGTTTATTTATTTGGAATTGATATTGGTAATGACTCGTATACACGGTGTCTCTTTTGGTAGTTGGTCATTTTGTGCCTAAGTGAACTTCAGGACACTTCATTTGTCACAGTGGTTAAAGTGCTATATAGTTGCACTTTTATTACCTTCTATTTGTGGAAGATAGGCACCAATTTGATAGCGGCGATTAAATGGAGCCGTCACATGGCTCAGTTATGGACCGCTATATGCAGAAAACTTAGAATTGCTTCTAGCCTCGTTATTTATGTTGTCTCGTTTTTAGACACTAGTCAATTTGTGTGTTAAAGACAGTGTACACAAGATGTAAGTAGTAGATTTTCATTTGCTAATTTCAATCGCTTATTTATGCAGTAACAACTTTTACAAACGGGGACAAAAAGTGTAAATGCGCGCGCACATATTAGAGTTGAAAGAACAAAACTTAAATGTAATTTTGCAAGTGTTTTTGCTGTTGTTCTTTAATCAAGATGGGAGCTTTAACTTAATAATATGCATTGATATTTAATGGTTATGCGATCTTGAGAGATAAAATTTTCAATTCTAATTAGAAAATAACACCAAAACACTTATAAAACTACATCTAGATATAGTAAAACAAATCTATATTTAGGTAAAAAATTCAGATTAGGTATAAATGTAATGTAACAAATATAGAAGACATTAATTAGTCACCAAACAAAAATATAATCAAAAGAGGAATTTACGTTACATTGATTTCAAATCCTAATTGAATATACCCCTTAATTTGTCGCACTCCATCCCTCAGAAACAATAATAATAAGAGCATATTCTTAGCACTAAACGTTGTCTTCAAATTTCATAGATAATGCCACTTTCAACCAGGACTTGCTGGCTTCTGTTGCGGGTTGTGGCATTCATGTTTGGTATTTAGCGACACTGGACGCTAAATCCATTTTTTGGTGACCTTAATTAAGCATAATTTACAACACACGTAAACCATAGGAAGATTTTCTTTGTTGAATTCACTGTGTAACAACAGGTATTACAATTCCACTGAACCAACAAAACTCAAGAGTTTGGCCTTTCCTCAGAAAATCTAGGAAGTTGAACCAGTGAGTTTACTCGCGTGACACCCTCCAGACCTGACCAGTGTTGATCTTCAGCCACTGATGTTCCATCTTCAACACTAACAGATACCTCTCCAACTCCTCCTCCATAGGTTTCATTTTCTTCTGAGGATCTCACAGTAAAGTTCCTTCGTAAAGATGGCTCAGGCTTTTGACTGTCATCTGACTCAACTGGATTACCCGAATGGTTGCTCTGGATGGTTGCAGAAGAGAAGCATTGCTCATCACAATCAGATTCTGAGTCCATTTTTCCATCCAAAAATAGGCACACAACTGCACAATCATCCATTTTTGAAGTAGGATATTTAAGTTTCCACTCACGAGCCGCGGAATCCACCAGAGTCCTCGCTGCTGATGATCGAGTTGGCGCTGAAGATACTATCCCAACCACCTCTTCATTGCTCAAAACATCCCAGACCTGCACAAAACATCAATAGTTGGCTATGCTACCCATCAGGGCTCAGGAGACTATGTGAGTTTTCAGAGCTAACATTGATTTTTCTGAAAGGTGGATAGTAGCATAAAAAAAAAGGTAAACCAGATGCTACAAAGTTGATTCATGTAGAAAAGCAAGCATACACAAGAAAGCAGGGAATCAATGATATAGTGCTGTAACAATTTTCAGCAATGCAATATGTACGATTTTGTCCAGTGGAGAAACTATTATACTATATGCGTGGTGGGAAGAACTATTTTTTGGACTATGCAAATTCCACTTCACCAATACATATTGATTATATCCTCATCAAAAGTGGCAAGGGTGCTGTGAACTTTCTTGTCTTACCATATCTTGCACAATGCAGTTCACTTTTATTATATTTGTAGGCTTGTAGTGTCACTGCTGGATGTTATGTTAACGAAGAACAATTACGTACTTTTATCATGCAGAGAAAACGGCAGGTTATACTTATACATAGCTTATAGCAAGTTACTTGACAATTCTGATGCCTTCACACAGTTGCAAATAACTTAGATCATGTTCTAACTCCTTGTCAATAGTTTTGTCAAGAGTGCTAAAAATTCGGTTCTACACAAAGGTTGGTTTTCAGAAGTCATTTCCCAGTTTCCTTACTACAACGGACCACCATATAGTTAATGAAATCTCATTCATTACTGGTCTAAAAGTTTGCCACTACGTATTACATGCTCTTATTTCACTATATCGCAGCATTACCTGGTGGTATAATGGTTAACACACACACACACACACAACAGAAAGCAACTTCAATAGTGGAGCATATTTTTAGCATTTCTTTTGGTGTTACAATCGGAGAAAAATTAATGAAATAATTTCCCATATAGCATAAAAAAATGAATGAACAAATAAAACTATATATGAGATTGAAAGTTCTTACCCCATCTGAGGCAAGAACAATGAACTGATCTTTGTCTGTTAGCAGCCGATGAGAAAATTCTGGTATAGAAATCACACCATATTCCTTCAAGCAAAAATCTCCAAATGCTCTAGCCATTGCTAATCCTGGTGCATCATCAAAAGGCAACCATACCCTATGAACTTCTGGCTCATCTTGTAATGCAAATACCCTACCCTTGCACTGTTTAATTCGTTCTGCTTCCCCTATAAATATTAACATCCAAATTTGAATAAGTTTACATCAAGCAAAAACATAGATTTGACATAGAAAGGATGAATGATGACAGTATATAACACACTTGGCAAATCAGGCTTCAAATCAATGGTTAACTGAATTGCCACCATGGAGTCATTGCTGTCCTTGGATCCCATAATTGCTCGGGAATCCCCAATATTTCCCATGAACAAATTTGAACCCTGCAGAGTGAAGAAAATAAAAAATGTGCAAAAGAAAATGAAACATGAGGATAGATGCTGCTCTTTGAGATACCTGCTTCACTATAGTGACAGCTGTGCTTCCACTACAGAAGCAGTCCAAATTTGGATGAGACCTCAACACTTTATCCATAGCCTTGTATGCCTTCATGAAAGCTTCTCTCCACATAGAATTTTCTTTATCTTCAGCAGACAAACCTTTCTCAGATTCTCCACTTTCAGGCTTTATGTTGCCCCTAAAACAAGCTTTACCTGAACCATTTCGCCCTGATTCAGAAGAATGCAAAAATGAAAGCAGTTTTAGCGGCAAGGCTTCCCTGACTTTGTGTGCAACAAGGTGACCGTGCGGACCATGGCCATCAAAGACACCACAAAAGGTCACATCTTCAGACATGAAATCCTACAAAAAAAAGATCCAAACCAAGAGTGTCAACTTTCAAAATTAACTAAATCTCCATTCATTCAATGAGAACAGTGCATCCTCAACACTACAAGATGAAAATACTTACTTCCCACACAATCATGGCATCCTGATTAATACCCTTCCGACCCTGCTGTGTAAATATGCAAGAAGACCTGCTCTTTCCATTGGTGAAAATTCTGTTTGGTAAGGATGGTAATTGGTGCAGAGAGACAACATGATCAGAGAATGTTCTCCTTGCACTCTTTTGACCACAGAATCCGATCTCTAGACACGTTGGAGCGATCGTGTCTCCATTGCTCCCGCTGCTACAAGTACTCTGACTGCTTGTTGAAACACAACAGCCCATTTGCTCAGTTCTAGAATGAAGACATCAGGTGGAAATCATGTCAAGTTCCTTCCTTCTCAAGTCTCCACTATAGATCTCATCAAACTCTCAGATTCCAACTATAGTCAACAGAGTAAAAATCCTGAATCCAAAGATTCTCTCACATAAAGAAATTTTTAGACAATCTACACCTTGAAGTTGAAAACTGGGGTCTTCTTTGGTACTTGGTCAAAGGCACAATTTTCCGGAATCCAAATGAATAGATAACGAAACCAGCTGAACAAAAGAAGACAAATGAATTTTTAATTAATATATGGTCTGAAAGAATCAAACCCTTGTAGCATGTAAAGAATTAAAAAACAAAAACAAAGAAACACTCAATTAATCGAGCTATAAGCATATAAAAATCCCAACATGTGAACCAGTTGTAGAATATACTAAAATTCTGTCCGGTCATTTGTCTTTCATCAGGATTCTCATTGGAAGAATCGAAATGGAGAGTTTGAAATAACTAAATCAGGAAATCGTGAAATAAGTTTTTTTTTTTTAAGAAAGCAAAGACAGAGAACACAGCAGAGCGTATAATACTCCTATCTATCTACAAATTTCAAACGGGTTAATCACAAAAAATTATGCCTTTCCTTTTCACAGAATCTTGAGATCTTTATAGAATCAAAGATCAGATACATATCAAGACCATGGAATCTCCAATTGAAAACCAAAAACAAACTTTTGATATTTTATTCAATTTTCCTCACAGTAAAGAACATCTAATTGTAAAATGAAGAAATTAGAAAGAAAAAAAAATACAAAGTATAAAACTAGTCACGACATACTTGAATTAACTAACCTAAATGAGATCAAAATCGGAATGAGAATAACCGTCTATGACCAAAAGCATATATAGTTACAAACTCTGATTTTACCTCTGCAACCAGGTAGAACAGAAAACTTGGTAAATGACACATGAGAGAGAGAGAGAGAGAGAGAGTAAAGTAGTACAAACAAACTCTGGTTTCCCGCAGCAGAGAAATACATACAAGAGATAAAGCTGATAACGCAAAAGCAGAAAAGGACGAAAGAAAGGTATGACATGATCTCATCAACCAAGAATCACACAGAGATCAACCAAGCAAAACTTACGTTATTATTATCATAATAACAAGCAAAAGAAAACAACAAATGTCGCAATAGGAGACCGAGAAATGAGTGAACAATTCAACAAGGATCAAATCAACCTAAAATAATAGAAATTGTAACAATAATATCTACAATAACATAGCAGAAAGATCAAGCGAACTCTGAATTGAATAGGCCAGCTCAGAAATACATAAAGTAAAAAAAGAAGAAGAAAAATTATTTTTGTGTAGAAAACCAAAATAATGCAGGGGAAAAAAGACAATTGTTTTCAGAAACTTGAAGTAACTTAGGAACATTCAGAAGACAATGAGTCTAAGGGAACTTTTTAGTTATCTCAGTTAAATTTAAACAAAGTGAATTCAGGCAGAGAAACAGAACATGCAGATCCTGCATCTGCATTGGTGGTTTTGTCTCCAAAGCAAGCATAAAAAAAGTTGACAGTATACAATACACAGAAAGTGTTAGATGAAGGCAATTAGGAAGGAAAAAAACAATTGAATGATTAAAAAAGTGGGAAAATGAAGGGAAGATGGAAATGGTGGAAGTACATTGATCACCTTTCTTAGAATGGAGAAGAAGGGTTGGACTGATGAGAGAAGAAGTGATACAGAGTTAACAAAGAGAGGAGGGGAGAGGAGAGAAGAGGGTGGTGCAGTGTGTGAAGTTATTAATTGATAGACAGTAGACAGAGAAAGACAGTATAGTAAAGCAGGGGAGAGGTAGTACAATTGAATTACTCAACTGGTTTTAAGATTTATTATTATTATGGTTCAGACTAGTAATACAAATAATTGTAACTATTAATTCTTTGAAATCAATTTTTTTAAATAAAATATGTTTCTATGTATAATAAATTATAAAATTATTATAATTTAAATTATTTGATTGTTGAAATTATGATAATATATATTAGGTTTTATACATCATTTAGGTTCCTAAGTTTTTTTTAGAAATGATTAATTAAGTCTCTAAATAAAATAAAAATAATCGGGGTCTTTTAATTTTTATAACATTTGTAATTGGGTTCCTAGAGTTAGCTAATGGCGATTTAAAATTTAAAATCGACAGAAAAATAACAAATTGTGATGATTTTATCAAATTGAAAGAACTTGATTACAAAAATTATAGAAGCTCAAGGATTTTATTATAATTTTTTTAATTTAAAGGCCTAATTAAAAAAATAATTTTTTCAAGAACTATTTATGTATTAAACCTATATACTATTGACATTATATTAAATAAATATAATTTTCTATTTTATCATTTGTGCACCTCTTATTTTACAGATTTAAAATTTAAAATTTTAATTATAATTATAATTTTATACTTTTTTTAATCTATTTTAAATGAGTTGAATTATGATATTTAATTTTTTTTCTAAAACTTGCAAGAAAAATAGAAATAATTATATTTTATTAGTTATTGAAGTGTAAAATATTTTAATGTTTTTATTATTTATTCCATATTTTAAGGTTTATAAAATTTTATATTCTTATAAACTTTTAATTAGATACCTACATGAACATCATAGATAACCTAATAATTTAACCCCACCATTTAGATCTATCAATCATTAGAAACATTTTTAAACATGTTAGATAACAATTCACATGTTAAATAAGTAACATATTGATTTTTTTTATATAGATCTGACTCTTGTAAAATGAATAGGAATAAAATAAATCATCTCAGTTATTGATAAAAAAAAATTAATAGTTAATATTCTAGCTATCCATACATGTGCAATTGATATATCAATTGCTGGGTTTTTTTTTTTCCATTAATAACAACAAAAATTACTTACATTACCCTTTAAAACGAACAGTCTGATTAAAACCAGTTGAATAATGTTGCACTAAATCTTACAAACTTTAATTTTGTTTTCTACAGGAGGAGTAGTAGTACCCACATCCTGTTATTCCTCACTTAGAGCAATTTTCATTGGAGTATTTTAAGTTACTTTTTTAGTTTAGGATACGTCATTTATAGAGTGACACCGGAAGAGTTATTATATGAGCTGGCACACTAATTATGCAATTGCATCTTGCACAAGAAATCATAGCAATTATAAAAATTCTGGGCCCAGAATATATGGAGTTTAGAACTCAACGAGAGAGGCAGAGAAAGGTCCCCCACCAACACTGAATGCAGTCACGAGAAAGGCAGAAAGTGAGTGGAAAAGAGAGCTACATGGTTAGGAAAATAATACCTTACACCGTATAAAATAAGAACAATCATATGTAATAGTCAAAATTATAAAATAAAAAATGTTAAGAAACCGTGTATGATATTACTGAATACGTACCGATAAAAATGATCTTAACATTTTTATGTTACAAATTAAAAAAAAAAAAAAATATATATATATATATATATATATATATATATATATATTATATTTGACTTCAGTGGAGTGCCCAAATTTATAGCACTTTTTCAATTACCTCCGACTTTTATTTTTATCAATTAAATTTCTTAATGTTTTGTTTTTAAAATGAAAATTTAATTTTTAATTAAATAAAACGATAAATATGGAATTTGGCCTCGTGGTGATTAAAACACAGCTCGACACTCTAGATTACAGAATCAGTGTGATGTCCTAATTTAATCAGATACTGCTTCAAGCTAAGTGTGAAAAAACAAGAGATTATGATAAGGGAATATATATATGAGATACTCTACGTAGTGTATAGACCAATCAATTTATTAATTTAACGAAAATAATTAAATTGCTTGTCATTAGTTGATCACAATCCTTATCCAGTTAGCTAGTGCTCCCATGAACGACAAACCATGCCTTAATTAGTTATTTTCTACTTGCTTATAGATAAAAGGGTATGCAACCAAACATTAGTGATAGATATTGATATAGAGATAAATGGTGATGTTACGTACATGTTGTATGATGCCTAACTTTAAATCCGAATTATAAAAACTAATTATATGTGGTTCATTACAACTAACTTAATTAAATTCAGGTCTTGAATTCAAATTTCATAAATAGAAAAAATATTATTGAGAAATAACTTAGTATCAATTAACTTACGAGTAGGATGATACTTTGTCCCCTTTTTTTCAAACATTTTTTTAATCTATTTTTTAAATTAAATTTCAATAATTTTAAAAAAATATCTCAATAGTTATAAAAATATTATATCCTAATTTAAATTTTTAATTATTAATTCAAATATAATTATATATTTAAAATATTTATTTAAATAAAATATTAATAAATATTTATCTTAAAAAATACACAGACTAAATGTTAATTTATATATATTAAGAAAACTTCCAATGTGCTATTTACTATAAAATAGATATAAAACAGGAACAATAACATACTGCCACCGAATTGTTGTGGGAAATTAGGTATATCAATTACTTAATATTAAGCAATAAATAACTTTACGTTTAACTATAGTAGAATCTTACGATGTTGCTTCACCAAAAAAAGAATCTTACGATGTTAACACTTATACGTGTAGTAGATAGATAGTTTTAATAGAGGTAGTGTTTAAATGATTTATTTTCTTAAGTTGGGTCAAACACAATTTTTAAGGAATTATAAAAAGTAAAATTAATATGTTAACGGAAAGACAAGTCAAAAGGAAAAATATTAATTGAGAGAAGAGAATTTATATTTTTTAAAAAGAAAAACAACTAAAAATATTATATCAAACTATATCTGAAAAGGAAATAAATTTTAAAAAGGAAAAATGTGAGTAACAAGTATATCCTTTTCTGCTTATGATGCCACAGGTGTTATTTAATTAAGTAATTATAGTCCTTGTATTTGATTCGATCTTCCCATGGTCGCTTTCTTAAGCACCCACGGTAACGTATTGTGATTTTAAATCTAACACCTTCTTGAGTGATAAACTCTCATTACGCAACGCATAAAGGATTGACCCAAAAAAGTACGAAAATGAAAGGAGGGAAATTACCACAAACCATAGTCATTTATATTCCATTAAATAGAAGGAGCAGGGAGCATGAGCTTGCAACCACTGCAAGTCAAACAATAACTATGATTCTGAGGATAATTAAAAAAACATTTAAATTATGATATATCAAATACTGTTAGTCTACTTCTTTTTCTTTCTTTTACTATATATTAAATCGCTTCAAAGTTACATGTTAGAAAGTTCGTAGTCCTTCGATCTTTAATTGGTAGGCAAAAAGAAATAAAATACTAATGTGAGTAAAAGGATTATTCAAACCCTTACAATTAATTAAGGAGCCATCTTGTAAAAAAGCTGCTGGGTTAAGGAACCATCTTGAAAAAAAGTAACCAAATCACGGAACTTGGGCCTTAACCCAAACTCAAGATGTTACCTGAACTAATTCTACTAAATCCTTTATTTCTAAGCCTTTTGAAAAATAATTAAACTTGATTTCTAAATAAACCAAATCACTGTGTGTGAAATTGGACAATAACGTTCTGTGTTGCATTGCATGTGAAGTTCCTGACTTACATGAATTGTGATAATTTATTGATCACCACCGAGAAAATATCAAAATGAGTAATAGATAAGTACTGAACTCATCAAAATGAGTAATAGATAAGTACTGCAGTAAATCAACCAAGCAACAATATCTGGTTACATCACATGCAATGCAGGTACGTAGTCACATCTAATTGCATAGCAAGAAGCTAGCTAAGCCTTAGGTAGTGGAGATGAGTTGATCAGCCCCAAGAAAATGTTTTGTCTGTGAGGGTGGCAAGATCTTTGAGAGAAAGTTGTGGCCAATAAACTCGATATCCTGAGTTTTTTGAGAATGGCTGTGTCATTACTTGTTTGTAAGTAGAAGATCATCAACATTAACTAATAACCTTGCTACTATTTGATGCAATTACTAGAAAAAAACATGAATTAGTGTCAGCCAAAAGTGGATGCTAACTAAGAAAGACAAGACTAAATGCGTAAGAGTCTCTTTAAATACAAAACATATATAAGCAATATATCATGTAATTTTTATGTTGAGTTGATAATTATGTATATTAAATTTTGCCATAAAACTTACTTTTGGGATAAATACTTCTACTATAGATATTACTGTATTTCTTTGAAGATAAAAGTTTTTAAATTTAATTTTAGCCAAAATTATTTTTTCCATACCAAAATCATCTAAAATCAAATATAGAAATACTTACCCAATTAAATACGCAATAATTTATGTAATCAATGCCAAGAAGGTTAGATACAAAATAATACGTATATAGGTAGATGCCAAGCTAGTAAAGGATCGTTAGTAAAATATACGAGTGTGTTGGCTTTATAGCCTGCAGAACCAACTTTCTGCAAGCCAGCCTAAAGTTTATGTTTTGTCACGAGCTATCCGTTTGTTTTTACTTTTGTGTCTGTGATTCTGTACTTAGAAAATAGCTGTAAAAGTAATTTTAACACTGATAATACTATATCAACTGGGACAAGTGGAAACTATTCAAATAGGACGAGAGGATCTGAAAATCAACTGTGTAATCGTAAAGTCTCACTTAGAAATATTCGAAGGGACATATTATAAATATCTTCTCCTTTCAATTCATGGATACCTTTTAAAATGACAAAATTATAACATCGAAAAGCATGTCTAAGCAGATAATATCTCGAATCCAAAGATCCTAACTATGCATGCAGACTAGCTTGATGATGGAATACGACCAATTTGTGAATTGCGTTTCAGTTTTCGTGTACTATTACACGATACAGTTTGGCACACGCATGTACATGTTAGACTTCCAAGTTAAAAAACCCACTTGCTATCTGTAAAGGGCCCATGGCTACATGAATGAATATGTGGACAAAATGTTGAGTCTTTATTCACAAAGCAGGTCATTTCATTTGTTGCTTTAATTCTGTCAATTTCATTTTCTCCTTTTCGATTTCGAAATTTTCCTAAGGGGACCCGGAAGAAGGGAGGAAAACATGGGTTTCCATAAGGTGTAATATCATATTGTCTACTTGCTTTTATTTTGTTGTTAATTTTGCTTTTTAGTGGGAAGGAAGAGTGACTCGAGATAATGAAAGTATGCCCGCGAGTTGGATTTTGGCAAAGAAAGGAAGGGGATAAATAAAACAAAATTATATTAATTAAGTCTATAGTCAAGTTTAAATTTAATTTTATTCGACTCAAATAAAATTATAATATAGACAAAAAAAATTATTTGAATTTTTAATATAATACTAAAAACTTAAACCCATGATCAATAATTAAGTTAAAATAATTACATGGTAGTGAATTAACTACCGTGTAATTAATTTTTAACACAAATATATATCTTTAAAAAGTCAATAAATATATTATTTTAGAATATATATAAAATATAATATTATTAAAAATTAATGATAATATTATTATAGTATTTTTATACTTATATCATTAAATCAGTCTATTTATTTTAATTTTTAATAATTTAAAATAAATAGTTTTTAAAAACTTCTTAATCTATTTTATTTAATAAATATATGCTTATAATAAGTCAAATCTAATGCAAGACATATATATATATATATATATATATATATATATATATACCGTTAATACTGTTGTATAGATTATAGACATGGAATAAAACCCATAGGTTGGATGTTCCAATGACAACCATAAAGTGAACTTCAGACACGCTTATCAGCAGAAAATCAAATGAAGTTTTGAATAAAATAGTCATTAAACCACTGTAAGTAGGAGGTGACTGTCTGACTGAGGTGACACGGAGTGAATCTCACTTGGAAATGCTTTTGAACATCCCTAAATTATGGTTTGGAGTTTCTAAAAGGTAAACCAAATATGGTATAAAGTAGTATAAAAAAGGGGAGAGAGATATAAAGTGATTAAGGCTTTGATTTGATTGAGGTCCATTTCCATTTAGTGGGAACGAGAGATAACTTCTCATCCCTTTTAATACGGTGCAAGGCGGAAATTAAAATTTGACTAGTAGTATAGAAAGTGGAACAGTGGTTAAAGTGTCACACTTTTAAAAAAAATTGTCCAGAATATAATGCTGATCAAAGTTTTTCCCAAAATACTAGGTGACATATTTTGTTAGTCATGTAAGCGAAGTAGGTAGGATGATATGGCGCATTGCTATTGGGACACGTAATTCATTACAGGTACCAGTGAATTACGTGGTCTGACAGGTGACACGTGGCAAGTTTGGACGGAATGCGTAGAAACTTTGGAAGGCTATAATTTTTGACTGGGATGTCCGATTGAGGCGAAATCGGTGGCCACACGTTCGAAATTGAGAGGAGATGCCGCTAGCAAGTCCCAAAAGGAACTTGGCCAAATTTTTTTCCCAAAAGAGACCTCTAAGTGCCTCAAAATTACGATTTAAGATTCAATTACCCAAAAAATTCATTTTTCTTTGCTTTTTTAATTATTTAATTACTTTATTTAATGTTATTTTTTCAATTACTTCTCTGAATTTCGAGCGTTTTGACATATCGTATGTCTCCATCGGACATTTCTATCAAAAAATATCACTGTTTGAAGTTTATATGAAGTTTATATGCACTATCAATTTTACATCATAACTTTTGATAGAAATGTCCGATGGAAGTATACGATATGTCAAAACGCTCGAATTTCAGAGAAGTAATTGAAAAAATAAAAAATAACATTAAATAAAGTAATTAAATAATTAAAAAAGCAGAGGAAAATGAATTTTTTGGGTGATTGAATCTTAAATCGTAATTTTGAGGCACTTAGAGATCTCTTTTGGGAAAAAAATTTGGCCAAGTTCCCTTTGGGACTTGCTAGCGGCATCTCCTCTCAATTTCGAACGCGTGGCCACCGGTTTCGCCTCAATCGGACATCACAGTCAAAAGTTATGGCCTTCCAAAGTTTCTACGCATTCCGTCCAAACTTGCCACGTGTCACCTGTCAGACCACGTAATTCGCTGGTACCTGTAATGAATTACGTGTCCCAATAGCAGTGCGCCATGTCATCCTACCTACTTCGCTTACATGGCTAACGAAATATGTCACGTGGCATTTTGGAAAAAACTTTGATTGGCGTGACATTCTGGGTAATTTTTTTTAAAAGTGTGGCACTTTGGCCACTGTTCCATAGAAAGTCTACTGAAATTTGATTGTAGGAGTATTAGCTTCGATAATTATACTTGTTTCTAAACATTTTTGTTCTAATAATCATCGATTTTTTTTTTCTTTTTCACTTTGAGACAAGTGTTTTTTTTTTTTTTGCTGGGTTCAGCCTAACTCAGAATGAACCCAATAAAAATTAATAACGTGGAAGCTACAAGTCATCAATGTCTGGGCCTCCGGTCTATGGAATGCTGAGTTTGTCCTGAAACGGACTGGGGGAGGAACATCGCAAACAAAAACAGCGCCCATGCCATCAGGCCCTAAACAAAAGACTTGTAATACAAAATACTTCTGAATGTTATTACAATTATACTTACATTAATTATTTGATATTTGTTCCTTTTTCATCTTACAAAAACTTCCCTTAATTTATATAACAGTATTACATTATGTATATTTTCTATTAACACA
The DNA here is from genome assembly GCA_013407115.1 of Glycine latifolia. NCBI lineage: Eukaryota > Viridiplantae > Streptophyta > Magnoliopsida > Fabales > Fabaceae > Glycine > Glycine latifolia. Next base: position 17,898,946 of record CM023953.1, on the reverse strand, counting down.
CGTTGCCCCTTATTCTATTGAGTGAGGTTAAAGTTATAATTCATTACGCGAACCTGTTTGAAGAATCTTGATGTTATTTTAAAGAATTTAATGATCATATTCACATTATAAAATATTTTTATATTATTATTAAATTATAAATTAATATTAATATGATTTTTAGAATAATTATTATAAAAATTAAAAGTTTATTATGCTTAATAAAATTTAGATGACGATTTTATACTGTATACATGTTATATTTTCTTATATTAAAATTGATATGGAGTTGGAATTGTTTGAGGACACGTGAGAATGTGCATCTAAACCTTAGAAACCATTGGTTGCTTTCTCATCCAAAAACCAAAACCAAAGATAAGACGATAAGGCCACGTGGCAAAAAGCCAACACTCCTCTTCTTCCTTCTCAGCACCACAACACAAAACTTCGACCTTTGTTTCCCTGATCACTCTCTCACAACACCATGGCCTCCCCAACACTAATAACCCCCAAATCAGTGAAATCACTCTCACCCATCAAGCCCAAAGCCACCACCACCATCGCCGCCACTCTCACACCACCCACCACCGCCACCACCACCCACCCTCGCCGCCGCGAATTCTTGTCCATCATCACCACCACATGGTTGGTCCCTCTGAGCCCGGCACTGGCATCCTCGGACGAGGAATACGTGAAGGAGACAGAGGAAGTGATCAACAAAGTGAGGACGACAATCGTGATGGACAAGAATGACCCCAACGTGGCAACCGCGGTAGCGGAGTTAAGAGAAACCTCGAACTCGTGGGTGGCGAAGTACAGGAGGGAGAAAGCGCTTCTTGGACGCGCTTCCTTTAGGGACATGTATTCCGCGCTCAACGCTGTGTCAGGACACTACATTAGCTTCGGACCAACCGCTCCCATTCCCGCCAAACGAAGGGCAAGGATCTTGGAGGAGGTCGACACTGCTGAAAAGGCGCTTCTAAGGGGAAGATGATTGAGGGAAAAAAAATCCCTTTTTTTTCCCTCTTTCATTTCGTTCTTCTTGTTTCTTAAGTGCTTCGGTTTTTTTTTTTTTTTGTATTATTATTGTAATGTATCAAACTGAAGTTAATATAACAGGCTCTCGCTTTCTCCGTTCATTCGGAGGGGAAGAGATACATGTATGCAGTCATAGAGTCATAAAGAAATATGGAGGCATTTTCCTTTGATGACATGATGAAGGCATTATTACTAAATCCAATCAATCACAATTATGCTCATTATCTGCTTTCCTTTTTAATTCGACTGCAATTATTTGTTCCTCTCACTCAGTTCTAAACTTCTAAAACGCTAGACACGGTTACTTTTACATTTTTTATTTATAAGATCCGAAGATTGATACAAAGAAGTTATAATAACATACAATCTGGTTTGACTAATTGGACTAAGTCCTTCGATGATTATTTTTACATTTTATATATTTTTTAAAGATTAATGATATTTTTCATGGTAACTAAATCTGTTCAAATTAGATAAGATTACTTTTAAAACATAGTGTCTCTAAATATATAGTGTAATGCATATCCTGAACACGAACCTAGTGGTTAGATTGAAACAATTCCATGCATGTCAGGATGTGTTTGATGATTTTAGTTTTTATTATTTAGTTATATATATAATTTCATCTTATTTTCTATACACTTGATTCTGTCAAGTATTTTGAGTTTGAGGGTGTGTGAATTATGATCTTTAAAGATGTGTTGCATGTAATCATGTATTGAAGAAAATGTTAACTTGGGTATCTTGCAGTGGACAACATTTCCTGCTAAACAAATCAATAAGACAAATGATGATTTAACTCTATCTTGTATGTACGCTTTTCTACTTTTCATGCTGGCAGATGACTATTGGTAATTGGTGACCTGCATCACTGATTTCAGTTTTAAACACTGTTTTCTTCTGATCCAATTTTTATTTATTATAAAAAAAACTCAAATATTTTTTATTTTTGTAAATATTAAAATGTTTGTTAATTTTAGTCATTTCTAAAAATATGAGATTAATCTTTCGAAAAAGTTAAGTATCAATTAAGACCCAAATTACTTGTTATTTGTATCACATCTTTTAATTGTGATTTCAGTCTTATGGTAATATAAAATTAAAATCAATGCGTATACTATTTTATTTTAAAATAATTAACTCATGCAATATCTTAAAATATCATAAAGTTCATTTACATAACCTTTTAAATTTTTATAATTGAAGTTAAAGTTGAGTTGCCAAAATTTTAAACTTTTTTTCTTGGTCACTGGCGCTAGCGTAACTTAATAAAGTCAGAAGTTACTTGCACGTCTTCAAAACCCAATCCATTGCTGAACCCGTAATTACGGGTACACTGTTTTCGTAAGTCATTAGACAACAAGCCCATTGTCAGTCAATACATGTTGGATCAAAACTAAAACACTTGTCAGTTACTTGTTGAGTCATACTAATCACAAACCGAGTAATATGTGAACATAACAAGTGTGATCTTACAAACATATTTTCACACACGTATATTTCTGTATATGTTTTCAAATAATACTATATTTAAGAGTGCAGTTTTAAAGAGAGAAAAAAAATACAAAATAGAGTTTGTTTGGTTTATAAAAAAAGTAATACCTCATTTCTATGCACTATGAGTATAAAAGAAATTATATTATCAATCAATAAAAAAACAAAAAAAAACACGATAGGCATAATTTTTAAGAAAAATTAACAAATCTACCATATGTATAATAATTTATAAAATGATTTTTATACTGAATCATTTTATTTTCTAAAAATATTCTAACAAATATTTTATTTTTATATTTTAATGAATTATTTTTTATAGTATCTTATGTGTGAATATATTAGGTCTAGAATTTTCATAAAAAAATATTAGACCTATGATTCAATTGAACTAAAATAAAAGAATATAAACCTGCAAAATAGAAAATTAAACTAAATTATAATTTTTTTGAAACGGGAGAATCAAAATTGAAAAAATAAAATAAAGATTAAAATTATGATTAATAATTACATAAAGACTATAATTATAATTTAACCAAATATAAATTACATTTGTTGATCAACAAATGTGTTATTGTTTCAGCTTAACTAGATATATCAAATTTAAATCTTGAATATACACTTGCATTAAAAATTTGGAATGAAATTTTTTTAGTGTTATCCGATTCAAATAAGATTGATTTCGATGTATGTGGTCTAAGAAAAATTACATTACCTTAAAATTAGTTTTAAAAAGAATCAATTTAATTTAAGCTTTATTTTATAAACACTCAAACGCGCACGCACTAGGTTCCAACTTTTGCCATAATCGTGAATTCGTGATTGGTAACTGTTTCGAGCAACCACTTTATCAGGTCTCAAAATGTTAGTATAAAAATTTAGGGCCAAATTGTTTTCAGTCTTCAGGTTTTGATTTACTCTCTCTTGGACTGTTTAAAACCTTCTAGTTTGAATTTGACCCTTCAGGTGGCTTGTTCTGCGGGGAGGGGAAAATGGAAGAAAAATATTAAGGCCATATAAAAAATGAGTTTATATATTCAACTGGTTTCGTAAAAAAAAAACGAAATGTTTGGAGATTGGAAAGTCAAGGAAAACAAAGCGTAACCCTCAAAGTTGCTAACTATATTTTTTTGCCGTTTTAATGGGTGAGATGAGACACTGAGGCTGCTCGTTGCCTTTTACTAAGATTATACTAATTATAAAGCCATGCTACTGAATTACCGCCGAAGAACAAGGAAATTAAAAATATTAATCTATAGAGATAGATGTTGCTCTTATGTAGTGAAACATGAGTACTGGATTTTTTTGTCTATGACTTCTTCGCTTTCAATTTCAGTAGGTTTTTTATAGATACATATTATTTTTTATTATTATTAAAAATATTAACAGCTAAATTTAAATCCGTGATTTCCCCACTTATTTTTCCCTTCATCATTTCTTAATCATTACATCAATTTTATATCTCCAATTCCAAGATTATTACTTATTTTCCCGTTCTATTATAATAATTGTATAAGAAAAAATTATTTTAATTTTTGATGTAACAATAATTATTTTTTCCCTTAAATATTTTGTATATTAATGATGAACTATAACATCAATAAATGAATTAATGATGATACAAAAATAATTTTATAAAATTATTATTATTCTTTATTTATATAAAATAATTTATGAAGAAAATTATTTTGAAATAAAATGAATACTATTCCCTTATTCCCTGTCGAGTCCAACACCATGGGCAGGTGGAAATTTGTGAAGATAGATCTTTGATTGACTTCTTTACTAGTAACAAGCATCGTGGCCTTGTCAGCGACACTACAATTAATAAATATTTTCTATGGACCTTTTATTTGTAGATATTTACATATGATTAAAGGGCAACTATAAAAATCAACAATTTGACATATCTTTAATACATGAGCTAAAATGGCCAAATCTTTGATAAATATCTCAAGAATTTGTCTCCCAGACCGTTTAATATGGACCGACGTAGTAAACACTTACTTTCACTGTTCATACCAAATTAAACTTGGCTAGATAGGGGCAGAAACTAAACTAAGTTAAAATGTGAATCACCAATCAAAGCTTGGAATCAGCACACTCCACACTCCACACTCCACAATAAGATTATAATAATCAAAATTAAAAGTAAGATTATAATTTTAAACATCTGGTGGGGGTTATGGGAAGAGGGAGTAGAGAAAGTGAGCAACACGTTTATAACGAGTCCTGTGGCTGTATTGAATAAGTCCCCCATATTAAATTACCTAACACATCTAAAGCAGATTTAACTAAAACTGAAAGATTGACTTAATGAACGGAACAACCGGCCCATCATCTCCGATCAAATCCCCCATATTTGTAGCATATGACCCATTCCCTTGATTGCGTCCATTTTGAAATGGTACCCCAAATTGTGATTCCGTGGTTTAGAATATCATATAGATTCTGCATATATTAAAACAATGTTTAGTAAACATTTTTACCTACCAATATTATATTGGTATAGGAAAAATTAGGTTTGGATCTTGTAAATAAAATATCATATTTAAATTTTATGTATAGAAAAAATATCATTGAAAAAAAAATTCTACTAAAATTATTGACATAGTTTATAGATATCTTGTCTCAATATGATAATTAAAAGAAACCACTTGCAAACACTATATACTCCTATATGAGTAGACCATTTAGGCCTTTACCACAACCCCCTTAGAACTCTTACTCTTATTCCTGTAGCCGCCTTTTGTAATCAACCTGTTGTTTAGGCAACAAGTTGGGACGCCATCTATTTGGATAGCAAAGGTTTAAACACATTGGTGATAAACTTCAGGCCACGATATTATTAAAAAAATAGGATGGTGATGTTGTTTTCCCATGTATTTAGCGACATTAGATATTAGTACTTCAATGCATTTAATATTGTGACATTTAACTAGCTATATATTTGCAAATCTTACCTAAGCAATTAATTATTATATATTTTCACCCATATAGGACTATAGCGTTTGCAAGTCATCCCCACTAAAATTGGCACTTAACTCTTGGTGTCTGATGACTTTCAAATTAAAGCCTGATCTTCATTTAATGGTATCTGATGCAATATGTCATATGGATAGGGCTATGTCACATGTCCTATGTCAAATTATTAACCCTTGTTTCTTAAATATATTCGATGCAACATGATAATGAGTGATGCATTTGCTATATATATATATATCCATTTCATAATTGTTCTCTCCAATATCCATCTGCAATAGTTTTTTTTTTTCTTACAAGAAAAAGGGTGTAACCTTTTTTATACTAACCATTTTGAAGCATCTGACGCGGGTTTGCACGGGGCCACTGGTTGAACACTTGAACTAACCATTCCTTTTGAAAACTTTCCCCTATGAAAGGGCATTGGAAAAGATCAATGACTAAAGCTTTGGTCTTCTTGATTGTAAATCCCTTTGATGTGAGTGATTGAACTTCAACTCTTGACTTCCCCATGATATATACAAGAACGAGGTGGTGTGATCAAAGTCAGACCATAGATACGGTGCGTTAGCTTGCTTGCATGAGCCACCAATTATTTCCTTGCAAAATTAATTGGCCATATATATACACAACACATAGAGTAAGTCATGACACAGCGATAAAATAGTATTTTAATAATTTGTTAGATATAAATTTGAATTCGAAAATAATCTCTTTACATATATAAAAATAAGACTGTAGACAATATATGACATAATTTTTTTTTATTTTTATATATACACAACACAGGGAACACTGACCAGTATGGTTTGAACCTTGAAAGTTTAAGCTTCTGTACCTGATTGGCCAGATTAGGAAAATATTCTTGATCAATATACAATCTCAAGGATCACGTTACCTATCACCTAACGTTTGTGGGAGGTGACATAAATGGAATATAAGTGTGCCGAAAAGAAAGATACATTGCCTCAGTCAACCATAGTCGAATGTAGATAATGAATAAAAAAGGCTCACAAGTTTCAGTTCCTAATTTTAATGTTTGTGACGTTTGTCATTATGCAAAACAGGAAAAGCATTAGCATTTGATCTTAGCAGTAGCAATGCTAATAGGATGTTTGAGTTGATTCATTTTAATGTATGAGACCCCCTTTTCTTAACTATTGCATGGTTTTAGAAATTGAGATATTTTTAGTTACATTAAGTTGATATTAAATATTTTTGTTGTTTATTTTATCTAATTGGTTAGGTGATGAGTTTTTATTTTATTTTAAGGATTGGTGGATGTAACAAAATTATTATTTTCTTCATCGGCAAATAAATTCATTAGGAGTGCAAAAGGTACCCAACTCTTACAACCAGCAAAAGTCACAACTGATTTGTAAACCAAAGTATCCTCTCACTCAACATGCAAAAATCAGAAATAAAAACAAGTGATTGGACAATAATAATTAATATAATGAAGTTAAAGTTAAATCATTCGTATATTATTTAAGTTTGATCCTTAAAGAAAATCATTTTTTATCATACTTTACTTACTTTTAAACCAAAATATGGATTAATGAGAACCACTTTGCTCTAATGAACTAAAAAATAAACTAAAAAAACAGAAATAAGCAAAAAGACTATCTGTTAGTTTCTATTGGCATGGGAAACCAAATCTACCTAGTATCTATACGTTTCGTTTTCCATCTATGAATGCAAAAGTATATCATATGGCCTCAAACACTGCCCCAGACCATCAAATCCCATAGCAAAAATAAATAAATAAAAGATTATGGTTATAGTACAAAATTATTAGCTTTGTGGCATATACTTTTTTATTTTCCCATTTGAAACACGTGGTAGAACTGAAACTGAATTGTCATGATCAGTGGCATTCAGGCCCTTTTCGGAAGACCATAAACAGCCAAATTAAAAAAACTATGCATGGCTTCCTTCTAACTTCTACTTCTACTGCTAGCAGTCATGTTTAATTCTTCCAACGCTGATTTAATGTCAATATAATATCTACTTTCCACTAACCAATTATAATTGAAGCTAGAATTGTCATGTATGAAGAGTTTTGGAAACGACATTGCTATTTGGTCAGAAATTTTCTCCTAAACAATAGCACGAATCCTACTTGTTTAAATTTATCCTTTATTGGATAGTGACCATGCAGCATATTAATTAATAGATCAATAAAATTAGAGAATATGACCAAAATTATATATCCCACATCATCACACGAGTTTGTGCAGCAGTATTTGTAACAATATGATCATTTCGCTTTATGAAAACATCTAATAAAGTATTAATGTGAGTATAATCAAACTTCGTTTGAGGTGCTTGTGATTTCTTAAAAAATATAATTATTAAAATAAAATGCTTTTGGTGTTTGACAAAAATGAAATTGAAATAATTTTTAATTTAATTTAAAATTAAATGTAATATCATCAAAGGCATAACTTAATCTAGTCATGCAAAATATTTCGGCAAAACATAAAAAAAAAATGTATTTACAAAAGCCACAAATTACAAGCAACTTTGCATAATAAATTATCACAGGTTACAAGGGATTAATTTTTTTCCATTTTGCTGTTAAGTTAGATTTTAATGATTAATTAATTATTTTAGAGGAACGCTAGCGACACTTCCTTTAAATATTTCTTTTGGATAGTTTTTCTGTGATTAATTAAAATTTATTAAAAATGATCAATTTTAATAGATTTCACTTTTCATTTAGTATAAATCAAAAGAAAAAAAAAACATGAATTAAAAAACAAAACCTACATAAAATATTGCTAGCATTCTTCATTGTTTTATATGCGCGGGATTGTTAATTCAGGTGTTTAAGCTCACAATAACGAAGGCCGGAAGAACCATCAAAATGTATAATCAAAACATGCTCCAGACAATATAAATTATTTCCAAAATCAGCGTTACCACTACATGCAGGAATTAATAATGGAAAAAGAGACAGGGATACCTTGTAGCTAGTATTATTTAACATCCATGGCTTAATAGCACATCTTGCTAAATTATTCACCTTTCAGCCAACAATGATTGGCCACAATGAGTAGAAGTAAACTGCGTCAACTAAATTGGTTGGGAGATCCTGCTGGTTCAATATGCATGTGTTCTAATCTTAAGATGGGGCAGCCCTCATTCTAAATTTTCTTTTGTTTAATTTATATATATCCACTTTTTCTGTCACTAAAAAAATCATTTACTAATGGACATAAATGTTAGATATTGAAATTATATCCGTATAGATTTTGTCTATAAAAAATAAATTGTTAATATAAACATTATATAGTAATTTTTAATGCACTGATTTTCCTTTTTGGCTTGAAACAAAAATTTAGGAAAACTGAATGATGTCCCAATTCAAGATAAGAAAAGCTGAAGGTTCAATAACGCTTATGCTTATAGATGTATATAAATTTATTTCACTCCAAGAAAACGAATAGAATTTGAACTTGTAATTATTAGATGTTAAACCGTGTTTTGTTTCACTCAATCAACTCCTTGTAATTATTTTTAATGTATTGACAAAACACATCAAATTTTATATTAAACCCATATCAAATTTGTCATGATAATACCAATTAATGTTTCTATTTCTTGATTTATATTAAATAAGAAATAAAAGTTATTAAAATTAGTGATTTTCAATTAATTTTAATCAATCACAAAAAAATATAAAAAAGGGGGTAGAAAACACTAACATTTCTCTAACAACTATATTTGTTAGTATAAACCCATAACATGTATATAAACAATTTAATATTTAGTCAGTGAAAAATAATTTAATATTTATTAAATAAACGTTAGATGTTAGATCAATTATAGGGAGAATATCTGGAAAAAAATGTTAAAGAGAGTATCATTAGTATTTTTCTAACAATTATATTTGTTAGTATAAATCCATAACATGTATATTAATAATTTAATATGCAAAAACTATCAAAATGTTATTTGTATGAATGAAATTAAACTCAAATTTTTAAACAAGATAAAAAAAAACGTGATTGAAATTAAAGATTCTATTAAAAATTATCAATCACGTTTTCCTGCAAACAAATTATTACTTTTTCTTTTTTACAAATTATATGATGCCCCCACTATTAGTGGATATTTCAAACACCTTATTTCCAAGTCTTCTTTTTAACTTTCAATTAACTATTTAACTTATAAAGACAACTAAGTTGACACTTACATGGATCCTTTTGTGCGCATCCCTTGCTAGCTTTCAAAAGGGTGAAGTCCAGTTCTCTTATATTTTTTCAAAGCCAACAGCATAAAGGACTTGTATAGCCGTATACGGATGTTTTGGAGCAAACAGCGGAGACTTTAGCATCACTCCACGCTTCCCCGCTAATATTAATTTTTGGTGTATATCCATGAGATGTAACGCACAGATATATACAAGGAATAGTATTGGGGATTAATTCGTTGCCAAAAAATAGTGGGGATTAATGATCTAAAATAATTATAACAGGCTTAAACTACACTAAAATGGCTTTTCTATGCGCAAAAACTCAACCCAAGTTTTTTATATTAATTTAGAAAGCTTTAAAGTCATATTCTTTGAAGAAACAATTGAAATGGATTTATATATATATATATATATATATATATATATATATAATTGACCATCCTTGACTATAATCAATTTATCTTTTAAACTCTAATTCTAGAATTACTTTTTAGAATACAATAATTAATCAATTACCACAAAACAAAAATCCGTTGTTACGTTGACAATGCAGAATGAGATTTAAACTATTAGTGTTTTTCTTTATATTGCGAAAAAATATATAAAGAAAAGGAGGAAAAAAAGAGAGGAAGAGATATAATAAGTTATATAATAGAATATAAAAAATGATAACAAAAGAAAAAAAATGAAAAATAAAAAAATAAAAGTAAAAATTAAATCCCAATAAAAAATATTACACGTGAAAATAAAAAGTGATAATTATGTAAATGAAAGGAATAATCTTATATGAATACTGCAGTAGAAAAAAACTCATATGAATACTCAACTCGAAGTCGTGCTCTAAGACATCTCTCCTTTAAATTCTTATCATAAAAAACTGTTTGGCCTTTGTATTTTGAGGGTTTATTAGGATAAAAACGATTAAAATGTCTTGTGATTTTGTTACAAATCTCATCCAAAATCACACAGAAAATCAAGGAGGCGACTGCTCAACCAAGAGGGGTCCACAAAAACTTTTCCATTTTCTTTAGTTACGACATTTTCTTCCCTTTAGTTCCAAACTTTGTTTGTTTATTTTCACTCCCTTCAAATTAGAAGTTGGAATTGCAGTCACAAACTACAAATGCATTGCAATAATACACATTGAAGTCACAATAACGTGAATGTGGTGTGTAATAATAATCATCTCATTTCATTAGTTTGGTTTGAACAGTTTTCGTATGTCTCCACAAAGTTTATCTTCAAATGCCATGCCGTGCTGGCTAATCCAGGTGTTGAATAAGAATGCATTCACCAGTTCGTTGCATCTGCGTAGTTAGACCCTGTCAAAACTGTGGCATTGCTTGCTTGCAGCATTGTATAATGCACCTTTTTTCCCTATGTCATGGTTAAGTTAATTCACGCTTAGTTTTGTAAGTACATGAAAAGATTAATAGTATTATAGTTAGTACCCTTGCACTCACGTCCACGCGGTTTCCCAACATCCATGCTTTTCCTCACTTTATAGTTTATAGTTAAGGTAAAATACAAATTAGAAGGAAAAAAAGAAACTACTATCTTTGTAAGTGTACCTTTTGTTTTGGTCCAAACAATTTTTTTATGCTAACCAACAAAATTTTAAAGACACTTAATTTTAGTCGTTAATGGATAAGAGATTAGTTGCATGTGCTTTCTCTCAAGGATTTCGCTTTCAATAATTAATGTTTCTTTCTTTGTTATTATAAAACTAATTAGAAAGATTAACATCATTTTTTTGAAGCCCACTAAAAATATCTTATAATTAAATAAAGAAAACGCTACTATGAGACAATTAGTTAGTCTCGTCCTTAAGATGTGGAAGCTTACTAAATTGGGCTTTTACAGAGCGAAATAAATTAACATGAGAAGCCATCAATTGTTGAATATAGAAATATTAACAGCCAAATAGTGTCTTTTTAACTAACGTAAGGTAGAAAATGAATGGCAACAACGGAGATTAAACGCCTGGGCATTTATTATTATTATTATTATTATCATTATTATTATTATTATTATGTGATTACGTTAAGAGAACAGTATTTTTTGCAGTTTTGTAACCGACACCTAATTATAAGCCTATTGATTATTTGAATGTAAGTTCAAAGCGGTTTTAATAAACTTACTTGGGAGTCACATAATACTTTAATTTCATCAAAGTTAACGGATGAAGAAACAGTGTTACTTTAATTTACATTAAAGCCTGCAACCTAATCAGTTTTGATTATAAACCTTACGGTACTAAAAATAAAATAGAAAAGAAGAGAGAACCTTAAGCTTGGCAGTTCAACATTATTTTAATTCAGTCGTCCAAACTAAACCACTTTAAGTTTATGTATGGCATACATATAATTAGGCACAAAATTTATTACTACTAAAACAGACTAGTCAATTCTCAAACCATTTCTTGTATTTTCTCTTTCTACCTCTACACTTTTTTCTTTCTTTCTCTGTGTGTTACTTTTCATCTTTAATCCCAAAAGAAAAAAAAAAAACAGAATCTACTATAATATTAATTTTCTATGTGAAAATTACAAACCCGCTTTATTTCTATAACAAAGAGTATTAGCTGTTAAATTTAAATCTATGAACGAAACGAACGAAGTTTCAAAGATGAAAGCTACGGGTTTGTGGTATAGTAACAAACCTTGTCCTATAATAAAATCATAAAACTTTAAAAAATATATTATATATTACTTGCATTGCATATAAAAGTATTTCATAGTGAGACGGACTATTTGAAGAGACGGGTGAATCTCATAAATGTTATAAATCTTGTATTCCGATGCTTTAATTATGGCTATGCATCATTCATAATCTCTATCTATCTATCTACTCTGCTACTACTCACTTACTCATCAGTCATCACAATTATACCGAAGATCGAGTTCTTCTCTTGTTTCTAAATTTCCGATACATTTTAGTACTCTCTGACATTGTCCATGATGTTTTCTTACCCGTGTCTTTTTTCATTTTTAAGGTGACTATGTGGCTTTGTTTGTGTGGTTTGATTTAATCTCAAGATACAAGGTTGAAGCGTGAGCGTGTTATTGTTAATTATCTCCTGAGAAGTGTGTATCTTAAACGTTGAACAGAGCAGTCTTGTCTTGAGTTTTCTTCAAGGCTTGGTTTTACTGCGAAAGAGAGAGGAAAATAGCGTTGTTTGTTTGCATACGAATCTGTCTCCCCCCGTGTGAAGGTGTTGAATTTGCAACATTGTTGATTGAGGAGAGAAGGAAAAAGACATGGGAGAGATATAAAAAAAAAAAGTGAAGGGTATTAAGGCTTTGCGGGAAATTCGGTGTCCTAACGTCAAAAAATAGAAGTCTTTCATTGTGGGGGAAACGATTTGCATTTTCGATTCTCTTTCAAAGGCTAAATTGCAATCCACACAATCTCTCTCTCTCTCTCTCTCTCTCTCTCATCCTTCTTTTTTTTTTTTGTTTTCTTCCCCATCTGGGTGGTTCCCTCTGTTTTTCAGGGTAGGGAGAGAAGCTAAAAACTCCATCTTCCCTCCCTTCTCTGTCTCTATCTTCTCTCTCTAATCTCTCTCTCTCTCTAAAAAAACATGATTTTTAATAAAGGGTCAATGCATTCTAACCTTGACTGTTTCGTACGGTGTACCACACCTGTGGTTCAATCCCAGTTTCTTCCCAAGGTATTGTCCTTTTCCATTTTATCTTTTCCGTTGTGACATGATCATAAGATTATGTTGTTGTTATTGTCCTAATTTTTGTGGTGTTTGTTTTTTGTGTGCAGTCCGAGATTACAAGCCTTAACCGTTTGTGGCAACCGTGGGAGAGAGAAAGCGTGGAATATTTCACGTTGGGGGATCTTTGGAATTGCTACGACGAATGGAGTGCTTATGGAGCAGGAGTTCCCATTACCTTGACAAATGGAGAAACACTTGTGCAGTACTATGTGCCTTATCTCTCCGCAATTCAGATATTCACTAGCAATAGTTTCAGGTATATATTTATATATATATATATATATATATATATATATATATGTATGTATGTATTAATTCATTAGCATGAATTGGATCATTATAGTTTTTGACCAAATTGAGCTTCCATCATGAATATCTATCCACTAGTATTGAAAGTTTTTGTTTTTTGTTTCATAACTAGTAGATTTTTGAATTGAAATGGGGTAAAGGAAAAATCTTTTTTTATTTTATCTTTTTAAGTTTTCTGATAGAATGCACCACCATTTGGATGATAATGTTTTTTATGGTCAAACTTCCACGCGGATTCTATCATCACTCTATGATGTTGCTTTTGGAAAATGGGTTGTTGAGTTTTTTTTGTTGTTTCTGTTGAAGTGGTTTGCTGAATTATTGTGTGCAAGCATCATTATCAGCTTGATGATTTGGTAGCTTATAATTCAGCTAGGAATTAATGCAAAAATTTTGTGAGTTTTTCAGGGAAGAGACTGAATTAGGTGATTGTGAAACAAGGGATTCCTATAGCGATTCTTTTAGCGATGAGAGTGAGTGTGACAAGTTATGGAGGTGGGATGGAACTTCCTCAGACGAAGGAGGCTCTGAGCAAGATTGTCTCTGGCATTTCAATGACAGATTGGGTCATCTTTATTGCCAATATTTTGAAAGAGCAACTCCATATGGAAGAGTTCCTCTCATGGATAAGGTGCGTTGCATTGTTCCCCTTTATGTTACTTCAGCATCTTTTCTCTTTGTTTAATTATTTCCTTCAATAGCAGTTCATCTATCTATGTCTATGTTCTGTTTGTGGTGTGTTCTTAGATGAGATCCAAACCAATTGATTTGGTATGGAAAATGTGAAAGCACTTAAAGGCAGAGCTATAATTACCAAAAACCCTTTAAGGATAGGCATCCGTAAAGATACATACATGCTTTGACTTTTCAACATGAGTAGATAGAGAGACTCATTTTTTTCCCTCTGAATATGTCCAAGTGATAATGGAAATTATCACTATTCCCTTTCTCTTTATTTCTTATCAATATAATTGTTAGGCTTGTGTAGCATATGTTCCTCTTCCAAAGCTTTGTTTAATGTATGTAGTTTTCATTGCTTGGACTATAGTGATTGTTATAAAAACAACAAAAAATATTCGGCTAGCATAACCAGTAATGCATAAAAACAACATAAATATTCTTGTAGCATAACCACTAATGCACAAAAGTATAGAGATTCGATTGCTGACTTGCTGGGATCGTATCTTACTTTCAGATTACTGGATTAGCACAAAGATACTCAGGGTTGATGTCATTAAGAAGTGTTGATCTTTCGCCAGCAAGTTGGATGTCCGTTGCGTGGTAATTGATTTTGTCTCATCCTATATATATCACAACTTGAACATGATTTATTTTTTCTTTTCTTATCTATGTAACTTTGTCACCAAAATATAGTCCAAATGCTTAAATGCATTTGTAATTGATCCCAACGCACATCCTTGATCTTAGCCTTTGTAGGGTCATCAGTATTTATGATATAGCTTATTAACAAATATACTTTTTTTTCTCAGGTACCCAATATATCATATCCCCATGGGAAGAACAATTAAAGACCTTTCTACATGCTTCCTCACTTATCACACGCTTTCATCTTCATTTCAAGGTATTTCCCATGATCCCATCTTTTTAAAAAAGAGAGGGGGTTTACAATTTTTTTATTTTATTTTTGTGTGTATAATAATAACCTCACTAAGATTTGAACCTAAATCAAACAACAAAATAGCTAGTCTCTCGCAACGTGACAAACAAATATTCAAATATTTTTTGAAAGAGGTATTTGTATTTAATATATGATCGTGCTTCAAACAAGATTATTTCAGGAAAAAGTTGCCTAACAAAAAACAAATTGAACCTAAAATCTCACTTCCCTATTTATAGTGGGGATATGAAGGGGTCCTTGAAATTTACTTCTGTTATTTGTGAAGGAATATACACAAAATTCATGGAACTTGTGTTCTTACTTGTGTAGGCATGGACCTTGATGATGACATAGAGGGTGGCCACGAGAAGAAAAAGGAAGTGGAAGGCATAGCACTACCAGCATTTGGTTTGGCAACTTACAAAATGCAAGGGGGAAACGTGTGGGTCGCAGGAAATCGTGGTCGGGACCAAGAAAGGCTAATGTCACTATTGAGTGTGGCAGATTCATGGTTGAAGCAACTCAGGGTCCAGCATCATGACTTTAATCACTTCATGGGCATTCGGCACGGCTAAAAACAAAATAATCCACTACTCTACAAAGAGTTATCACTTGCAAAGCTAAAAATCATCCTTTTCTCGGATGTTTGGTTTTTTATGTGCACTTTCTTGGACCATGAATTGCACCTTTTTTTCTTTTCTCTTGAGGAGGAGTGTGAGAAATGAGTATATATGTGTGTGTATGTATGTAGCAGTAGTTGTTGGTTTTTAACCCTTGAGGCATTTTATGACCAAAAACCCTTGTTAGGTTTCAACCAAGCAAAAAGGGTGTGCGTGTGTGTGAATTGACTCCTCTCAATAGCTTCTCATCAAGAATAGGTAATTGTATGTAGAGAGATAGGTGAGGGAGGTCAGAGGGAAAGAAGTGAGAGTATATTGTGTATTGATCATAATGGTTAATGGATGTGACAAATGATGTAGAATCAGGTTGCACATTTTTGCCAATTTTTTTCTTTATGTGTCTTGTTACCGGTTCCCACCGGCTTTTGCTTGCAATAGTTAATTGAGCACCCCTCTAGAGCAATGACATCTCTCTATTTTTGTTGTTGTGCGCACTCATTTAATAAAGAGAAGAAAAGGAAAGAATGCAATATTAAGGATGGACGGTAGGGCTCCTTTTGTTGGAGTGTGTCTTGGAATATTTCCATATTCATCCTTGTTTAATATGGCTCTTGCTGTCATGCATATAGAATAGATGAATGAGCTTACTCCATAGCCATAAATATATGGCCATGAAATAAAAACAAAAACCATAACCAAAATTTGGGGGTAGTATTATGCTCTAGAGTAAATGGGTAATGTTAATGTCATGAGTTGTTCTTCATTTTTTTTCTATTTTTTTTATTATAAAAAATCTGAGTTGTATTAATATATATTTTGATGAATTGATCCATATGTTACATAATCTCTAGAGGAGATTTTTTAAGGGACTAACCTCTTAATATTTTTTTATTTGTGCAAACCTAAAATCAAACCTTTTTTTTATCACTTGTATAAATAACATGTTCTCTATTAAGCATATCACACGATGTTAATCAGGAAAATCAATTTTATTGTTATTGCTTTATTATTATTATTATTATTATTATTATTATCATTATTTGGTGTTTTTTCTTTTTGCTAATTATTAGTACTTTTAATTATCTAAGCACTATTAGATTTTAATTAAAAAGATGATGGATATGTTCAAATACTAATTAACACATGCATGTCCTTTAAATGATTGACATGGTGTATAGATAGCATTATCATATGTTATCAGGATTCAATTCCAGTACCTATGAAAAAATATCTATGGGACAAAAGTCAATTCTTTAAATAAATTTTAATATCTTAAAATATTAGTCATTAATTCTTGATCGAAAGATATCCTGATTCAAAAAAAAAAGTCCTTTAAATGTTTTTAGAACAATTTTTTATCACCAATTAAAACTGCTTTGTTTTTTTAGGAAAAAATACTCTCATTTTTAAAAGCTACTTCTGGTTAAAAAGAGATACTACTTCTAATTAATGAAAGATTCTCGCATATACAAATTTGAACTATTATAAATATAAACACAAAATTTAGAGTTTGATGACTATACATGGTTATTGTATTATACTATCAATTAAATAAAAAATATTGTTAAATCGTTATAAAAGTTAATAAATTTATTTTATATATATGACTAATTTTTATTAGATAATGATGTAAAATTATTTTAAATTAAGCTTATTTTTTCAATTTTTTGTCAAAAGAAGTATTTTTTTTGTACAAGCCATTTTTTTTAATTTTACAATCCATCATTAAACTCATTAATAAATTATTTCAAAAAATTTA
This sequence comes from Glycine latifolia, assembly GCA_013407115.1. Lineage (NCBI taxonomy): Eukaryota > Viridiplantae > Streptophyta > Magnoliopsida > Fabales > Fabaceae > Glycine > Glycine latifolia. Next base: position 17,881,219 of record CM023953.1, on the reverse strand, counting down.
AAGAAAAATCGTTTGCAAGCTATATACTGTAGTAAGTAATTGTGTACATGGTCCGAGCAACAAATACCACAGTCTAGACTGTTGTTTTTAAAAAGGGTCACGGTGAAGTAAAAAAAAAAAAAAAAAGAAAGAGAGAGAGACCACTATGAGTCACCAAGCGTTCATTTTTCTTAGTTTTACCTCTTGAATGAACTGACAAATTCCCTTTCATTTTATTTTTACCTGTTCTAAGAGAGAAAGGACAACTAGAAGATATTGCAGCGCCATGGAACATTCAGATATTTTTTTATACGTATCAAAACATAAAAAATTGACGTTAACTCACAAATAATAGTATAATACTCTGATCTCCACTATTTTCTTTATATATAAAAATAGCAAAATCATGGACGACATATGAAAGAATAAATCAAGAGTAAATTTTCATTTTGATCTTTAAAATACAACGCACATGTTAATTTTTGAAAATAAACAAATTCTAAATATGTCTATAAATTTTTTTATTGTTTTATCTAAATTTCTAAACTTAAACACTTACTGTTATTTTGGCTTCTAAGTATACGTTAATATAATCACTTAATTCTATTTTTAAAAAAATTAAAATAGAATTAAGGTATTAATGAATGGCGCTTTTTTAAACTTATTTGATTTTTTTATTATTTCAAAGACAAATGTAACAATAATTTACGAGACTAAATGGAGGTTTACTTAATAAATCAACAAAAGATATTTTTTGGTATTTCCCTTCATTTAAAATAAGAACTTTTTTTTTTGGGGGAGAAGGAGCGTTTATTTGCTTCTTTTTTATAAAAGTTATTTTCTGTTTTAAAATGTTTAAAAGAAAAAAAAATGTATTTAACAAGAATAATTTTAAAAATTAAAACATATCTAGACTATCTTTTTCATTTTTAATTTTCTATTACTCTTGATTATGCGGTTCTATTTTTTTCTCCACTTACTTTTTCTGTATCTCATTTTAAAAATTATTTTACACAATAAATTTTAAGAAAAAAAAAACACATGACTCACCCTAAAATAACGAGGAATGTTTCAAGGAGGAAGAACTATTAACTCAAAACAAAATCAAGTTTGAACACCTCTTCTGGTTGAACTAACTCGATGTTAACATCTGTTCTAAAATTTTGATGCCACTCATGAATCAATCAACCCAGCTATTATTTTGGCAACAAAATTAGTTTGATTGAATTATGAAAAACGAATGAGTTTGGTGGATTTATAATTAGAGAGATTTTAGTGAAAATGAATAATAATAGATATTATGGTCGCCACAAGCCCCATCTATTTTTATATCTCACTATCGCATATAGTCAATCAAATAATTGTCCTAGAATTTGGATGTGATGCAGCTAAAATGCAAAGTGGCAACTGGCAAACGTGGCCATTAACAATGATGCCGCTGTAAGTAAAATCTTTCTTTTCTAATTTCTGTCAGTATTGAAACTTTGAAAGTGATGTTTTTAGGTCCTTTTTATTACGTTAAATCAAAATCGTTTTATTAGTTGATCTGCATTTCATTAATTTATTATGCACTTGCCTTAAATCCTTTGTTATTTAGGGACTCATCCCTTAAATCCTCAAATACAACGAAGCTGAAAACAATTATTTAAAAAAAAAACAAACATAAATCTTCTTAATGAGTGTTGACATAAGTCTGTTTATAGTGTGTTTAGAAACTCATTTGAGAAAGAAAAAAAAATCACATTTAAAATGTAAAAATTATAATTATTAGCTTCTTAAAACAATAAAAGAAATTATATTATAAACGTGAAATAAAACATGCATTAATTATTTTTAATAAAAAGAATAACTTTCAGACACATGTTTTTATCATTAAATTATATTTAATAGGTGAGAGTATCAATTTTAATGGTAAATATCAAATTGGAATTTTATATCAATTTTTGATTAACCTTTGCAACATAGGATTAAAGATATCATTTATTTCTTTACTTAGATCTCATTTTGAGATATTAGAAAGAGAGAAAGAAAAAAAAATTATTCTTTTTTAAACAATATGTAAATCTTGAAATTTATTTTACAAGAATTTACTCTTTATGTTGAAGATCTCTTTACCTCTTTTATAAGAAAATATAGTGAAAATCAGATATTGAGCTCAAAATTTAGCACTAAATATTAACATGGAATACAAGTTTATTTTTTTATCTAATACATTACAATTACTAAAAACAAGTTAGAAAATTGAGCAGATGAAACAAAGAATCAAATTGTATTATGCCCAATATAGGATTTGTAAGTGAAGTTAAATCAAGCCTAATTCTACCATTTTAGCAAATTGGATTAAATCCTTTTATTATTATTTTTTTTTATGTTTTCTTTAACATTGAAACGCACCGAAAAGAAGGGATCAAGGGAGAGATATAAAAAGGGAAATTAACCCACATAGAAAAGGAGGAAAACAAAGATCAACAAATACATACAGAGACAAAATAATTAAAGGAATCAAATCACACACATACAAAAACAAAAAGAAGAGATAAAATTATTACACTATTCAATCACTTAATCTTAAATAAGATAAAGGATAAAGCAATTTCTTTCAATTATTTCACACCCTATCTCATCGAGCCCGACTTGGAGTAGTTCAGGCCAATTTAGCATTTCTAAATTTTATTGATGTGGCCGTTGAATTACAACTATATATTATCTCAATTATTTTGTGTTAGATTCCACAAATTGAACAATTATAATTATATGACCAAAAAGTTATTGTTATATATTTTAAAAATATATATTATGTCAAATTCAATATTTATCAATATAGTTTTAAATAATTCCATATTAATATAATTTTTTTGTATATATAATCTATATAATAAAAACTTTCAATAATCTAACAATAAATTTTGAAAAAAAAATCATCTACTGAAAAGTTATAAAATAGGATAATAATTAATATAACTTATAATAATATGCGATGGGGCAAAAAAATGTATTTAATATAGTGGATTCCTTTATTGACATTAAAGAAGTAAGGTAAAATTAATATTAAATTATTATATATAATTAAAAAATTGGTTAGACTAGTTTAAATTTAAGAAATGTAATTTTAATAAAAAAATGTGATTTTTTTAATCTCAAAACAAATAGCAACTTAGATATTAGCATCTAAGGAGATACAATTTGAAATAAGCAAAATAAAAAATACGTTGTCAAAGTGTACTTTCTTTCAGAAAATTGATACCAGTCGCCAACTATATAGACGTTAAAGTAACAAAACCATCATGTAAGGGAAAGTAATCAACAACTCATGCTCAAAATAGCATGAAAGCACCAACAAATGATATACATGTGACTCTATGCTGTTCCTACAAATTTGGGGGAAAATAATTAAAATATTACTTTTTTAATAATTAATTAGGAATTTATTGTAGTTTGCAAACTATTTTTGTATATATAACAACGAGTCGCGCCCCACCTGGGCGTGACCTATTCTGTCGTTAAGTCGGTCGCTAACACTTTTTCGACAGAATATTGAGTGTGACAACAATATTCAGTCGCAAAAAGTGTTAGTGACTAAAATAGAGACCAAAATTAGCATACAACTTTAAAATCAATTTTTTTTATTTACAGTATAATTTTTTTTTCAATTTTTGAAATTAGTTTTGCGACCACAATATTGTGATTAACTTACAGTCAACATTTTTTCTTTAAAGATTAACTTAATCAATTTATTAAAGCAAATGAATTAATATAATAATTATCCGAAAACGAAAGTTGCTTTTATAAATTGTTATTTAATATTATTAATTGTTATTTTTATCTAATTTTAAAGTATTTTTAGATCGATCTTCATCATTGAGTTTTAGACCGACTTTGAAGTCGTATATTAATAATAATAAAAACTTAAAGTTGTAAAAAAAATTGATTTTAAAGTTGTACGTTTAAAAAAAATTATACTGCAAAACTTTTTAACGATTTCAGTTTAAAAAAATTAAAAAATCACAATATTGTGGTCGCAACACTAATTTCAAAAATTGAAAAAAATTATACTGTAAGTAAAAAAATTGATTTTAAATTCGTACGCTAATTTCGGTTTCTATTTCAGTCGCTAATTTTTTTTTGATTGAATATTGTGATCACACCTAATATTCTGTCGAAAAATTGTTAGCGACCGATTTAGCAACGAAATGGGTCACGTCCAAGTGAAGCACAACTCTTTGCTATAGATGAGGAAATAGTTTAGAAAATACAATAAATTTGTAATTAATTATTAAGAAAGTAATATTTTAATTTTTTTACCTACAAATTAATGTCCTAATTGGTCTGATGTCTGATTTAAAAGGTTCCGGAGGATATGAAATTTGTGGAACTAGATCAGCCAAGTTCAAAGGGTAATATGAATATGTTAATAGTAATACTAGTAGCATCATGTAACAGAATGCTCAGGGTCCTATTTTCTTTTTTCTTTTGTATTGTGGGTAGGATACTCTTTGTACTTCCTTAATTCTTAGTATATTTATACTTGACGGATAAAAAATGAAACCACCAAACGAAGCTGATATATCATAAGTGGGACAACTCAAGATGTTCAAATTTGATAGACCGGCCCGTTTTATTATATTTTTTGCAGACTCAAGGTGGATGAGTCAGTTTGCATAGTCACCCCTTATCATTAAATTAATATCTTAGTATGATAAAAACTAGAAATATAATAATATTTTTAATTAATTATAAAGAGTGTATATTTTACTGCTGGAGTTGCACTGCTGAATAGAATTTAGACTCTTGTAAATGTTTATTCCATTTTAAATTGGAATTGGGATGGAAAGAGAAGAAATAAAACTAGAGAGAGAAATAATAAATATGGCATAAGATATAGGATTTAAAATGTAAGAGAAACAAAATCAAAATGGAGTGAAAATGAATTACAAGAGAATGAATTGTATCTTTATAAAAGCCTCCCTATAAAAAGTTGTTGAGAAAATGTAATAATCGTCTAAATACCCAATTTTTTATGTGGATTAAGGGTGAAAGGAGTGGGATAGTGAGAAGAAAGAAAAGGTAGAGAAAGAAGTAATACATGTGATATAATGAAAAATATAGAGAGATAGAACAAAATGGGATAAATGTGAGTTACAAGATAATAATGTGTACTTTTGTGGACCTAAAATTTTTACAGCAGTTAAAGCCTTGCTTGAAAATGGTTCCTTTCTCACCCAAATTAACCAATCTTTCATTGTTTTTATTCCTAAAATATCTAACCCCTCAACCACGAAAGACTTTAGACATATCTCACTGTGTAACGTCCTATACAAAATCATCTCCAACACACTAGCTAATCGCCCCTAGTCCTTACTTGCCAAATGTATCTCGTTGGAGCAATATGCTTTTATTGAGAGTCATTCTATCTTGAACAATGTTCTACTTGCCTTCGAGATAATCCATCATATGAGATGTAAAACCAAAGATAGAGTTGATGAAGTTGCTCTTAAGATTAGGTCTCATGGTTAAGATGAGATTTAATGAAAAATGGTTAGGATGGATAAAGATGTGTTTGAAAGTGTTCTTTTTTTTATCAGGGTTAATGATGATTTTGTTGGTCAAATTTTCCTTGGGAGAGGACTTAGATAGGGTGTTCCATTGTCATTTTATATTTTTATTCTTTGTACTTTCTTCACTTTTGAGACACTCTGAGAGGTGAGAGGAGAGGAGAGATTCATGGAATCAAAGTTGTAAAGGGTTACCTATCTTCTCACACATGTTATTTGTTAACGACTTTTTTCTTTTTTGCATGGTTACCGAAGAAGAAACAACCTCTTTGTCCAATATTCTTCACACTTATAGGAAAGCGTCTAGGCAAATGATTAACTTCCAGATTACAGGAAATCGTCTAGGCAAATGATTAACTTCCAGATATCTGAGGTATTTTTTAACTCCAATACTAGAAATGACATGCATGAAAGATAAAATAATGTTTGCTATTTAAGTTATAAAAATTATTGGAACTAGAAAATATCTTGACTTACCATCGTTCATTGGAAGTAAAAAGAGATTAGTTTTTGTTACCCCAAGGATAGACTCTGGAAGAGAATTAATCACTGGTCAAATAAGCATTTATCCAAGGCAGGAAAAGAAGTTCTCCTCAAATCATGTGCACAAGCCATCCCAACATGTTGCATGTGTGTTTACCTCTTGCCATCAACTTTGGAGGATGAAATGCAAAAAATGACAAACTCATTCTAGTGGGATTCGAAATCAAGAACAAGAAAGGGTATCAACGCTCACTTGGGAGAAATTGACAATAAAAAAAGACTTTGGAGGTATGGGATTCAAAAATCTCCATGGTATCAACCTTGCAATGATAAGGAAGCAATGATGGAAATTATCCATCAATCCAGATGATATGGTATCAAAAGTTCTCAAAACTAAATATTACCTAAAGGGAGAGTATCTTGGATGCCCCTCTATGGCACAATCGAAGTTTTACTTAGCCTAACATCCATACTTCATAGACTTTGGACAAGGTGGACAAGGAGGGAATGAGATGGAGACTAGGTAATGGTTGCTCAATCAACATTTGGACCCAACCTTGGCTTCAAAAAAAAGATAAGTCCTATGTCTCATCACCACCACTTGGTCTTGAAACTTTGACTGTTAATTCTCTTATTCACCATGTGACTAATAGCTGGAGAAGGACATAGTTGTTCAAATACTTGGTGGTGATGATGTCAACAACATACAGATGGTCTTTTTATCTAATACTCATGGCTGTGATCGTCCAATATGGAAGCATAGTGCAAATGGAGAATATACTGTTCGATCAGCCTATCATCTCTTCATGGAGCATGTGATCTGCAACGAATCACTCAAGGTTAAAGGCAACTGGAAACTCTTATGGCAACTACAAATCCCACCCAAAGTCAAGCACTTTCTCTAGCGTACACTAAGAGGATGCCTCCCTACAAGAACTAGACTAAACGCAAAGGGAGTCCACTGCACTAGTTTATGTGACTACTGCAGAAACAATTTGGAGAATGAATGACACATATTTTCCACCTCCTTGAGACCCTCCCCATTAAGCTTCAACGTACGTTCAACATCATACTTTGGTGCATTTGGAGAAGCCGGGACGATAAACTATGGGAAGGTAACAATCCACCTCCGCGAATCATTATCATATGCTAATCAATTTTTGTTCGAGTGGGCCAAGGTGAGACAGTTCTCTTCGAAGAACCAAAGCACTACCATCAACGAATGCTCTCATGATTCCAAGTGGTGTAAGCCTCCTACAGGTTCAACTAAAATCAATTCAGATGCAGCAACTTTTGTAGACTTGAACTCTTTTGGTGCTGGCTTAGTAGCGAGAGATAACCAAGGAAGGTTCCTATTAGCTAGAACAGTACACATGAATGGCAACCCAGAGCAAAGAGAAGCTGAAGATTTGGATCTAGCTCCAAGCACTTGAAAGGATGCAAGAGCTGCATTTCCAAAATGTTATCCTAGAAACAGATTGTAAAAAAGTTACTGGTGCTTTACACTCTATGAAACAAGGAGTAGATGAATTTCACTACATAATTGAAAAATGCAAAACTTGTTTAGACACACTTCCAAACTCTAGGGTGAGTTTAATTAGGAGGCAACCCAACCAAGTTGTCCATCTACTTGTAAGGACATCTAAGTTTCATGCTAGATTGCTAGTCACCATACTTTGGATCATATTTCCAATTGTATTTTTACACTCTTTCAAATGAAATGCAATAAGTATATGTTTCCTATAAAAAAAAGATAATAATGTGTATGTTTATAAAGACTTAGTTAAAAAAATTGTAAATGTCCATCCTCTTTTAGGGTGAAGGGAGATAAAAAAAAAGTAGAGAGAAATAAGAAAAAAATAGGATAAAAGTAATTTAATTGACAATAAAATTTCTATAATACTAAACTTAATTTACCTTTAAAGTATCTACTATGCCAAACTTTTTTTTAATAGGCAAATGAACATCATATATTAATAAATAGCACCAGAAGTGCATGAAATACAATAAATAATGTGTTTTTTTTACCTTTAACACAGCGTTAAAACCTAACAAGAAATTGGGCCCCGTTCCATGATGCCTTCTGAAAATCTTATTACCCGTATGTTTTGAAAAGATAGTATTTTTGTGCGTTTTGAAGTCATCCCAACGTATTATCTCACTCTTCCCTCACGTACTCCTTTTATCTTTTTTTCAATAATGTTAATGTGCATGAAAGCTTTAATACCAAATATGTTATAAATGTAGTGTGTTAGATGTTAGATTTAATTTGAATTATTTTATTTCTTTTGTCTTTCTACAATATCTCAAAAATAACTTTAAACATAAAAATCTCTCAGATATTTTAATAGTCTAAATTTTGTATCTGTTTTTCTATCTAATGCAACTTGTGTATAGATTTAAAAAAATCAAAGTAAAGAAAGATTTTAATGTAATAAATATTTTTTCTATTATCTATGATAAATTCTTTCTTTCTAATATATTTTTTTAACCTCTTAACATATGCACTTAATGTATAGGATAAAAAAAGCATACGTTTTTTTAAATATTAAATATTTGATGAAAAAAAACAAAAACAAGCGATGATTGAAATTAAATATTTGCATGATCAAATTTATTTCTTTCTACTTTTTCGTTCGGCCATGCTATGATGCTAAAATTTCATCATTGAGGAATACCAAGCACAAAAATAAAGTAAAAGAATGCAAGCATTCTGAATGGATAGAAATTGCAATATCATATATGCTTATGTAGCAAGTAAAGCTGCCCCTAAGTATTCGATATTTTCTTTTTCTTTTGCACGTTTGTTTTCTGAAATTGCATTGTGTGCCATGCCATGACGATGATTTCAAGTGGTCTCATCTTAAAATACTATCATGTCCAAAAAGTGCACTGGGTATTGGGTTAACGAATCGAATCAACCATGATGCCTGAGTTCCCATTCTCACTAGTCAGTATAGATGTAAAAAGCTTTTTTGTGCAATCACTGAGGAAATATATATATATATATATATATATATATATATATATATATATATATATATATATATATGAGGTGGTTTTCGTCAGCTTCATTGTGCATCGTGCTGATTGGCTAATAAGAAGCTGTAGTCTACAATACGGACAAAATTATATGCTATTTTTCATGTGTTTTTCGTTCAGAATTGAAGTTTCAGTTTGATTATCTGTGATAAAAGTGTACAACATTAAAGGTGAATATATCTAAGTTTTATTATTATTAATTCCTAGTACCAAACAAAAATTTGTATCATACATTCACACTGAAACAGAAAATAAGACAAAGGTACCAGATGACGAAGTTTCAACTTCCTACAAATATCCTATGAATTAAAATATAAAATTACACAAAAAATAAATAAAATAAAACCAAGTGCGTGGGCCATAGAGCATTTCACAGCACATGGCTCCGATTCTAATACATAAACTTTTTTTGTCCGAGATTCTGATGTAGTACTGGGCTTCCATTGTAGAATGGATCTATTTTGCTTTGCAAGCTTCAAAGAGGTAGTTATTTCATGCACTTCCCATATTGCTTCTTTCTTAAGAACTAGCATGAACTAGAACACTATTTCTCCACCTTGCGAAAAACCATGTTTATAGCTAGGAATCCGTGTTTACGAAGCTGAACAACAAAGGGAAGGAGAGAAAAAAAGCCGGGAAAATTGGCACTATATATGTTACACGGGGATATAAATTGAAATTAGAGGTTATGGGACAGGATAGGACTTGTTATGGCACATGCACTTGTAAGACATTGGACAGGACTCAGCCTCCGCAAGCGATGCACAAACGAAGCTGACCATCACCAACCGGCATGGCGAGCATGATCCACACGCGTGAGAGCAATCAGGCAACCTCGAACCCGCTATTTCTAGTGTGTCGGGGCCACCAGGAATACGTTTCCTTCCCACCCTTCCTTCACAATGCAACTTTTGTTTTGCCACTATGTTCATTCCATCTTTTCTGTTTTTCTCTCCTGGATCTGGATGCCCATGTCTTACTTAACATGAATATTACCGCAACATGATAAATTAATAATTTATTTCAAATATATATAGTGATACTGTAGGTTTTTTTTTATGTCATCATTTTATCATAGATTGTTTTGTAATAAAAAAATATTATTTTTTTGTAATAATTGTTTTGAAAATTATGTCAAGAATGATTGTTAATTGATTGAGAGAGAGTAATTTTTTATACTAATAGTGTAATAAAATTAAACTCTTCAATTAATGTAAATATGCCATTTAAGTTTTATGCTATTTTTTTCTTAATTATAACTTCTAATATATATGAACACCCATATGCTAATCTAAACTTAGAGAAAGGAGAGAAAAATGTAGATGCTATAGATAATATAATGTGACAAAAAAGTCATAAAGAAAAAAATAATGTTAATTAGGTGTATGCAATGTGTGTCCATCTATTACTACGCAAAGAAATATAACTTCTAACTACATAATTATCTCAACTTCAAAAAAAAAAAAAAACCAACTACGTATATTAATTATCTCGATCGAAACCTATAATAGATTTTTGGTGACCTGAAAAGTTTAGAATTTGAGACTTACGTGAACGTAACCGGTTTATGTGCCTTGCCGAGATGATTATTGGAACGCAAAGTAAAACAAGCACAAATACAGCAATATAGAGAGAATTCCTCCTCATTCTTGTTTTTCTCTCTCAATTCCTGAGTGTTGTGAGATCGATCGATGTTGCTAATATAATTGAGATGCGTACGTAAAGAGAAAACGTAGAGCGGTGCATGGAGAAGAACGAAAGGTGTCTGTGTGTGTGTATATATAAATAAAGAATAAAGGGGGTGTAGTGTGGTAATAGATATCATGGAATTGAAGCAATTCACAGGATTGCGCAAGAAGAGGTCACATGAAATATTGCGCACACTTAGTCACAGGATTGCTCGAGCTAGCTTTTGTTGTTCCATGAGAGAAAAGGAGAAGCAGTACGTAAGAATTTAAAACGCAAGAGTTAAAAGTGCTTCTTTTACGTGAGTACTGTCCAAGGCCTTGCCACATATGCACAAGTATTGGGTATCATAAATGCACCCTCATCTTGGGCACTTGCGTTTGCTTGCTATCACTACATTTTACCATTTAATTAATGTTCATGTGCTATCGAGTTCAGTTCGGCTGATAAATTTAGCACCCTAAGCTCTGATGTGACTACCATCAATAGCTTCTCTTCGCATGTATTCATGGATTTAGAGGCTGGTTTCGATCGATGAAAATGGGTGAGATTGGAAGATACTACAGTTACTTTTTTTTTTATCAATTTTTATAATATTATTTTTTCATTACATCAATTACATTTTTTCATCTCTCTCTATATAAAGTATATATAAATACAAGTTTTCATACTAAAACACTTATGTTCATATTTATATTCTTAGAGAAGTTGAGTACTCCAATAATGCATACTTACACCATTAAGAGCTTTGGTTATCCATGCTTAAATATCTATAGTGGGACATATTATCTATTCTTTAGTTACATAAAATATTTTAAAGTTTGTATTTTTCAAATTAGTAAAATAAAATATTATTTTAATATTAGATTTAAATATTTTAGACTCTTTATTATAAATAATATGTGGTTTTGGTTTTTCTTCTACAATTTTTTACTCAAACTTAATTACTTATTTTTAGTTACAATTAAATCTTCCTGAAATTTCTCGACATAAAATTCTTAAATCCATATTTTCTACTCAAATAATTGGGAGGTCTTTCACATATTTGTGATAAGAAATGATTTTAAAGGCTTAGACACTAACCACAGTTTCATTAATTGAACAATTGGTCATCTTGCACAATAAACAAAATAATGTTTGGTATAAAAATGGTAGAAATATAAATGTTGCGCATATCTCATTCCATAGGCAGGCGCAGATGCGGAGCCGAACGAATCGTGCGAGCATCTGTCACTTGGGCTTGGGCCAACTAGTTTGGTTCGGTGTGAGGGGTCATTGATATGGCTCTTGCTTCCTACACCAACCTTTTTTCCAATACACCCAGCATGAACAGTGAAGTTCCAATTTTGTCCTCTGTGTAATCCGTAAAGATTCTCTGTAAAGGTTCTTATGGATTCGCAATCTGTAAGAACCTATACGGATTCGCAATCCGTATGAACCTTATGGATTCGCACTCCGTATGAACCTTACGGATTAGTGCTCTAACCAACTGAGCTACTACACCATTTATGTTAAAAGCTAATTAATATTACTATATATAACATTACAAATTTTAATGCATATTTAATACACATAAATTTACATAATAATTTTTATAACAATTAATTTTTATCTAATAAAATTTTTTTTACATATATAAATTTCTAAAGTATACAAATCTATGATTTTATAAAATTAAAAATTTTAATGTATATGAACCTAATATTACTTATAAATTTTAATTAAACATATATTTTTATTTTAATTCGTACAGATTCACCTTACGAATTCGTAATCCGTAAGGTTCATACGAATTGCGAATCCGTAAGAGGCTTTCCTACGGATTGTGAATCCGTAAGAGGTTTACGGATTACGAATCCATAAGATACGAATTACGAATACGGATTGTCAATCCGTATAGGTTCTTACGGATTGTGAATCCGTAAGAACCTTTACGGATTACGCAGAGGACAAAATTGGAACTTCACTGTTCATGCTGAGTGTATTGGAAAAAAGCCTGGTGTAGGAAGCAGGAGCCCATTGGTATGATTCATGTGCGTTGGGTAGGGATTTTATATTTAGGTCATTATGATTAGCTTTTAGTTAGCCTATATTTATAACAGTTTTGTTATAAATATGGCTTAACTGTGGTGTTATTAGTAAGAACCTTTACGGATTACACAGAGGGCAAAATTGGAACTTCACTGTTCATGCTGAGTGTATTGGAAAAAAGCCTGGTGTAGGAAGCAGGAGCCCATTGGTATGATTCATGTGCGTTGGGTAGGGATTTTATATTCAGGTCATTATGATTAGCTTTTAGTTAGCCTATATTTATAACAGTTTTGTTATAAATATGGCTTAACTGTGGTGTTATTAGAATGACTCTGTTACTTACCTTTTGTAATCACAGGTACCCTTGGTACCAATTTTATGCATATTAATATACATTTTACCGATTTTGAAAAATATTGTAGGCTTAAACCTATTTGGTGTCGGGTTACAAATTAGGTTGAAATGATATAGTACAAATGTGATTTGATAATACTATATTGTAGTTTTAGGTTTATTTATTATTGTTATATAAACTGGTGTAATCCTTTTATTCATTAATAAAAAAAGACTGACACTCTATTCTTGAGGACGTAGATATATCTATTGAACCTCGTTTAATTTTTCTTAGTGTGTGTATGCATATGATTGATTGCTTTAGAGATTTAATTTTGTTGCCAACAATAAATACCTAAAAGGGATAGAAAACACATAGAGCTCACAATCCTAAAAGATCTATAACTAAGCTTATCCTTGAAATTAGAAGAAGAGTTTATTAGATCCTCATGGAAGCATGGGAGCAAAAGAAGAATGAGAAGTAAGAGGATAGAAAACCCTAATTATCATAGTGGAAGGCTAGAGTAACAAAACCCTAATAAAAGGGTACTTAACGAAGGGTAAGGAATATATTCAAGCATTGGATGGGGTGCATAGTTGAGATTAAAGAAAGGTTTGAGTTGCCACCAAAGAATACACCAAAGGGGAAATGTCTCACATATGAGTTATGTTACACTCGCTAAGATTTTTGTTTCATTAGTTTAAGATTTATGTTTTTTAGGATAAGCAAATGCACACTTTTGCAAGGAGATAGCTCTGTACGCAGGAAAATGTTTTGGTTATGTAGCCCGTATAATTTCCTTTTTGATTTGACGTACTTGTACCACACTTAGTGTGTGAGATATTTATACCGAACATATATATACCTTTTAATTGTTTTGTTTAGTAAAGAGTGTATATTTCTATAGCTGTAATAGTCTCTTTTTTGTGTGTTTTAGATTTATGTACTTTGATGTTATGGGTGTTTAGAAACTTGCCCTTGTTAGAATTCTAGACATGCACAAAACATGGTAATATTTATAGGGTGTTACAATTATCAAAACAATAATAGTATGTGATATGGAAACATTAAGCAAAAAAGAATTCAGAACATGCTAATTATTTTTTATTAGATAAAAAAATAAAAAATGAATGATAGATTTAACAAAAATCACGTAATTGTTTAACTTTTTGCAATTTTCTTGTACACATTTTCTTTCTTACAATTAAATTCTTTCCAAAATACCAAAAGAGTAAACCACTATTTTAGCTTCTGATTCTTTTTTGGGGAATTTCCTAAATGTATATAGCTTTGTCATTTTAGTTTATATATGAAACCAAGGAAATTTCAAATAAATCCATAAAAGTGTAATCTATCAATCACATTAAAATTTAAAAATAAAATAGCAAGATAAAACAACTACAAATTTCAAGAACTTATTTAGAATTTTTTTAATTTCAAAGACTAATGCGATAAAATATTACACTCTTAAAGACCAAACTAGTGGTTTACTCTTTTTTGAAAAGAGTGTGTTTGGAAGGCATATTACTATCAATTTAAGTTAATTAAATTAATTCTTATTAATATAAATTTCATTTAACAAAAAAATGATTAATATCGACAATATAAATTTCTATTTATAATATAATATCTTATAGGAAAAAAAATCTATTGGTATACAAAATTTGATATATTATTAACATATTAAATGTTAATGTAATGCATTTCATTACTAGTATAAATATACAATACCTACATTTTAAATTTATGTTTTATTAAACAAATGCTATATTAACAAAAAGAATCATAATGCCTAATATTTCTCCTTCTTCTCCTTACCACTGAGGATTTTCTTTTCCTTCTAACAACTTCCAAATTTCCCACCGCACATTTTGGCAATTGTGTGCCCTTCACGTTCTCTCCCAATGACTACTTCTCAAGGCTTTCAAATAACGTGCTGGTGAAGATCACAACCTTCTTCAATGATCCAAACCTCCGCATGAAATAACTGGTGTGGCGTTCATGGTAGGAGGCATTGTGTTTGTTGCGAGAGGTGGTGATGGTATTGTTTCGATAGGGGAAACACTTCAAGCACGTACGGTTGGCTAAGGTTTGTCCCAAAGCCAATATGGCTCTTGACTCATTCATGAAAGTTGTCATTTGTGGCTTTATGTTGACCATAGTTAACGCCAACCTCATTTACTTGGATATGGAAGACGGAAAAAAAATATTTTTTAATTTATGGATATTAAAAACTGCTAAAAAAATTTGGTTGTTTTAATTTTGTATTATTTTTAAGGATTTGGATGTATTCGGTGTTAGACAACTTTAGAAAGCGAGAACCAAAAGAATTAAAAATTACAATTATAAGAATCTAAGCTAATATGACCAAATGATCAAATACCCTTTGGCTAACCAAATACTATGATCACTCTATCAACAACAAAGGTTCTCTAAGTATTTTGAGAACATCTAAACCATACAATTTAACTGAGAATCATATAAGAACATTTAGGCTATACAACTTTGGACCTATTGAGAATCATATTTTTGTATCAATATTATAGAGTTTACAATACTTACATACTTTGTTTAACTAATTGAATTAAACCTCCTTAATCAACTAAGAATCATATATAAACATAAACTAATTACCTAGCTTATTTTAGCATAACCACCAAATAAATCTAGATTAACAAAGATAAAAATCATAAGTAAGGTTCATGAGCCTTTTGGCCCATTAAGATATGTATAAAAATGGGATTAAACTTTTGAGATAAAATTAGTATTAATTCTCAATTATTATACTATATATCTTATCGATTTAATTTAAACGACAAAGTATCTTTTGTAAATATTTAACTCGCCAAAGCATTTTTCAGACTAAGAATGTAGAGAGTCACTTCTCAATCGGATTTGGGACACAGTTAAAATTGTCCACATACCCCGTGCAAATGCACAACCGAAATAACATGTTTTGGATTACAGAGATTAAAAAGAAAAGTTGTTGAGTTTGAACAAAAAATGTAGTTCTTTTTATAGAACAAAAATTGTAGTAAAACGTAAAAAGACATAAAAAACAAACATTTATAAATGTACCCCACGAGGGAGAAAAAAAAACCGGAATGATGGTCAACAACCTTTTATTGAAGTCTACACCCAACAATTCGAAGGGTAGGGACAGCACAATAAAAGGAAACACCAAACAATGATAACGATCGATCATAAACAAGAATCAAAAGCTTGTTCTGTAGCAAGGGATGAGTAGTGTCTGAGACTGAGAGTTTTTGCAACTTCGCATAGCCACCCACCATGGCCACCTTTCTCCGAAGCTCCAGCCTCTCTCGCAGTCGTAGATACAAATATGAAACTCTTGGGGGTGTGCCTAGCAGTGGCAGGGACCACATTCTCAAGTCCATTAGCTACAGACGCAGAAGAGCCAAGCAGAGGAAAATCTTCCTCACAACCTATAAGCTAGATTCTTTCACAGAGCCCGAATCGCCTAAGCTCAACAAGGTTGCTCTCAAGTTCAAGAAAATCGTAGCCTCTGTCTTGAAGCTTTTGCAAACTAAAGCAGGTTCTTTTAGATCCGAGTCCTCTCTCTCCACCACCGACTTGTGAAGATTTGGAACCAGCTTTGCTTACGTTTCTTGCTTCTTCTTTTTCAAATTTCAATCAATCACTTCCTTGTTTTGACTACTTTGTGTATGGTTGATAATGGAAAATGAGTACCATGCTGCTGCCATTATTCTGTATAGATTATGAATCTTTATTTTTTGAAATTTGTATGTTCATCATATTATTAACTACATATGATTGGTCTTTAAGCTGACATTAGAATATGAGCCATTGGAGTTCTTTAATTTCTAGGAGCCTTTCCCTGAATTATCCTATAGGAACTTCAACTAACATGGTATGGTACGTTATGATATGGATGGTAGATAATAATGTTTTTTTTAAGCGTATGGTCAAGAACTTAATTTTTAGTTTCATTTGTATAGAAAAAATATTGATTGAGGGAGGTTATTCTCTTCAATAAGCTTCAGTATTTCTCGGTATTAGTTTCTGACTTTTGAGTTTTGATCTAGATATTAAGTTCACCAAAAATATGAAAACTTCAACAATTAAATAAATATATTGAATGAAATATGCAAATTTTAGTCTGCACCCCAGCAAATCATAATTTAAGACCAGCAACCAAATTCAACCTCAATTAACCAGTTCCTAAATATAGGATCGGAAAGAAAGAGAAGAAAATAAGAAAACTGAAGAAACCAGTTTTAGCCTCACAAAACCTGGTTAGAGAACCATGTCCATACATACGTAACAAAATCCTTAACCAATTGAAGGTTCCCTCAACGACCAAAAGAAAATTGCACCTCCAATCTTGTCCAAGACAAGGAGAAGAGAATGAAAAAAAATTCTCTACTCATGTCCTTGAATGTACTATTCCCACAATCCCAAAGGATTAATCAATAATCAGTTAATCACCACAATTTATCATGACATCTGAAGCTTATGTGCCTAAAAGATATGAGTCTCTAGAGAACCCTTTTGCTCATAAACCGCCGCGCAAGGGTTCTCGTCGTGGTTCTGGTTTTTGTGGGTGCCTAAGGTGTTGTTGCTGCTGCTTTAGTATCTGCCGTTGCTGCATTTGCACCATTTTTATCATAATTATACTCTTGGTGGGAATTGGTTTGGCTTTATTTTACTTTATTAAGCCTAATGTTCCTTCCTATGACATTGAACACATTAATGTCAAGTCATTTGATATCAGAAAGGAAAGTAAAGTATACACTGATGTTTTCATTGTTGTGAAAGCGGATAATCCAAATGAAGAAATCGGATTGGACTATTTGGAGAATGAAGTTAGGATAATGTACTTAGGATCTCAACTTAGCTCGGGGCAGATCCCTCCTTTCTTGCAGCCAGGGAAGAACACAACAACGGTCAACGTGGAATTGAAGGGGGGAAACGAATTTGGTGTTGAAATGCAAAATCACTTTATGGAAGACCAGCAAAAAGGGAATATTCCTTTGTTGATAACAGTGAAGCTTCCCATAAGGCTCGTGATTAAAGATTTGATTCATCTCAGAAAGGTTGTGGTTAATGTAAATTGTTCCGTGGTTATTGACAAGTTGGAAGCCAACAAAAGTTCTAAGATTTTGGACAAAGTTTTCACATATGGCATAGACTTCTGAATGGTTGGTTTGTTATTTCATCGCTTGGAATCTTTGTATGTATTGTTGGCCACTGAAGGAGTGGAAGACAGAGGAAATTGGGGTTGGCGTGGCTTACTTGGGTTTGATAATGGGGATTGTGGTTTGGTCTAGAGTTTTTGTTGTATTCTTGGTGCAACATTATTCATTTAGAAAGAGAAGTCATAACACACGGGAAGTGCATTTATCAAAGAAGTAGCTACATTTCATAAAGTTTACTTTGAATTAAAATAGGGAGGGTTGATGAACAAAAATTTGTAGAGGCCTTTAAAGCATGAGTTATGTCAAATGCCATATCATTTGAGGTGTATATGGACTCTAATACAGGGGAGACCAGTTTCAGACAGAAAAAGATAGTCAGAGAGAAGAGAAAAAATTGTTTACTTGTCTATGCGTAGAATTTAGTTTAGCTCATTGCACATAAAAATTATCTTCTGCTCAATCTAAAATTGGTTTCAATGTGTGGGGATATCTTTCTTGCAATCTAATACTCTATTATAGTAATAATTTTCATATAATATTTCTTTTTCATAAGTTTGTTAAGGTGCCTGAATTCCTGGCAGAATTTGCTAATGGCTGACTTGCAAGATGCAAATATGTTGCAACCTAGTCACAGAGATCAACCAAAAATGGCAACAACCACCAATCTACTCAATCCATTTCCTAGCCTCCTTAAGAAATGAGAAGACAAGCACATACCATGTCTTAACGTGATAGTTAATGCTAAAATTTCCAACAATTCTACATATACAACCATGCAATCACATAAACAATTTTTTAAAAACGGTTTGTGACCAGTCACAACATGAAGGTTTTTGAAGTTTTGGTGATCTCAATTATAGTCATAATTTATCCACAATTTTCCTCAACATCAAATATTACAATGATACTTTGCGGCAACAGATGAGCCAGCCAAATTTTTAGTTCATGCCAAATTTTAAATAATGTCAAACTTTATTTTTAGGTAATGTTAAATTTTATTTTTAATCCTATATATAATTATTAAAAAAATTATTTCTCCACCATTTAATAACTATAAATTTTATTTTTTAAATAGTATTTTGACCATAGCTAGTCAAGGAGTGGCTCCGCCAACACTTGAAGGAAAAGGGGATGTTGTGGTGTAAACAAAGATGAGAAAAAGGTTTCTTGCATTCATAGCACACCTGAAGTCAAAACGTAATTATTAATTTCAAGAGGTTTGAAAAGCTAAGTAGACCTCTCTAGGTAATTGTTAATTTACTTTATTCTGTTCTCTTACGTACATACTTCCAAAAGATTAAACATGGTGGCCAGAGCATGCAAAGTGCAAAGTTAAAACTGAGCTTAAGGCTGCCATTACCAAAAAACAAAGAAAATGGATGCTTATCAAATTTCCACGCTCATTTGCTCAGACTGTAAGCAATGCAAATTAATTTAATCACTCTGAACATGTTCGTAGCATTAACACACTTTTGTATCAAGGATGTCTTTCTGCTAATCCTTTCAGAAGTCTAATAATTAACAAGGATTAATGCCAAGGTAGTGCATCTACATGTGCACATACAAACAAATAACATACATGTATAAACAAGAACAATGTTGTGTATTTTTAAAGTAGGCATGATTTTGTTAATTTGTAACAAAGTGTTGAATCTACACTCCACCGTTAAAACTTGCAACATCTGACATTTTAACATTAGCCTTTCCTAAGTTGCTACTTACATAC
This sequence comes from Glycine latifolia, assembly GCA_013407115.1. Lineage (NCBI taxonomy): Eukaryota > Viridiplantae > Streptophyta > Magnoliopsida > Fabales > Fabaceae > Glycine > Glycine latifolia. Next base: position 17,861,206 of record CM023953.1, on the reverse strand, counting down.
CATTCCAATACTTATTATCCAGATATTTGGCTCACAATACGTACGTATGTCTATACTAATATGTCAAAACTCATGTTTGTTAATTCTTAGCTTAATAGCCTAATTCTTGTTTGATATCGTTCACATACATTTTTCTTAAGATGTTTACATAAAGCGAGATCATAGACGGATTTTTCATCTCTCTTAAAACCTAATCAACAAAGGAATTCCCCATCTCAACTCCCTAAAAAATTTCAATGAAATTTCTCTTTTTCTTATATTTTTCATTATATTTGTAATTATGAGAAGGAGATGTACGAATCTTGTTCTCCTTATCTAGAAAATATTTTAGAATAATCTGTGTACATCAATGTCCTGAAGTCTCTCACGTACATTTTAGTGCATTTAAATGAATGGTTAGGATGAGTGTTATATGTGACATACGAAGGATCTGGTTCAACTAAAATGAGTAATTCACTTTTTAAATGTAAAGTAATCTTAGTGGTTGATGAGAAAATAATTAAGTGTGCATACATAAAAAATCATAAATGCATTGAAATATCAACCGTTGATTTTTATCGTCAACAACTGAAATTACTTTAACTTTGTTTATTTTAGAAAAGTCAAATGCTTTTGGGAGTAACATATATAAAGTAACCTTGATGATTAAAGCTCCTTCGCAAAGCTACTAGAAATGCGCTGATAATGAGGGTTAAGGTAGTATAGAGAATTATAAATTCAAACCTTAGTAGCTCGATCGTAATTAAAAATTGAATCAAATTGCAATTAAAAAACCCTCCCACATTTGAATAGAAGTAATAATACTTTACCCATAAATTAAAGTTAGAACCTAACTTTATTCCTTATCCAATTGTCGAGTCCCTACATTGTAAACGACGATAAAAACATAACAATACAACACAAAAGAAAGCATACGATTCTCACGCAAAATAAGTAAACAACCACTACCTAAAGTGCACCTTAAGAACATCATACATGAATTATGAGATGCTATCTGCCTCGGATTAAAAAATACGCTCATTGAACTAATAATTGTACCTTTTAACATATATCCTTTAAGAATGAAACTAAATTAATGAAAGTTTAGAGAGCAGATGATGATCATCCTATGTGTTTTCCTTTATTTTTTTATTTTTTATTTTCAAACTCTGCCAATGGCCACGCCTAAAAAATGAGGGCCCCACTTTGATGGTGCACCCTTGCATGTGGGAACAATAACAGAAGTTGGTGAACGTCCCTTCTAATTTCGTATTACAAGGAGGTGGGTCGAATTGGTTATCGGTTTTGCACTTTTGCTTAGCATAAACGCTAAAACCACGCACACCATAGATTAGATTAGTTTCTTGAAGCACTGTTTGTAATTTTCTTAGAATTTATTCACCAATTAGTGCTACCCTTCAAAGAGATTGCAAAGGCAAAGTCACCCTCTCTGTCATGTCACGGACTAAAAACAATTACATGTGTCAGCTAGCGCGTGTTAGTTACGGTTCAGTTCAATGATATAACTCATTCCTTTACCCTGTGCCACACCAGTGTGTGTTTGCTGCGCGTGCTTGCTTCTTTATCTGAGAGGAACGTGTGTTTCATCAATGCACTCAAGTCCAATTTTAATTATCCATTAAAGTATTAATTATGTGATTAACTATATTTAGAGTTGTACTTGGGGTAATCATATTTCTAAATCGGTGACGCACCGCACCTTAGTTGCGGAATTTCAATTCTAATTGCAGACCCAATTCGCCAGATGCTAGTAATTAGTAACTATAAATGTAAGTGTCAATTTTGCATTTTGAATTTTGCACGAAATGGAAGAATTTTCTATACCAAACCATAGAAACACTTCATAGAAATTTAAATTGTTCACGTCTTCTTTTTGTAATGAATTCATGCTTTATGGTTTTCATATACACGTACTACTAATTTGTGCAATTTAATTTGTATATCACATTTTTATACTACATATTTTTTAGCAATGAATGTGATTATATACAATTATTCATATATACTACTTACCATAAGTGAATAGTGATTAAATATGCTTCACAAGCAATACTAGTGTCAAGAGATAATCAAATTGTCTGATGATGATTAACTTTACGTGACAAGTGGTTCAAAGTAAATGAATGTTATATAATTATCAATCTATACTTGTAATATTAATGGGTAAATATGTCTCACAGGTAATTAACAGAGTTACGAGATTATTTAAATGTCTAATTGTGATTACTTTTGCTTTACAGGATGTTAAGAATTTATACTTCCGATACTAATAGTTAAATATATTTCACAAATTATTAATAATGGCATGAAATGATTGAAATGTCTGATACTATTAACTGTAAAAGTGATTAGATGTGCCTAATCGACTCTGGGTGAACATTGTTCCTTGGGACGTTTATAATTTTTTCTTATATTTAGCATGTATCAAAAAATATATTTTTTGGCACGTAGTTTGTGTCAAAATACTAATAATTTTTTATGTTGAAGTAACAAACTAAGATAAAAATTAATTAATCATGAACTAAGAGTAACTCTAGAAACTTGGTGTGCATAATTCCAACGAGGTGCATAATTCAACTTGTTTTGAGCCATTCACCAAAAAAAAAAAAAGTTTCAAGTTGTTTTGGCTATCGTGGATATGAACTCACAGAATTTCATGACCGTATTCTTCTAGCTTTTTCCGCAGGGAATGTTACTAAGCAGTTTGCAACATAGACGTGTCCAAAAAACTGAGGTGGAGCAGTTATTTTCCAAAGAGACCACAACTATCTCCTTCTTCCTTCTTTCAAATTAAGTCCCACTAATTTGTCACAGTCTGCATTTTTCAAACCACTCTCATCTAAATTTGTGGTGGTTCAGTTACTTACTCTACCATGATCTTCCCTCACTTTTTTTCTCATTTCTACTACTACTCTTTATATCCATAATAACCAGGTGCTTTTTCATCAGGTTTATTAATAACTTAAACCCTTTCCTTCTTTGTTTTTCGTTTATAATGCGTCTAATCTAAAGTTTATATCTTTACCTCCAATGAATTCAGAAAGTGCCATCAATTTATAGATATGTTTGACATATTGTTCGGTTGGTCCAAAGCTTCCAAATGGTAACCAAACTTATCAAAGCTTGAGATCATGTTGTTTGACAATCATTCATGTACGAGTTCAAGTTTATGTAACCCTGTTGTTTTTGTTTTGGCTTTGCTGGTTTGCAGTAAGAAGACAATCAAACGAGCCCGGTGCCGGCTCAGGCTACTCAAGAACAAGAGGCAGGCAATAGCAAGGCAACTGAGAAAGGACTTGGCTGAGCTAATACAAAGTGGCCATGAAGAAACTGCATTTAACCGGGTTTGTTTGTTAATGCTACATACTCATTTTTAACCACTGCTTGCATAATTATATTCTTTCATGTCCTGTTTTTGTTTCTAATAAGAGGGAGTTTTCTACTTTCCATTAAGTATGAGTATTGGGAGATGGTTTTCCATAAACAAAGTTGCACGGTTGTAGGTACTGTTACTGTTCTATAGCTTAATGTGCTAAGTCTTGTATTAGTTTGATAAATTCTCCTTGTAAATCTCAATATACTGATAGCTTGGGTACTTTACGTATATGTCTTGTGTATATCCTTCAAAGCCAGTTCAGAATCTATGTTGCAGTAGCATCTGTACAGGATGTATGTGCTAAATCACAGTTGTAACTAAAGTATTGCTCGTGAAGATTGATGAATAATATAGAACCACTTGAGCGTCTATAATTTAAAGATCAGAAGTCTTAATCATGTAGTTTGTTACCGTATAGACAATTAAGAATAACCTTCATGTGCTAGCTAGCAAATAGTAATACAGTAAAGATGACGTACTAGGTATAAAATTTCAGAAGATGATGAACTAAAATTTATTACTGTTTGAACTAAATTTCGTCTGAACTATGAAATTCTGTATGCTATAGACATGAAAATACGAATCATTGATTGGATATTCTAATTTAGTAACTTAACTCATCACTATTGTATTTCTTTTATTCCTATCTTATTAATAATGTATCTTTAGTAAGCATCCCTTTCTTCAGTCCTGATATTAACTAATTGTTCTCAAAATTTCAGGTGGAACAGCTTATGGGAGATGAAAGCTTAACAGCTGCGTATGAATTGTTAGATCACTTCTGCGAATTTATCCTTACGCAACTCTCCTACATCCAGAGGCACAAGTACTAACTGCTTTCTACCTATCTAAATCAAATACATTTACTAGCCCCTTATACTTCACAAAAATTTTCTGATGTTTCAACTTTCAAAATCCAGGGACTGTCCAAATGATATCAATGAAGCAGTTTCTAGTCTTATATTTGCTTCTGCAAGATGTGGGGATCTTCCTGAGCTCGGTGTCATCAGAAAGCTCTTTGGACAGCGTTATGGTGAGAGGTTTGCAACTACAGCTGTGGAGCTATCACCAGGAAATCTAGTAAACAAACAAGTACTATTTTATTACTTTTTTTCTTTCAGCAAAGTATAATCATTTCACTTTATGAAATTTCATATTTATTAATGATGCATACATATTTATGGAATTTTAAAATCACAGTTGAAAGAGAACCTGTCAGTGAAATCTGTGCCGGATGATATGAAGTACAGAATGGTGGATGAAATAGCCAGGGATAACTGTCTCCAACAACAGGTTTTAGCCATACAATACTACCCTGATTGGCAACAAGTGCAGGTCAGTCTTCTTTACTAGGTTGAATGTACCAAAGGATTTATAATCCTCTCATTTACTAATAGTCTAATACTAAATTATCTTGAATGCTTTTGCACAGGTGAAAGAAAATAACGGGTATCAACTAGTGGAGAGTGATGCCAAAATAATTGACACAATTTCAGGATCTAAAGTTCACCCTTCAGAGATTGAAGAGATAAAAAGAGATGTCACATGTGTTAATCCATCCATTTCCAAAAAAAGTGATTATTGTTCTCTGCTAGAACCAAACTTAGCTGATACTTCAGCTATGGTGTCTGCTGTTCAGCAATATCCCCCATATTTCCTGAGATATCCTTTGGAGAAGAAAGTAGTAGATATAGACTTTCCTGAGCTACTTTCTTCTATAAATTTTGATTTGCAAAACAAGGGGGAAAAAATGGCCTTAACATCTGCACAAAGAGTGAGTTTCCCTCCCTATTCTGAAGAAATAGTAGATTATGTGGATGACATTAAGGAGTTTTCTGTACCAAATGATGGTGCGTGCCAGGACCAAATGCTATTTAAGTTCAGATCTTCTGGTCTATCCAGGAGAGAAAAAACTCAATTTGGTTATGATAGTGATATTGGTCAAGATGGATCAGAGAGTGAGAACTCAAGCACAAGGACCTCAACAAAGAGCAAAAGGAGACCTGAGAAAAGATCTAGAAGGAGATCATCCTCCATGGAAAACCTTGGCCTTATGGATATTGGATACATGATATATTATCACAAGCCATGCAAATGTCCCTTAGCTCATAAGCATAGTAGCAGAAAGCACCATAAGCCTTCACTTGAAGGAATTTCCCCATCAAGTTATGGCCAGAAGAGACTGATGCTACATGGTTTCTCAGAAGAGGGAAATGTTTTACAGTCATGTCACAACAAAGATGGCACAAGGAGAAAACTTTTCAACTTTAAAATGAGTGGCTGCAGCTTGGACCAACCTTGTTATTTTTGCCTACATGATGATGAAGATTATTTGGAACCTCAATCAATGAAGCAAAAGAGAGGGATCAGAGCCACAAATGCTCAACAAGAACTTCTGCATGATGAATGTTGCCACTGCCAACCCTTTTGTGATAATGAGTTGAACCAAGGAATTGAATTGGTTACCATCCCTCGGAGACCAAATAGGAGGAGTTATAGTGGTGCAGCTGAGTATCATGTATTCAACTACCAGGATTGCCAAGCTGGTAATGTAAACAATGAAACAAAAGAAAAAATCTCTGCTTCTCCCAAAGTTTCCAATCCAAGGACTGGTGGTTCCTCAACAATAGTACAAACAGAAGCTACCTATTCAAGGGCCATGACAATGCCCCAAGAGAGGCAAAGAAACAACAAAGATAAGATGTTAAGGACATATTCATGTCCTTCGCCACATCCTAGTCATGTTCATCCTAAGTTGCCAGACTACGATGACATCGCTGCCAAGTTCACTGCTCTCAAGAGAGAGCGCATGGGAAACATGGACCGCAGTAAGGACCAAAACTAGAGGAGGCATATATACAGCATTTGTATAGTACTGCCCTATTGAATTTTGAATCACTCATGCAAATATTATCTGAGCTTGTTTTTAGATATCACTAAATATTCTTTGGCCTTCATCCATGTAAATTACAATTTAATTTTTACTATCTGTAAGAAATATGAGAAGGTCGCCAATCAATCTAACCAATTCTAAATTAGATTGAGATTTTCATTAATAGGTTTGTTGAGCTTAAATGAGCTATGTTAGTATAACGGCAATACAACTATACAAGTAGGCTCATGTACTAGTATATCGTATTCTTTTTCGGCTCGTAAAACTATTAGAAACAAAGGTTTTAAAGGGTCCAAAATAATTTTATTTCATTATAATTAATAATTTTGTCATTGGAAGACAAGAATATGGCCCCTTCATCCTTATCTATGTTCCGTATGCACGTTAAGAAACACATGCACAACAGCATTGGAAACCCACCATTTGTTTGCTTGACTTCTATGGAACACTTTTCTACTTTTTTCTACCTTCTTGTTTTCCTCCTCTGTTAATTTTCTAGGCATTGTATTGTGGAGACTTCACTATGTTTCTATCCTTAATGCTCTAGCCAAGGCACATACATATTCCCATTAACTTCACTATGCTTCTATCCTGAACACCCTTTTTGACTTTTAGAATGGTCAATTTGAAATATAAAATTACTTTCTAAAATGTATTCCTTTTTTGACTTTTGGAATGAAGAATAAGAATCCGAAAGATAAAAAAAAATATTCTAGAAAGAATGGAGAAAGTAATAACCCAAATTCACCCGTTTGGCCTTTTTGCGAAGTGGACTTTCTTAAGGAGGCCTTTCTTGCCTGCAGGGCCCCGGCCCGTTCAAGAAAATTATTAGAAAACAAATATTGTAACCTGTGTATTGTGTAAAATAAATATCTTTTAAGAATCAAAATTTCAAAGAAATATTTTAAATATAGAAATTATATTGTAATTAAAATTTTAATATAGAAATATTTTCAAATAATAATTTATATTGTTATACGATGTTTTTTTTAAAATGCGAGAACTATAAGAAAGTATTATCACATTATTATATTTCTAATTAATAATTTTTTTGTTTTGATAAAAACCTTTCCTTTGAAATTGTTCAAAATAAATCTAATAGCTTATATTAAAAATCCAAATTAATTTATTTTATAATTTATATAATATTTCTTTTTATCTTTCTTCTTTTTAATGTAAAAATACAAAATAGTAATCGGGACTAACAGCTTGACAAGACAGATAAACGAGAAAAGGAAATAACTGAAAAGTCGTCCATGAATTGATCAACGATAATCTAAAAATAAAGTATTTATTATTAATAGAAGGATTTTGGTTATTCAGTGAAAATGGAATTAATAAAGTGCGTGTAAGTGTAAATTGTTCGCTCTATAAAGTTAGTTATGGACTAGTTTTTGCTGACTATTATGATTATTTTGTACAAAATTAACTAAAGGTAACTGAACATTGAAAGTATAAAGTTGGTAGTTAGAAATTTTTAAGTTAACTTATTAAATTATAAATATTATATAAAATTAATTGTTGAAGTTGTTGAAAAAATATAAATTATCATAAATGATATATTTAAAAAGGATGATAAAAAAATTGAATAAATATTTTAAAAATAAAAAACATATATATATAAAATTAAAAATTAAAAGTTAGAAGTTAGTGTTTTAAAAATGCTGAAAATTATTAAAAAAAATTAAGTTATTTTAAAAATTTTGTTTAACAAATAGTTAAATAAAATTTTTAACTAATAAAAAAGGTTAAAAATTAATTGAAATGATTTATCGAATATAGAGTTATAATATTCTTTCTAAATTAGTTTTTTTTCTAATAAATTTAGTGATGCACTTTGTAATTCAGAGTAATTCATGGCCTAAGGCTAGAGAGAGAAATTAAGGTTGAGTGTAAACGTGAGCTTGAGAGCACCAAATCGACGTTTGCCCGGTCAAACATACAATGAATCTGTGCGATTATGCAGTTAAATTTCTACGGGAACCTAGTTCATGGATTCCACGAAGCAAGAGTTCGATCCAAAGTTAACGTGCTAAGCCAAAGTGATGCATTGTGATTATTGGTAATTAGTTAGTCAAAAATGTCAAATTAGTCTAATATATATGGTGTGGATTGAAATCTAAAATTTTATGTTTAACGTTAATGTTAATTTGAAAAGAGAATTTGACAGCCACATGAGTTACTTTTGGAGGTTTCTTTTATTTTACTTGTACGGGGGTGGGTTTGTATTTAAATATATTTCGGTTTGTACCCCTTTTTTCTCTATCTTGCTCACATCTTGTGTCAAGTAAGAGTCTTAATGGAATTGGTTTTTCTTATAAAAAAAATGTTAGTGTTAATTTGGTACAATCCGAATCTAGCTCAGATCAAAATCAACTGTGTTGACTAGAGCTGCAATGAATTTGGATAATATGCATAAGGATAAGACTGCAACCGTTTTATACAAAAAAAAAAGTTACAATAAATTAGGCTAATTTACTAATTCGTTTTTTTTTTCTTCTAAACTTTATTTATAATAAATAAATAATTTTATATAGACCTTAGTCTACATCAGATTTAACGGAGTTGGATGTCCTAGTTCAAAGATTCAAGACAATTCTTAGACTAAATTTAATGTATGCTATGTAAAGAGGCAAGTTAATGGTGTTGTCCATGCATTAGCTAGGGCTGCTTCATCTTTATCTAGTCTCTATGATTTCAATTATGTACTACCTTGTGTTGAACACTTGATCTTTAATGAAATGCTATGACTATGAGTATATTTTTGTAAAAAAAATGAATCAAATAACCACTTAAACCATTTGACCCAGATTAAACTAATGTGCGATAGTGCGTACTTAGATGATAGTCACTGTTTTTAGTATTTAACAACTTTTCCCGGTAATTGAGGGGAGATCATTCCTTTAATTTGAATGAGGTTAGCAGCAGATGCCGTGGTATAATGAACCGTTTGCCTTCAGGACTTAAAACCCCCTATGTTAATGCCAACTTAGAAAAGTGATAAGAATTAAACGGAAGTATATATATATTATTCACTTATCATAGCACTTCATTGATTGAATATATATACAAGGCTTTGTAACAAGCTGAAAATAAATTCCTAAAAATATGGGTAGCAATATATTTCAGCCAAAAAAATATGTTAGAGAGTGTGTTTATCACATTTCTCTTAATCGAATACCAAACTTAAATCCTTGCAATTAATTAGTGGACCACCATTAGAGGTGTCTAATTATGAGTGCCAATATATACCTTGAGAGTGGAAAGCAATTGATAATGGAACTATTATACCTAAATGGGGCAACAATGATTATTACGACAATGCTTTGGTATACGCGCACGTATGCTTCATCCAATTACCAGAGTGATATCGATATAGACAACCCTTCTTCCAAAATTATAATATTCCTATGGCAATATTTTACTCTAAAGTGGCTCTTCGACGATAACTATGCCTTACATGCCAATGGCAGGTCAACAACTTGATATACCCAAAGTAGTTTATTCATTAATGCGACTCCTTTCAGAACCTCCACCCATGTTGGAGCTGCATTAGTCAAAATGGGATAATATTTTCTTTTGGCAAGGTCTTAATTCTAAGTTTACAGAGAACAATGGTGCTTCAAAATGGCCCAGTTGATTCTATGTTTTTTGTCCGAGAGTGCCTGCCATTCAATTTTTATATTAACATTACATAATATAACAATAAGAGAGCAAAAAGAAAGGTGCCGAAATGTGAAGTAATTGGATAATTTTAAATATTTGTGTTAAATTAATGTAGAATATTGTACTTTTGATTACATAATAAATGGATTAAACTCAACATTATTCTTCATGAACACGGAAAGTCTCTTTTTTATATATATATTTTCAATATGCGCCATGTTTGAAGCATTTCCAATCCATAAACGAGTTGACTTTGTTTAAACATAATTTTGTATTGCATGGCCACTAGTGGCGATGACTTTCCCCTGGATTCAAATGCTTGAACCAGTTGGATGTGACCTCCAATATATGAAGCAAAGTCCACTCTGTTGTTTCTCAAGCTACCCTTATAAGGAAAATCATATTGCATATTATGTTTAATTTGCCTATGAACTTAGATATTCTTCTTTTGAATATTTGCGACCAAAATCTAAAAGCTAATTTCATAAGATATTAAGATGTATTTAAGGATCAATTACTCTTTTTCAACAAAAGTTTTTTTCCAAACATACAAACCTAAAAATAAAATAAAATCTGTCCACGTGTTTAAGGAACAATATTTTTTTTTATCAATAATGCCGCATTGTGTTGGCGCTAGGAACCTGACTATCTTAAGTCATGAAATCTATCTACAAAGATTGACAATACAGGAGATGAAAATGGATGAGAAATAAAATATGGGTAGTTGTATTTAGAACAGTGATCACTTGTATCATTTTCTCTTACCATTTCCATAGGTCCTAAATTATTTAATGTACCCAAAATGAGTAAGTTATAGTCTTGTGTTAAGCTAACTCATTTAAGAATTTAAAACATCAAATAAAATGTTGTCGAAATCTAATACAGTTTTTCCTTTAAATACTTTAATTAAAGTTTGAAGAATCAATTAATGAGAACACTTTTAATCCTTTAATATATAGTTTATAATTGATTGTGGTAAAAAAATAGTTTATAATTTATTTTAATGACGACTCAAATGTTACATTAGTTTTTTTTCCACTTGAAACATCCCTGTAATTGAAGTTCAAAAATAATTTTACTTCCAATATTAAAAAAAAAATCAACTGTGAAATTAATCATTTTATAATCTATTTTTTTTAAAAAAAAATCATTCAATCAAACTCGAACAAACAGATTAATTCCCAATTATTAGTAATTAAATTATTCTAAAATTCAAAATCTTGATAATATTATAAATATTAAATAAAGCATACTTGGAATTATACTACATAGTTGGGATAGATGTTTCTCTTTATTGGTTTTTGTTTGCATTTTTATTATAAAATAAAATTACGTGATAATATAATTCATGTGATGGTAACTAAAATTTTCCATTTGTGAGAAAGTGCTAGACATGTCAAAGTAAGTGCCTCATATTTCATTCCGCAACATATTCATCGTACATACAAGTCCTAAATTAGTGCTGAGAGAAGAGAAGTAGGTGAATTGCATTTGCATTGTGTTTCCTGGTCAAAGAAAGAGACCACCCCACCCCCTCCCCCCCCAAAAAAATGATCTTCTTTCAGTGCTATAATAAAAGAGATGGAAAACGCATCTCCGATGTTTCCACTTCAGATATTTTTGCTTGAACCCACAAATGTAGGAGGTGAAGCCACGTGTTAATTGAATGATATTCTAATTTTTGTTATTGCTCCTATGAACCATGATGTTGATATTTTCATGAATATTTGTTTTTCGTTTTCTGGTTGACTCGGGAACATTTGGTACTATACATTGTTTTTAGAGGATATGTATTTTTTATGAAAAATAATATATTCTAATCAAATAGGATTCACTATAAATTTAATAAAGGTTTTTCATCTAAATATTTAAGACACTTACATAAAAACTTAAAATCGAAATAATGATAATGTTGAAATAACACATGCAAATTCACTTGGGTTGATTTGTTATTTGTTATATATATCAAAACCCATGTTATGTTATTATTTTTAATCGAAAAATACTAGTTTGAAGAATTTAAACTCATGATTTCTTTTATTATTATTATTATTCTTTAATCATTAAATTAATCTTATATTTTTATATTAGTGTTGTTGTTCTTACGATAAGTTTTGAGTTTTTTTCTTTAACTTTAACCGATCTGGAAGAAAAAAAAACTAGCAATTATGTGATTGAACTAGTGTATATTTTAATGTACGTAGGAGATAATAGAACATAGAATAATTGAGTTTTGCTGTAAAAAAGAATATTCGATACAAAGTTAAATCTATATTCGGATATTCCCTTAACTTTCACCAAATCTGAAAAGTAAAAAAAAAAAAAAAAACTGGCAGTTATGTGATTGAACTAGTGTACATTTTAATGTACGTTACGTAATAAATAATAGAACACAGAATATTTGAGATTTGCTGTAAAAAAATAAAAGAATATTTTGAGACAAAGTTAAATCTATATCAAAACTGCGTTGAAAAGAAGCTAATCATATATCCAGCTAATATAATGTATTTGCTTGAAAAGTTGGATATCTAAATTAATGTGACTATTAATGAAATTTATTAGAAGAAATGTAATTAAGCCTGTGTAGTTTGTGTTTTAAAATTAAGTTGGGTGGGCTAATCACGCTAAATAAATATCAAGGTCTTTGTTTTGAATTTGATACTTATATAAAGGATGACTCGTCAAAATAGTAACCAAGAATATTGGTTTGAATTAATCTTTCGTACGCATGTGAGAAAATTAATAACTCTCTTTGTACTCCTGGCTTGAACAGAAATTAGTATCATAAATAATTTGGGTTAGATCAAATGTGTAAAAATATCTGAAAATGTACATGTTAAATATTCACATAATCTTGTAATATAAAAATTGCGTGTTTATCCCTTTCCTCATGAATGCCTATGAGAGAAAAAAAAAAAAGATATAAAATTTTCACATAACAAGATTGTCTGCGGTTGAACAGAAATTAGTATCATAAATATTTTAGATTAGATCAAATTTGTAAAAATATCAGAAAATGTATTCTCTCATGATAAATATTCTCATAATATCTTAATATAAAAATTGCATGTTTACCCCCTTTCTTCATGAATTCCCATGAGAGAGAAAAAGATATAAAATTTTAACATAACAAGATTGGATGAAAACTCACTATGAATATTGATCCATTCAATAATTCCAAATAGCTATGTTTGATAATAATAAAAATTACAAAATTGATGAAAGATGAAAATCAATTAAAAAATAATTAATTTAGATCAAATTAGCTTCATATATTAGAAAAAACTTAGTAAAATTAATTGTTAATTAAACTAGATTGTAAATGTAATCAAAATTTTATTAAAAGATAAAAAATTAGTGAAATGGTGTAGCAATTAAAATATAGTGTAATATTAAAAGAATATTTTACTAAAATAAATAATGTAATAATAAAAGAGATAATATATCTTTTTTTATTAAAGCATCAAAGAAAAAAATATAAACTCGTTATTAACTATTTAAATAGTACACGAAAAACTATATATTAATAAATTAAACATTATACCAAACACCTAATTCTAATCAAATAATCTTATAAACTAATTAAATAAATTGTAAATCAATTAAAATAACTTATCAAGTACAGTTCATTTCATCTCATCTCATGTCTGTTACCAAAAGGTTTTGGTTGGCTTTGATATTTTGAATTATGCATGTCATATGACTTTGACCGAAAACGATATAAATATTATGATAATAAAAAAAATTGTAAACAGCACACAAATAGTATTATAGTAGTAGGAGAACAAAATGATGGAGCTCTATAATGGACCACCGACACGTGCCGATTTTCACCGACCTAAATGATAAAACAATGTTATGGTGTTGACTTTTGTAACGACAAGCTCACAAGCATATCCGAGAGTGGTTTCAATGTTTGAATCCTTGGCATTGTTCCACCGAAAGTGAAAGTGAAAGTGAGGGGAGCAATACGTGGATCCTTTGCCTGACACAAACTTGCACTGCTTCACTCACCAGGTTTTCTTTACCCACATGCAACGCTACTATATATCTTGAGAAAAATTGAATTGATCGCACCCTCATGAAGAATGAGATTGACCAATTCAAATTAGCACCTAGCTTTGATTGAATTCTTTTTCACACAAAAAGCACGCGGAGTTATCAACGTAAGTAAGGAAATTCTCCGAAAATTATTACCAATTAAGTTTTGGAGTTTGATTTAGGGATTTGAATTTCTTGATATTGGAAAATTTTTTATAGTGAAATTAAGAGAAGTTGATCATGAGATTCTTATTGTATGGACATTTCCAATGAAGTTGATGGTGACTAAATTTATCGGTTATGACTTTTTATATTAACTTGGATCAAAGATCATACATGTATTTCTAGATCATAAATTAATTCTATTTATAATATGTAAGTGTTGTTGACCTAAAAAAAATATATCAAAAAAATCAAATATATTATTCTCTCACATAAATATAGTGAGTTTTACATTACTATGTCAATCTTATAGATTACTTATAATTAAAAAATTAATAATAAAAAATGAAACATTAGAATGAATAATACTTACAATGTTTTTTTGCGTTTATATATAGCTTATAACATATTTTATTCTTTATGATAAATATGAGTGTAGGTAGAAAAAATTAACAAGAATTTAGATTTGTAAACATCAAAGACTTAAGAGGGAGAAAAAAAAGCCTAAAACAACTCTATTTGATGGAGATGATAATAAAAATACTTGCTTATAAAAAAATAAACATACTTCAAGCAAGTTGCTTCTATATGAACTAATTACACTTTCAAAAGGAACAATTTTCAAACACGAGCTTTTCATATTTAATAACACGTCTTTTTTCTTCCTCTTGCATTATGTTATACTACTCATTTATGAGGAAAAAATGTTTAGTTTTTCTTCTTTATAAAAATGAAGTATAGGAATAATACTTTTGTTTCACATTAGAAAACTAACTCTATGCTGTCTAACTGAAGACCGTTGTTCAAGATACGTGCAACTTGATCACAAGCTTCAATGAGTATAATAAAAGTTTATGGTCGATAGTTTTGGTGAAAAGGCTCAACACAAAACTGGTCATTGTCTGCATATGTTAGAAATGAGCCAAGCACATTCCAACCAAATAAAAAGCAATCAAGAACTTTATCGGACCCAATTCTTAGATATCTGTTCACATGTCTCCCCAGCTTAAGACCCTTAGAAAACCATAAAGATTCATATATATCAAAAGCAGGCAAACATATATATCTATGAATGTGTCCTATTTCTACCACCCTACATTCACATGATGCAAAGAATATCCCAAACACTATGCAAGAAGAAACCATCTTTCATCTTTGGAGCAACACCCCTTATGCAACGTACTATAATCATGTCATTATAATCAATATGTCCATAAATATATTTTAGAATTTACTTGAATTAATGCATTGTTGTAGTTTTGTTTGTATAAAAGTCATGAACAATCACTAGGTATCCTTTTTAATCTTCTTTAATCCTCCTGAAAACGATGGAATTTAAAAAAAAAACTTATAATGTGCTATTGTATCAACTACTTTAATAGAATTTGGTAAGAGTAGTTAATTAATTATTGTACATTCGAGATTGATTCAGACGAAAATTCTGTTGTCTGTTTATGCTGCAAGAGTCATCTCTTGCTGAAATTGAAAAATACTTCCGCATATAAAAATTTATAAAAATTTACTTAAAAGCATAAATATCTTCCACCAAAAATATCTAAGCTTTTTCATCAAGTCATGAATCTTGTCTCACTTTTTTTTCCATCTTGCTCATACAATAATATAATATATATAAAAATAGAGTAAAAATAGAATTTGTCTAGAGAAAATATCTCAATGATGGAAAAGCTAAAGAGCACAGTTACATAACTGTTTTCCTTGGGTGTCCCCTTGTTGCAACATGTGGAAAGCTAAAGACATAAGAGATAGTGAGAGACATTAATCTCAAAGTGCGTGACCGAAACGTGACCAAAGGTGGTTGAAAGGAAAGAAGGAGATTGGTGTTGAAGCAAAGAAAGAACCGTGTGGGTCCCACTTTAGCCAACCAATGAGGCAACTGTCCAACTCTATTCGTATATGCTTCTTTCTTTCCCCAATTGAATTCATAACAAAAGTTGGATTTAAACACCTTTCTGACTCTCATATAAAAACCTCTCTCCCATCACTCTTTTGTACCTCACACAAGTCACAAACAACACAATCTCCCCTGCTTTCACCACCTGAGAGTTTCTCTTGATCGTCCCACGAAAATTGGTACTACCAAAAGACAAATCAATCATCGCTCTGATTCCCGCTTGCTCTCTTATCTGATTTTGTTCTTTCCACACACTAAATTGAAGATGGGTAGGTCTTAAGGAAATAACTTTGGCATCCGATTCTGTTTTTGATTTGATCGGTATACAGATTCCAAAATTTTGTTCTTTCTTTAATTGGACGACCAAATCTGAATCTGAGTCTTGAACTTGGATCACTCTGATTCAAATTTTTCTTTTTTGACTCACACCCATCTTGTTATTTGTTATTAATTTCCTCGGAAAAAGAACAAGCTTTGATTTTAAGAGAGCGAGCAAAGAGTGTTGTGTATTTATAGACACTCATGGCTGCAGCGAACAGTGGCAAATTCAATGTGGGAGATGAAACTCGCAAGAATTCACGAAAGGGTAGTGAAAGCCAAGATTGGGAGATTGAGAAGGGAAAGGGCGTGGATTGTTCAAGCTCGCAGAGGCGTCAATGGAAGCCAGTTTTTGATGACGCTTCCATCTCACACAATAGACCTCTCAAGAAAATCCGCAGCCCCGATCGCCAAGAAACAAACCAATCTTCTTCTTCTTCTTCTACTACTTTTGAACCTTCTCCACTCTCTAATCCTCCTCCTTCCTCTTCAAGAATAGTGTTTCCTTTTGCTTTTGATGTTTCCCAACACCCCATGCAATTCGCTCACCAATTTGGAACCACAACAAACTCACCTTTCCCTCACCCATCCTTCCAAAACCAGCAACACCAGATGATATCATTTGGGTCTTCCCAACAACATAACAATCTCGCATATCCACCAATCATAGCCCGAGATTCTTCTTCACTTGTACATCATCATCATCATCATCAACAGCATCAGCAGCAACTTCTTCAGTATTGGAGTGACGCGTTGAATCTAAGTCCAAGAGGAATGTTAAGATTGGGACCAGATGGAAGGCCATTGTTTAGTCCTCCAACACAGCGCCTAAACACAACAAAACTCTATAGGGGAGTGAGGCAACGCCATTGGGGAAAATGGGTCGCTGAAATCCGTCTTCCACGAAACAGAACGCGTCTCTGGCTAGGCACATTTGACACGGCCGAAGACGCCGCCATGGCCTACGACCGCGAAGCCTTCAAGCTACGAGGAGAGAATGCAAGGCTCAATTTCCCCGAATTGTTCCTCAACAAGGACAAAAAAGAACAAGGAGAAGAAGAAGCTTCTTCCCCAGTTCTTTCGGCTATTGCAAAGCAGCATGAGCCTCCTCCTAACCATCGTGACGTCACGATAGAAGAGTCTAACGAAAATGACTCGGGTGACGCCACGGTGAGCGACGAGGTTCATGCTCCTGCTGCTACCGCGAGTTCCGAAGGGGTTTCTCAGGAACTGGTTTGGGGAGAAATGTCTGCATGGTTCAATGCTATTCCTCCTGCTTGGGGTCCTGGTAGTCCCATGTGGGATGATTTGGATGCCACCAATAATCTTCTTTGCCAATCACCTTTTTCCAATCCCAATCAACAACAATTCAATGATGCTGATGATGCTCAGAGACAGGAACAAAACACAGGACCAGGTTACTTATGGAAGGATCAGGATTGAAATTTTAAGTTCATTTTCAATATACTTGGATGGTTCCTTAGTTATTTCTCACTCACTGCTTGCACATATTTTCACCACACAACCTATGAAACTTGCCTAGTACCACTACTACTACTATATTCATTTCCTTTTTAACTTCTTTTCTGCTGAACTAAGTCTCCGGGTATTTCAGGGCCTTGCAGCAATTTTTTTTTATTACTTGACTATTTTTGTTGTTTTTTTAAATATTTAATGTAGTAGGTAAAGGTAGATTGGCATGACCAGGGAAGAAGGAGACGGTTTTGTGATTTCCTTCTCGGTTGCTCCATCCGTTATGAGCTATGTTTTTCAGCTCCAAGGATGGATTTATATATATATAATCATATTACTTCATTTCTAGTTTGTAAGCTACCATGTCATGTATCCTTTTTTTGTTGTTATATTAAATATGCAACACTTTGCAGTTTCAGTGTGAATGTAAATAGTAATTAGCATATATAACATCTTTTTTAATATAAGTCATAAATATTTTTAAAAATTTTCTATTAAAAATATGAAACTTTTTTCAATAAAAAAACTCTCATAATCCCTTTTAACTTTGTATTCAAATAGATTCATACTTCTTTGCTCATTTATGGTCCACCTTTCGTCTTCCTATGGTTTTGTTTTGTCCAATTAGCAAACTATGGTTTGGATATGATTAACTTTGGGACAACTAAAGAAAGGAAAATAACAAAACATTAAATATCTACTATACTTGCCTTGTGTTATAAGTTGGAAGTATCAGAGACCTTGGTCCCCTACTCTAATATTCAAAGCAGATCATGTTGACTAACATCAATCTACTCTAGTAATGTTACCACTCCACCGTCTGTGGGGAAACACTAGGAATTTATAGTTCCCATACGCTTGACCACGCAATGATTTTTGAAGAAGCATAAATTTATTTTATTTGATATCAGCCTAGCTAGCTATAGTTATCCCGAGAGCATATTTCGTTTTGCTACCCCCTTTGGCGAGAAATAGGTTGGAAAAGTAAAGAAATAAATAGGAAATGAAAAGGTAGCCTCAGATATAAAAAAATAATCATCAATTTACATAGGATTCTTGTAGTTAATTTAAGGATAAATAGCTATTTTTTTTTAATGAATATATAGAATGTTGATAAATTCGTTTTTGAAACATGAAAATTCAAATTTTATTTCTTTAAAGTGAAAAAAGTGTGATAAATTTATTTATCTGTTAACTTTCATTCGTTATCATTAATGAAAGAGCCTATATGACACATTCACGAAGGAATTTGTCAGCGCTCTACACATTCAGAGACGAAAATGACTATTTATCCAAAATTTAATTTAATCTTTATCTTTTTCCTCTTTTTTAATAGTTGCAAATGTAACATTACAATAAACATTTAAAAAATAATAAAGTAAATATAAGTTAGAACAAATATAATAATAAGTATAATATTGATTAATAAACATAATTTGTCTATTAATCTAACATTTCTAATGTGACGGTATCTTACCTAAAATATGAAACTCAAACAAAAATGCACAGTCATTAAATTAATCCTTAAAAAAATTAGACTCAACTTGATTTTATTATTACCTAATGTTATCACAATTGAAATGCCAGAGCAACAGACAAATTATGATTATTAATCAATATTATACTTATTATTATGTTTGTTTTAACTTGTATTTGCTTTTCTATTTTTTAAGTGTTTATTATAATGTTTTGTTTGCAAGGATTAAAAAAGGGAGGAAAATGAAGATTAAATTATATTTTAGGTAAATAATCATTTTTGTCCCTAAATATATATAGCGTTGACAAATTCGTCCATGAATGTCCCACGTAGACTCTTTTATTAACGGTAATAGACGGAAGTTAGCGAATGAATATATTTATCGCCCTTTTTTCACTATCGAGGACTAAAATTTAAATTTTCATCTTTCAGGCACAAATTTGTCGACGTGAACTAAAATGACTATTTATCCTTAATGAATGTACATTTATGTTAAATATTTAAAAAATAAACTTTGTCGTTAATTTTTAATAATAATATCTTATTCAAAATAAATTATCTCTAATGAAAATGATATATGTGGTTTAAGTCAAAAAAGAAATAAATATAAAAAATAAATAGATCAATTTTTTTTATCTTCAAACCCTAATCTCACATGTAACAACTTTTAAAATTTTATTTAAATTTTACTATTTTTAAACTTTAAATTCCAAATCCATTATACACTCCCACATATATAAATAGAAAATGAGAATTCGAGAACTCTAGGAAGAAGATATCAAATTTGCTTAATTTTCAAAATAAAAAAAAAACCTTAATTTATGAAGAAAAAAACTTAAGTACAAATTTATTTGTAGTATAAATTAAAAGATCGAATAAAAGTATTATTAAACTAAAATCAATTTTCAAGAAAAAGATGGCTGCTGGCATGAGTTGTCTCTTGAAAATAAACTTTTATTTAAAGTTCAATCGTTTTCTTATTCTTCTTCTTTCTCTATCCATCTTTTTTTTTTCTCTCTCTGTAGTTTGAGAAAACTTGTGTATCACCAAAATAAGACTAGCTCGTACTCATCTCTTCTAATAAAATAATTAGAATTTTCTTAACAATTTTTTTTGGCCGAATATAATAATACAAATGATTAACTTCAAGTCTGAAAATATCAAACTCGCTCATCATTGAGCATGCGCTCATATACAACTAATCTTATGTATTTTCTTTTGGTTTGTTATAGTTGTTGGTGGGCATATTCTTCAACAAGAACTAGATATTATATCAGCAATATTTTAAAAGAAATCATTCTGCGTACAAAAGTATTAACAAATCAAAGGAAAACAAAAATAAACATATTGTTAAAAAACATCAACGTTGGGTAAAAATTAATTTAAGAATCTTAGCATTTAGTAGTAAATATGGACAAAAATACAGTTTTTTAAATAGTAAAGATGGGAAACTTTTTACCACACTTGTGATAACATTTTTTTAGAAATCTTTAGACATACTAAACAGTTTTTGTAAAATTACTAGCTAGAAATAATGTTTTCCAAGAAATATAATTGTTAGGAAGCATATTCTCAAGAATGAAAAAAAAAATTACACGCTAAATTTGAGGTTGTAGCAAATAAAAAAGATGGAATCATAAATTAATTAGAAAATAAAATCAAAAGTACTTAAAGTACACTCCAAATGGGTGTGATAAGTAAAACTGAAATATTACGGTTAGTGATAATGAGTTATTTTTATGAGTAATATTATATAGTTATAACTTAAGATATTACTTTATCTTAAAATATATTAACCAGATGGAATGAAGATTAGTTATATGTCAAATAAAAATTTCAGAAAAATCTCCTAGCTATACAAAATAAAATGTTTTTCTTCTTGATTATATACCATTTACAGTACTTTTAAAATATTTTTTTATCTTTTTTTATTTCATTATTTTTTTTTACCTTCTCCCGCTAATTTTTCCCTAATTATAAAAGGAAAAATGCCCTTTTATTTTCTCGATTATGAAACCCACCAAATATGGAATCTAAAATTGTCTCTTCTTTCTTCGTGACAAATGAGAACAAATAAGGGCAAAAGTAAACGCAGACTTTCCACGTTAATTATTGCAACTAATATTTTATTTTCAAAGGATAATTAAGTATGATGAGCAAAGTGGGCCCATTAACCGGCCCATGAGATCATCACATTTCTTACTTGCGACGGCACGATAACGATGAGCTTTCATGATTAACAATGATTTTAATCCAAAATCATGTAGTTAATTTAACACCATGATAACGATGATATACATGTTCAAGGTAATACTACACGATAAACAAAATATCTAGGAGCAGGATGCTAATGACGTTGCCAAAGTTAAGTAAGTTCACTGCTGATGCTCATCTAAACCAAACCTAATCTTTTAATGTCGTTGTGATGAAGGAAGCTGCTATCAACAATTATTATTTTAAATAAATATATAAATAAACGTTTAAAGCAAACATGGATTTTTTTTCTTCTCAAGTGTAATATTTAATTTGTTTATACACATGGTACTACCTTTTAATTTGATCCTTATATAAAAATAAAATTTTAATTAAAGTCATATATATAATCATTTTCAATGTGATCTATAGTGCACATTGCTGTTGTTACCACGTCATTTGTTGGAGTTATATAAAAATGAAGTCTAGGAATCAAATTTGGTTATATATATTTTTGTCCTGTTCATGTTGTACTCATTTTCAATTTGGTTATTATACTTCACATAACCTCTAACCAATTTTAGAGTGTTATAGCATCAACAAATTTGGGGAGAAATCTGAAAATGATGATAAATTTATAAATAAATAAATAAAAACATATATAAATAACAAAATAAAATAGGTATCACATATGAAGACTGCTATTTGATACGAAGAGTTCTCACACAAATTGATTTCGAAGTCATGTGCTTGCATTTTTGTTTAACAGAAGTTAAATAAAATATTGTAAAAAAAGTTATTAGTTTGAGGGAAACCACTGACTAGATCCTTAAGTATAAGCAAAAGTACATCAGACTATCGGAGGTGGAGAAACAAAAACAGTAAGACATATATACCTTCCGAGTGGACATATGATCCACTTGAGATGTTCGATAGAGTACATATATAATTATATAGTATATATATGTTTTTGTGTTATAAATTCGAAGTATGGGCTACTACTTTAACTTCTTTTATTAATGTATTATTTAGTTTTAGTACCTAATTGTTCAATTTATAAAAAAAAATACTTTGTAAATAAATAAAAAATGGATCGTTCATAACATGTTTAGCCACGCCATATCAGCCAGGGTTCTAAGGACTACTCGTTATTATTCGCAACTTGATAATGAAGTCACTTGAGGTGTTACAACATGTTTGCTTCTGCTAAGCCTGTATGGATATCAGAAGTATTTCATGTCTAGAGCAATGTTATCCAATCGAGATTTAAATTGTGAATTATTAATCTACTTTTTGAATCGCGAATCAAAATTTATTTCAGATCATAAGATTTTAAGATATTAAAAAATTACGTCAAATATATCATATCAATATATATTATATAGTGTTCTATGTAAGAAATAGACTTTTCGAATATGTATCATACAATTGTGAATCATAGTTATCAGAATCATACAATTTACTATGGTTCACAGGGATAAAACTGGAAGAAGACCAGCTGTCATTGTGTTATGCGAACCAAATTAAAAGTACCTGGAAAAAAATAGATTCAAAGAAGATTTTCAACCATGGATTAGTTAGAATACGTAACCCATTCTCAAGTTAACTCGTTAAAGGGGATAAGGTTAGTTATTTGTACAGTTCCCCTCAGCCAATTGTAACATTATTGCATACATCACTGATAAGGTTAGTTTTGATCCCACAAGAAAGCCAAATTAGCCAACTGTCTAATCAGGTTCAGTTCAAAAGTGAGGTAGTAAAAGCTAAGAAAACCTTTTCAACAAGTTCAGAGGCAAGTGGGTTTCAAAGCTCCTTGATTTTTTTCTCCAAGTTGCCTTGCCAACAAGCATATGGCCAAAATCATAATTGCTTTCCTACTATTTGAACTATATCCATCACCTATTTGTTTCAATCATGCATTAATACCTTATCCACATCATACCCAAACTTCAAGTAATTAGAAGCAATGTCTTGTTTAATTCAAACTAGCAATTACATCTATATCTACCAAGACTGATGAAGCTTACATGGTCTTCTTTGTTACCACAAACCTAGAACCATACAAAACAAAAAGCAGAAAACGATATCTTATTCGTATAAAAACATTTGAGATTTGACTAAACTAGTGCCACAACCACCACCAAGCGCATAGACTTGTGAATCAACTAGCACTTTGTTGTTCTGGCTTAACTAATGATATCAAAGTTGGTGCCTAAATATGCAATTTTGTTAAATACTTCGAGAAAAATATGTTGCTCATAGGAACCCTTTCTTGCTACCTGGTTCGAACAAAATTGTGGAGAATATATGTGATCTCATATACCAAAAAATCAGTGACACAACCAATAAAAAACACAGAGGCATGTATACTTATGAGCCTATGACTTCAGCAGCTAGCTTTTTCACAAGACAATTCTTGCAGAAACAATAAGCAATCAGGATAGGCTATTTCTTAGGTGGCAGCAGCTATGCCTCTAGAAAAACTCAAGTACTAGTATCAGTATGAAGCAGCCATGCAGGTATAGAAATTGTAAAATTGTAACTCAAGTACTAGTATCAGTATGATGCAGCCATGCAGGTATAGATATTGTAAAATTGTAATTTCCCTTGTGACTAAAACTGTCTATTTCACTGAATTAGGAAAGTTGGTCACACTTGTCTAAGAATAGTGTATCCAACAGAGGATATAGGATCTCTTATCCTAAAGAACCGAGATAGTGTCTCAGTGGTCATATACTAATAGACGGTTATATTTCTAAAGGGTTGGTCATATCACAGTTTAGATAAAGCAACGTAAAATTTTGAAAATCCGCATAATCTGTTGGAGACTTGGTTGCTTTTTGTAGCAAAAGGATATAACAAAAAGAGCAATAGATGGAAGAAAGAAAATACTATTATAGAATCCCACACCTCTTAAAATGTGCCCTTATTTTTGGGGTGAAACATGAAACACTCGTTAATTTTAAAAACATTACTCAAAAATCAAAGTCCTAGTTGGCTGGGACCAAATCCCAGATTGAGCTATCACCATCCTTTAATCAATCAGATGGCCATACAAATTCCCTTTTGCCAGTTCACTCTATATGAAAGCTTTGTTATTCAATTGGTTTCCGTTATCAAGCAATAAAAAATGCTAGTATAGATATATTGCATGCTTCATCATATTATAATGCAATAGTTTAAGAATAGAAGCCTGCACTTAGGTGCTTCAAGTCTATAATAGTCATGCTATTGTGAAGGTGCAATCAATACATGACACTTCAAAGAACGCCACAGCACCTGTAATAGATTCTGTCAAAATAACGGACATAATTCACTAACAACAGAAATAGCACTTCTATCACTTTGTTCATGAAAAGATAAAATGATCTTGTGGCCTTAAACTCCAAGTGAAGGCACTTAGAGACATCCATGCATTGTTACATTGATATGTCTGACCCTTCGAATCAAAATGGGCCTAGAATTATGCACTGCCTACAAGTCCAATACCAGTTGCTCAAGCTGAACCTCTTCCCATTTGGTTCCAGTGCTCATTTTCCCATTGGTTATTCGATTAATTCAAAGCTATTGTATCGTGCACTCCCACTATTGCATCCCACACCTTATATTGCTTTCCAGAATGTAAATTTACAATCCAGAATGGACTTTTTAAAATACAATGGGAGATGCAGGATGCAACAGTGGGAGTGCAGGAAATAAATGCCTTAACTCAAATACACACATAAACAACACACGCATATATTTTGGTTGTGTTAGATGAAATGACCAAATGGCTCTTTGACGATTCCAATCGTACACTTGCTTCCTTTCTACGATCCTTATCTAGTGTTTCGTCATGGATTGTTCAATCTACATATCCTTTGGTTTATATCGCATTTTGGATTGTTCATTCTTCATTAAGATGCAAGAGTGGAGTTAGGCAGATTCAAACTATATATAGCATGTTTAGGAAATTTTGGTTTATATCCTTTTTCACCTATTTTACTTGTCTTTTGCAAAAGATAACAGTAACAATACTCTAGATAAATTTGGCAATTGTTTCAATTGCCATAAAAGGCAAGAGAATAGACAATAGTCAAGTTTTTTTTTTACTAAGATTACATGTTCTACTTCAATAGTGATCGATCAAACACTAGCGCTTCCTTGTTGCTACTTACAAAGTGAATGAAATTGATTCAAACGATAGATAAGTTAATTTAAAAGTGCTGCAAATCACCATCTTGCAAAGGAGAAGCACATATATGAAGTATCTTAACATGTATATTTGGTGACTAAATTTCTCAATGGTTAAAACGTGAAACATAAAGTAACATGCAGAAAGGAGTAATGTGATAATTCACCCTTGATAAAGCCAGTTTTTGCTACGTATTTAGACACACCTTACCTGAACTGTGAGCACTCCAAGTATGTCTATCCTGCCCACCCTTAAGTAAATACAGATATTATTTCAACAATTTTGAAAAGTCTCCAAGTTTACCGAAAAATAAAAAGGCTTTTTAAGTGTATTTACATATAATGTTTTTAATTAAAATCATAGTAGTCGTTAAACTGATGAACATATTAATTCACAATTTATTGGTTTAACTGTAATTGAATTGGTAATAAATAAACATATGTTTTAATATTAAACAGTATATTAAGTAATAATTTATTATTAAAATTACAAGAAATTAAGTTATGTTTTTAAAGAGTTTAATTGCTAGTTATACAAAAAAAAGTTTAATGGCTATGTATGTCAACCAATAAAAATTATTACTGACAATTAAATATAATATTATAAAGAATTGCAACTAATTACTAGCCAAGGGTGAGAGGAGCATAGCTATTAGCTAGGAATTAAACTGGGCCAGTTTTTACCTGATTCATAGGGTATTCTTTACTGATTTTCAAATTACCGATTAAAGAGAGTATGGATCAAACTAGTTGGATCAAGTGGTTCAATCCAATTTTCTTACCTATATATAAACTTACATTTAGTGTTTGTGACTCAAATAAAATTAATTTTTATATAAGATATTTATTATAAAAAAAAACTCAAAAGGCTATAACACTTAGACAATCCGGAAGTCTATATCTAGCTAATTCAATTTTTAAGGCAGTAAACAAATTTAACTAGCACGATATACACTATCTAACCATTAAAAATTTCCTTGAGGAATTGTTACGATACCTTTCCGTGAATGCTATCTTATGTGGATTGATTATAAAGCTAATTTAAGACCGGCATTTATTAATTAAAAAAATAGATTTCGTGTACCTGATGTTCAATGCATTTGATTTGATTATGCGATTGCGACTAACAATCCAACGGAAATAGTTTAATCAGATCCAAACGAAAATATTTTAAAGAACAATTGCCAGTTTGCCACGTGACGAGCTAAAAGACAAAAGTGTTGAACCTGGCGAACATTGTAATAGTGTAATTAATTCTGTTTTCTAAATTGAAAAACTTGAATCTTCAAATTGCAATTGGTTCGATTATGAAAATCCTATTCTATTTAATAACAGAATAGCAGCCAAGCTAGTTGATGTAGTTTATAGCCAAAATTCAGTCATTGGGCATTCTTATTTATGATTTTAAGATGTTGCATTGAAAGCACCATTTAAAATTTGATAAATGTGGGAGGTGACACTCACACATGTAAGTAAATAAAATAAGGTAATAGGAAGTGGGGTTGTTTTTGCTTTCATAAAAAAGTGCCCCCACTTGTTGCTGAGTCTTGTCCTTGTATTCCGGAAGGACAATGTTCATGCCCATGGAATGGTTTTAGTACACTTTCATAAGACTCAGAACCAAACACAATCTCAGAAGTTACTGAAAGTACATAGAAACAAAGGGCAAATATGGGGTTCCAACAAGGGAATACGGAAGTGGGGTTGTCTGGAATCACTTTTGGAACAAAGAACAAGTACAAAAGGATGAACTCCGAGCTTCCAGAAGGTTACGATGATGTTTTGCATCAAGAAGCAAGGAGGAACAGTACCAGGAACTATGTCATAGCATGTGCCTTTTTTGCTTCTCTCAACAATGTCCTTCTCGGCTATGGTATGCTTTATAAGCCTAGTATCTAATTTATTTGTGATTCATCTTTGTATTAGTCTAAAGTTCATGAAAGAAGAACTTCTAACATTAATTAAAAAATGTTTTTTTAGTTTTTTTTATACTATCAACTAATCAGAAATCATTAGTAGTATCACTTTTAAGATATTTACTATAAATCTTAACAAACTTATTATAAATGACGATTTATGATTAATTTATATTTTAAATTGATAGTGCATATATTATTTATTCATAAATGTTTACATGATTTACTCTTGTCAACTTGTAGATGTGGGTGTGATGAGTGGAGCAGTTATATTTATCAAAGAAGATCTGAAGATATCTGAGGTGAAGGAAGAGCTTTTGGTTGGTATATTGAGTATTGTTTCTCTGCTGGGAAGTCTAGGTGGTGGAAGAACTTCAGATATTATTGGTAGAAAATGGACAATGGCCATAGCTGCAGTGATTTTCCAAATTGGCTCCCTCATAATGACTCTTGCTCCTTCATTTTCAATACTAATGGTTGGAAGACTTTTAGCCGGTGTTGGAATAGGATTTGGAGGCTTGATTGCCCCTATATATATTGCAGAGATATCACCAAACAACACCAGAGGCTTTCTCACTACCTTCCCAGAGATTTTCATTAATCTAGGAATTCTTCTTGGTTATGTGTCAAATTATTCATTTTCAGGCTTTTCACCACACATAAACTGGAGGATAATGCTTGCTGTGGGGATTTTGCCCTCAGTCTTCATTGGATTTGCTCTTTTCATCATTCCTGAGTCACCAAGGTGGTTGGTAATGCAGAACCGAATCGAAGAAGCAAGATCAGTGCTTCTGAAAACAAATGAAAGTGATAGAGAAGTGGAGGAGAGGCTAGTTGAAATACAACAGGCTGCTGGTTTGGCCAATTGTGAAAAGTATGAGGAGAAACCTGTGTGGTATGAACTTTTGTTTCCTTCGCCTTCCCTTCGTCGAATGATGATCACAGGAATAGGGATTCAGTGTTTTCAACAGATTTCTGGAATTGATGCAACTGTGTATTATAGTCCTGAAATTTTCAAAGCAGCTGGGATTGAGGATAATGCAAAACTCCTAGCTGCTACTGTTGCTGTTGGTGTGACAAAGACCCTCTTTATATTGGTAGCAATCTTTCTAATCGACAAAAAAGGTAGAAGGCCATTGCTATTTGTAAGCACAATTGGGATGACAATTTGTTTGTTTAGCATAGGTGTTAGTCTTTCTTTGTTTCCACAAGGGTCATTTGTGATTGCATTGGCAATTCTATTTGTTTGTGGGAATGTGGCTTTCTTCTCTGTTGGATTAGGTCCTGTGTGTTGGGTTTTGACATCTGAAATCTTCCCTCTAAGGGTGCGTGCTCAAGCATCTTCACTTGGAGCTGTGGGGAATAGGGTGTGTAGTGGCCTTGTGGCCATGTCTTTCCTTTCGGTTTCGCGCGCAATTACAGTGGCTGGAGCATTCTTTGTGTTTGCTGCTATCTCTTCTCTTGCCATTGTCTTTGTCTACATACTAGTTCCTGAGACCAAAGGGAAGTCATTGGAGCAGATAGAGATCATGTTTAAGAATGAACATGAGAGGGCAGGAAGTGAAATGGAGTTGGGAGATATTGAAGTTGAACAACTTGTGCAGGACAAAACAGTTTTGACAAATTAATAATATTAGCCCATGTTTAAGATGAACTCTATGATGATGTGAGAGGTTGTGGAGTTATGCCAGGGATACACAAATTCCACTAGTTGGATACAAGTATTCTGTATGTGAGACATTCTGGGGAGGACTTTGCTTGCATGGAGGACTTTTAATAATTCTCTAAACTGAAGATTTGATCGAGTATTATATGCTGGAGCAGAAAAATTGTTAGGAGTCTCACGTTAGGCTTTTAGTTACCCCTTAAAAGTCTAAAAGAATGTTTAGGTGAAGCTTTAAAGCAAGTCTCATTATTTTCTTTGTTATTATATACTTTTTTATTTGCTTAGAGAAAAAAATCAGAAAATAAATATATTTTTTCTTGTAAGCTGAGGAGTTCATGAGACAGGTTATTCTCTCTGTCTTGATTGACTTTGAAATTTTGATAGGATCAAGTTTATGAACTCAAATTCTATTAAGAGTCAACAAATATGCTGACAAAATCTGATCAACCCAATTTGTTAGCAAAATATATTAATCTTAATATAATTAATCATAGAATTAAAATTTTATAAGTATATTTTACAATTATATCTTAAGATAAATAATATAAATACAGACAATATTTATGTAGTCAAAAAAGATTATTATTATCAATACATAATTATTTAAAAAATTATACTTATCAAAGAAAAGTATGCTTTATAACCGGATTACAAAGAACTAATGTATAGTTTGAATCCATCTTTAAAATATAGAGTCTAAGATCATAAATCCAAATCCATCAAGAGTTTCTTACGGGCATGTCAGGTCATGATTATCCCTACTTGTAAGGTTATCTATCTATTTATCTTAGAGCTTGTATTCTCTTATTATCAAAAACAGAATGTTTTGCGCTTTGTATTAAAAGACTCGTAATTTCTTTCACTTTCTGAAAATTTCTCCCATTCCATGATCTTTTCCTTATTTGTTGAGGATTTCCCAAATAAAAATTGTGCATCCCAGGTCATATCCATGTTTTCTAGTTCACAGCCTTACAAGCAACCTGCCTCAAAAAAAAAAAAAAAAAACTTACAAGCAACCTCGTGCGGATTATTATCACCCTATTTACCACAAGTGTAATTGCAACCATGATAACTCGTATCTTACATGAATTTACTATGCAAGATTACAATTAGCTTCTTTGTATGTTAATCAAATTTGACAATATCTATTTAAATTTTTTTGGTACTGATAAGATAACAGTATCTTCTCATTTGTTTGTATCTGCCCATACACAACATGAGCAAGGTTCTTCATTTGTCCGCTATCATTTTCTCCCCTCAAATCATAATTTCCCCTCCTTTTTCTCACACACTCTGCAGTGAAACACCCTGCTCCAAACTCCTACGATGGAAAGCTTCCAGCACAGTCACGTGGAAGTTAAGGGACTAAAGCTCCATGTTGCTGAGATTGGAAGTGGTCACTCCTTGAACACCCTACCCTTATCAGAACATTGTTGATTGATCAGGTTCCTCAAATTTCATTTTTTAGTGATAATTCTGTTGGTGCAGGTCAAAAGGCACTGGTTTTCTTACATGGATTCCCAGAACTATGGTATACATGGAGGCACCAGATGATTGCTGCAGCAAATGCTGGCTACCGGGCTATTGCCTTTGATTTCAGAGGCTATGGACTTTCTGAGCATCCTGCGGAGCCAGAAAAAGAAAACTTACTTGACCTTGTTGATGATGTCGTGGGTCTTTTAGATTCATTAAGCATTAGCAAGGTATGCAACAACATGTGCTATACAATACAATTTTAGTATTATCTATCATATCTATCAAACAACACGAGTTTCAAGAATTATCGAATAATACATTCATAGACAATTCTGAAATTAAGAAATTTTATCACCAAATTTTCCATTAAAACTTGTCTCAAATATAAGCAGACCCATAGTAAAGAGAGCAAGATAGAAAACTAAAACCATGGTTGATTTATCTCATATACTTCTGTGGTTATATCAAATGCAAAGGGAAAAAACAACACCCTTTTGATTCAAGAGAAAACTTAGGCTAATTGAATGTGCAATTTCAATTGTTTGCATCACAGGCTGTGCTTGTTGGTAAGGACTTTGGTGCCTTTCCAGCATATATTGCTGCTGCTCTCCATCCAGACAAAGTAGATTCAGTCATAATGTTGGCGTTCCATTCATGCTTCCAGGTCCCTCTGCTATTCAGAACCTCCCAAAAGGCTCCTACATTATTAAGTGGCAGGTGTAAATTCTCTCCCATCATTCTCATCTCCCTCTTTGTCAATAATGAACTCATGATTAACTAAATCAGGAGCCTGGGAGGGCAGAAGCAGATTTTGGCCGCTTGGATGTTAAGTCGGTTATAAGGAACATCTACACACTCTTCTCTGGAAGTGAGATACCAATAGCAGGTGATAATCAGGAAATCATGGATTTGTATGACCCAACTACTCCCCTGCCACCATGGTTCTCTGAGGAAGATCTGGCAACCTATGCATCATTATACGAAAAATCTGGCTTCAGATTTGCATTGCAGGTTCCATACAGGTAATCAGATTCTCAGTCCCAGTACAGTACCTCTTCTAGAAATCTAAAAAAGTGGTTTCATTTTCCTTGTATTTCACTATTGGCATGTTATTCTCAAGAATTGAAATCCTATTCTAAATAATTGTATGCAACTAAGGTTCTTTTATATGAGACATGACATGACATGACATTTCCCTAAAACCAGGTTTCTTAAGTTGAAGTCTTCTGTTTCAATGCTCTAAAATAGTTTTCTAGTCTAGGGTACTTCAGTAATATTATCACAGCTAATGATCCACACAGGACTCTTGGAGTGGATAGTGGCATAAGTGATCCTAAAATCACAGGTCCAGCACTGCTGATCATGGGTGAGAAAGACTCTTCAAGTCTTTTGGAATGGAGGACTACATCCGAAGTGGCACAGTGAAACATTTTGTGCCAGACTTGGAAATCATATATATTCCAGAAGGAAGCCATTTAGTGCATGAACAATTTCCCGAGAAGGTGAACCAGCTCATCATTGAATTCCTTAACAAACAAAGCATTTGATTGTCTGATCTGAAGCTCAGAGTAGGATGCAATATTGTATAAGAAGCAACTCTCTTGTGGTGGGATGATTTTTAAGGAATCACTTATTTCCAAATAAGGCAATAAGTAACTTGAATGAGTACTAATTCGATAGAACTTTGATCTACACTCTAGAGACATTTTCATAAATACTATGTAATTCGTATAGAATTGCTTTTGTTCTATCCTCAACATTAATAATCAATCATCTCATTGATGACCCGCGACAATGACTATAAAAGTCAAACAGCTAATATTATATACTTAGATTTTGGGCCAATCCCTTTGCCTTAGTGAATGGATCGTACTTGGTTGCCTAAAGTTGTTTTTAAACAGCTTCATCCTCCATCACATGCCGAGCTTCTATCAATCTGCAGAAATTGTTTACCAATCATAATCTGATTACCTAAGTCAGTTGGTCACTGTATGTATAATCACCATCTTTGGTCACTGTAAAACAATCCTAATGAAGCTCGAGATCTAAGTATACAACCCATCTTCAAACAATCCTAATGAAGCTTGAGATCTAATACTAGTATATTGAATTTCATGAAATTAGCATAAAAAATAAACGGAGGACAACTTTAAATAACCAGCTTTGAGTTTGAGATTCTTAAGTATCCTAAAATAGTGTGACCTCACAGAGTTGCCTACACAAAGTGGCCTACTGAAGATACTTGAATAATACTCAGTATAAACATTTTTAAATAGGTGTGAACATATGCAATAAAGTAGAAAATCAGGAGAATGGTGTTAGATGACAGAAGACTAATACACAAAAATACAGAAGTTGCATATGAAAGAAAAAAAGAAGAAGCAAATGAAAGAAACATGGATCAAACTAATATATAAGTTCCTTCAATATTCTACAAGGGGACATTCAATAATGTTCAAAGTTCTCCTCAAAACTAACCATTTATGACACAGCTGAAACTTGGCAAATCAATGTTTATTATTCTCAGCCGCATTCTCTTCTTTCCCAAGTGCAACCACTACTTTCTTCAAGATGGATTCGGTTGGTTGATGAGAATTCTCAACAGCCTTTGAGATTGCTTGCCATTTCTCTCCATGTTTTGGTTCAGCAGCAATACATCTCTTCAGTACATCCTTCTGGTTCTCCTCAGTTCCATGCTGCAGTTCAAATTTGTATAGCAATGCCCAAAAATCCCCAATATCAGGAGCTAGTGTCACAGCCCTACTCAACCAAGTCCTGGCTTTGTCCACCTTCCTATCATGCCAGAATAATTTGGCCACAGCAGCAATAACATGTGGATCATGGTCACATTTCTTGATGGCATCCGCGCTCTTGGTTTTACGTTGGGGACGAGGAACCATCTCAATCGATGCTGCCCACAGAATACCACTGTTAGGACACTCCTGCAATGCTTTTGCCATCAAAATATCAGCTTCTTTCTTATATCCATGCTTCAATTCCGCTCTAACAGCAGCAAGCCAGAGTTCAGGATTTTGAGGATTCTTCTTGCGAGCCATTGTGAGAACTGCACGTGCTTTACTCAGTCCATTCATATCCTCTTCAAGATTAGCGAGAGAGAGCCAAAGTGGTACACAATTAGGACAGTTTCTCAATCCAGCTTCATAGACCTTCTTAGCTGCATTCATGTGATCAAGCCGCTTTTCAGGCTGATCAAGCCGCTTTTCATTCTCAGCAAGCTGTTCCTCAAGCTGGCCAAGCATCAACCACAATTTAAAGAATGAAGGGAATTGCTTCAGACCTTCATCTAACAATCGCCTCTCCTCTTCAATGTTCCCCAGTTCTCTCTCCACAATTGCTGATTTCATCCAGACTCTTTCTGTACCTCCTCTCTCTCTGGCTTTAGCCAACAGCATCCTAGCTCTCTCAGGTTCATGGTTTTCAAATTCTAGCTTGAAAGCAGCAAGCCATATTTCCTCGGAATTGGGAATAGCAGCATAAGCTTCTTGGAGGATAGCACGAGCTGCGGGCACATCTCCAGCAAGCCACTTCTCTTTGGCACCCATAAGCCAAAGAACTTCAGCCTGTGGTCTGTAGGTAACTGCTTTACGAAGTAATGCATCAAGAGATTCTCTAGTACCATGACTCTTTTCCAGCTGTGCTGCTTTGATCCATATGCTCTTCTTAGTTAAGAAGACAGTCAAGGCATGAGCATATATAGCTCTGGCAGTCTCAATAGAACCTCTTTTCTTACATTCCTCCGCATCAGCAACCCATGTCCTCTTCCTATCTTCTTCTTCAACTCCAACCCCAATAGTATTATGAATTATTGCTTGGCAAGTTACAACAGACCCAGCACGCTCGGCTGCCTCTGCTTCCTTCATCCAAGCTTCCCTATCAATCACCACACCTTCTCTCTGCAAAGCCCTTATACCCCTCTCAATGATCTTTCCAACCATGGAAGTATTCCCATTAGCTTCCTCCAACTTGGCAGCAGTTATCCATATAGCTGGCTCCTTGGACAGCCTCTCCCTTGCCCTATTAAGAACCTTCTTAGCATTGTCATAAGTCTCCAACCTCGCAAGCGCAAGCCACAGTTCAACATGCAAAGGACAACACTCGACAGCCCTGTGAAGCAAAAGCCTAGCGTCCTCCTCATTAGCAAGCTCCACAACAGCCTTCCACAGCCTAACAGAATCAGGAATGTGCTCCAACCCCTTCCTCAAAACCCTGCTCTTATTCGCATCATCATTCTCCAACTTTGAAGCCTGCATCCACAGCTTCACCGAATTAGGAATGGACTTAACACCCCGTGCAATCACTGCCTTTGCCTCATCCGGATTCGCCAGCCTACAAGCCTCCAGCCACACATCCTCATTCTTGGGACACTCCTCACACCCTTTCTGTATCAACTGCCTCGCCGCTTGAAGCTTCCCCGCCAACTCCTCCAGCCTCGCAGCCGCAATCCAACCCGGAGGGTGCTTTGGATTCGTCTGCGTGACACTCTTGAGAAGCAACCTAGCCTTCTTGAAATCCGAAATCTCAGCATCACTGGTAATCTTCATACTATTAAGCACAGTCAAGTACCCTTTAGGATCCACATTAGTCATCCCAGAAACCGAATCCGACAACCTATCCAACTTCAAAGACAACACAGTCCCTCTACCCTCACCAACAGCAGTCAAATCAGTAACCGGGGTCTGTGCCCAAGGAGTCTCAGTCCCATTAGCAGCCCTACTCTTAGGATCCAACGCTGTCACGTGCTCTTGTTCCTGCCTTGCCTTCTCCAAAAGAGTATCAGGCACAGGCACAAAACTCTCAAACCTCTTCTTCTTGTTCCTCGACGAATACCCCCCACTCTCGAACTTCTCAAGACTCTGCCAATCATCAGGGGAAAGAGTATACAATCTTCTCTTCAAATCAGCGAATTGCTCAGTGATTTTAGGGTTCGAAGCACGATATTTCTCAATCTCCTGCTTCAACCTCGCTTCCCTCCTATCCTTCCTCCTAGAATCCATTCTCTTATCAATTGCTTCCCAAACCGCATCTGCTTCTTTGTCATCTTCATCATATTCCGCTGAAGCGAATAACCCAACATCGTTCCCTTCGAATTCATCAAACTTCTGATTCTCGTCGTAGCCTTTGTCTTCCCCCTCATCGTCGTCCTCGTCCTCCCCGGGCTTCCCGCGGCCACGTCCGGCGCCGGAGGTTCCGCCGATGGTGGTGGCGGAGCGGTCAGGGAGGTCGGGAGCGGCGCGAGCGGGACCGATATCGGACCGTGTGGTGAATCCGGTGGCTCCACGGCCGAGACCGGCGACATAATTCTGAGGCGGCTTGGAGTTGAGGAAGTCGAAGCGGGGTTTGGGGACCGCAGGGGGGTTGGTGCCGCCGAGGAAGGGGACGTGGAGGGTTAGGGTTGAGTAGGGTCCGACGCCGAGATCGGAGATGAGAAGGGAATCGTCGGAACCGTCATTGTGGGCGGTTAATCGGCGACTGTGGGAGAGGAAGAGGCGCTGGTGGGAGATTGGAAGGGTTAGGATTTGTTGGATAGCAAGTTTGAGGAGATGGAGGCTGGTGGTGTTAGGGTTTAGGTCTATGGAGAAGGTTTTGTGATTGGGTGACACGATGAACACCATGGTTGTGTTGTGACTTGGGACTATGGCTGTGTCTCAACGAAAAATCTGTATTGGGTTAACGATCTTCGAATCGAACTCCAAATAAATAATCAATTATTCTTATTTATAATGTATTTTCTCTTCAAATATATCTTACATTATAAAATTATTCAGCTCACAGGACATACGAGTTTGGCAAATTGTAGTCTTTTTAGTTTTTATTTCAGATCTGCAAGCAGTATAACAAATTTATAATATATTTCATCTATTTTTTTTTTCACCAAGTTGATTTATGTCATCATTATTCTTTTACTTCAACTATATTACTCACTTTAAAACTTAAATAAATATTATTCAACTCTCTAATTCTATTTTTTCGATAGTATCGAATAACTATGGTATTGTGATTTAGTAATCACGTCATATAAGATGATTATAGATATATTTGGATATAAATTTTTCTATATGTAATTTTAGAAGAAAAAAATAAAAAAAAAATGAAATCAACATCTCTATAACTTAAAATAAATTTTTTATTAATTTATTTATAAATATTATTTTATCTTTTAGAAAAATTATATTGATGAATTTTTAAAAATTAATTAATCAAAAATTTATTTTTATTTATAAAAAAGTTCATATCATATTTTTTTTAAAATACTTCTAAAAAAATTTACTCAAACAGATATTATCTTTCTATTTCAAATATTATTATTAGAATTCTCATATAAAATAAATCAAATTTCACTATTTAAGTTTTCTTCGCATTTTATTATCATGTTATCAATTTTTTTCACATCTCCTCGTGTATATATAAATGTATAAGTTTATTTGTTTTCATTATTCTACCCTCTCTCATATTCACTTTCGTTTGAATTTTATTTTCTGATGAAGTGGTATACTTCACACTCTTGTCTGTTATCATGCATCTTTGTTTGCAACTTTTTCTAAAATTTCTTTTATACTTAGGGATGGAAAAAAATCCATGAATATTTTAAATGAGTATCTTTTATATGTTTACAGGTATTTTTTACCTGCTTGTTAATGGAAAAGGTATGAATATTATATGTGGATATCCGTTATACATAAATTTATTAAAGTATCTACATACATATATATATATATATTATGTATTTTTAATTTATTGGAATTTATGTTTTTCTTTGAACATATGTTTTAAGATATTGTAGTTTTATTTCTATTTTGAATTTATATTTAAGAGATACTTATTTTATATTTAATTATATTGTATTAATGTTTCTTTTTTAATCTTGTTTTTTAATTCACTAATTTTACTTTATGTTAAAAATCACTTTTTAAAAAAAATTACCATAAGTATTTTTCAAACAGATACTCAATAGATAATAGGTGAAAAATCAGATGTCATATTTGAGACATTTGTCACTTATTTTGGGTAGATATTATTGTTGATTTAAAAAAAATCTTGAAAAAAAAATATTGTGCAGCTTATTTATAAATGTTATTAATGCTGATTTTTTTAATAAAAAACCTCGAAAGTATCACTATAATTCACAAGTAATTAGTATATGAATATACCACAAAACATTAATTAAAACTGCAGATGCACTACTTCAACAAAAAAAATTAGTTTCACTTATTTTTCGGAGTAGAATACAAATACTCAATATCTCAGATTATGAATTTCTTATTTATTTGGTTAAGGAAACCAGACGCTTGAGTTTTTATGAAAGAAAAAAATTCAATAGTAGAATGTAAAAATATGATCATATTATTGGAACAGTTATGGTATATAGATAATATTATTCGAACTTAATAAGATCGTTAAGAATGAGAAATTTCTCTCCTTTCAAGTATTCATTAAATTCTTTTTATGCATTTCATTGTTTAAAATTGTCATTTTATGTCTCATAATTTTGCTAATCATTTTTCCTTCAGAAAAATTTAATACAAATTCATTACTCTAATTCAAATTAAGGTCTTACTAATCAAGGTGTTGGTTAAAGAACTAATCAAGGCATTAATTTAATTCATATTTTAGTTTCTTGACTAATGTCTCAATAACACCGGTCAATATTTCTTCAAATAAAATACATGTAAATTTAACATTACCAGTAGTATACATACACATTTAAATTTTAAATACTAAAACATATAATGTGCAAGACTCAAGAATATAGTTTACTCATATTTAAAACATAATGGTTAGTTCTTGTATTCATGTGTTGAAACTTACAATAAGAAAAACATATTGAGATAAGACTTTGCCAAAAGATATAAAATATCAACAAAGTAGAAATGGTGTTAAATTATGCTAAGGTTAAATGTTAAATTACATGCAAAACATATGAAATTTGCTATAATAAGCTTATATCATAGTTAAAATCACATATAAATTAAACTAACACATTAATAAGAGATAATAATATATAATATGTTTTAACATCTTTGTAATCGAACATATTTTAAATAGTTCAGTAATTAACCTATAGCACATGTCCATATCCAGTCATAGGTTAACACAGTGCCTAACTACGTGGCAACTCAACAATAATGAAAGAACAAGTTGTATAATGGAGGTGGAGGTAAAAAATGGGCAATGCAAGCAAGTTGAAGCTTATTGGTTTACCATGATTGTTAACCTTTTTTTCATGCATGGTGAAATGGATTGGGCCCACATAATAATAGGCCTTTTCAACAGAGTTTCATTACACATTAATTTTCATAGAAAAATATTTATATAAGAAATATAAAAACAAATAATTAATACAAATAAAAAAATAGAGGTGAAAGAATAAAACTGCACCCATGATATAACGTTAGGTAGTGATATATGATCCGAAGGTAACGTTGGAGAGAAGCATCCATCAGAAATGGCGTCGTTCGAGGAACAATCACATCAATCGCCAACAAGGGGACCCTTCGAGGATGACAACAGCTACACGGACATGGGCATGGGCTACGAGTCTCATCAGCATTACGATTACGATGATCAACATCCTCAATTCAACAACAACAACAACAATTTCAGCGATAACGCACATTCTCTTCCTGTTTATGGCGTCGGCGTTTCCACCCCCAACCCCGACTCCGTTTCCCCCTTCGAACCCGCTGCCGCTGATGACACGGCCTTCACCTCCGACGGTCCAATGCTCCCCGACCCATCTCAAATGCAAGAGGAAGGCCATGCTAGACGTGAATGGCGACGGTCAGATTTATTTTCATTTCAAATGTTTTTTTATGCTATATTGCATGTATGCAAGGTAAGAATAGTGGTGCAAGGTTACGTTGGTTTAACATATGAGAAATTATCTATTTAACGGGAGAATACCTGTTCTATTTATCTCATTAATTATGTATCACAAATATAATTAGTCTCTTGATCCATTGAAAAAAATTTGTAATATTTAAATAAAAAAAAGTGTGTAAGTTGTAACATTTTCTTTTTCTCATTTACAATATATTTTAGATTTCTTGTTTTTTTTTATTGCCAGAAACGTCAGCATGTTTGGGTTATTTTTTTGGATTTTTTCCCATGAC
This sequence comes from Glycine latifolia, assembly GCA_013407115.1. NCBI lineage: Eukaryota > Viridiplantae > Streptophyta > Magnoliopsida > Fabales > Fabaceae > Glycine > Glycine latifolia. The sequence goes on along the minus strand of CM023953.1, from coordinate 17,821,333 downwards.
AAGCAACTTGTTACATAGTTGATCTATTTAATTATTCTTTAATATATATTTTTTATTGAGCTTTTCTATTTTGTGGATTAGATTGTGTTGAAAATTGAAAGAGTGATGTAGATGTTTAATTGTTCTTTGAATTGCAAGAAAAATTGTATAGGTTTAGTAATCTTGCGTTGTAATAAATGTTGCCTTTATGTAACTCATTATACTATTATCCCTTTGAAGTATTAAATGGATCTTGATTTTTTGTGGTGGTGAGAAAAGTATTATTTTCTTGTTTGTGTGAGTATAGGTGTGTTTCTTTGTTGGTTATACATATAATATTACATTTGCTTTTCTGATATTATAATTTTCATGACTTCCGTTGATGCAGTCTAAATGCCATTTATCTTGAGGAAAAAGAGACAAGAGAGAAAGAGATGCGGAATCAGATTATAAAGGAAGCCGAAGAGTATAAGGAAGCTTTCTATGAGAAAAGAAAGGTCCACTGTGAGAAAAACAAAGAGAACAACAGGGAAAGAGAAAAGGTAGATATATACTTCCTATGCTAGAATTTAATTCCATTTTGTAAACCATACATTCATTGAGCATTGTCATACTTTCGTATTTGTATAGAGAAAAGAGTATAGGGAATGAACTTTACTTGAGAGCCAGAGGTAGTAAAGTTCATTCCCTATTTGCCACAGTTAAGTAATTACTCACGTTGTTATTCCTCTATTCAATTTTGTGAACCATGAATTCATTGAGCCTTATCATACTTCTTTGTTTGCATACAAATAAAAAGAATGAGTGTATGTGTAGATAAACTTGGCCAACCAAGAGAAATTTCACAAAGAAGCTCACAACCATTACTGGAAAGCAATAGCTGAGATAATTCCTCGCGAGGTTCCTAATATCGAGAAGAGAAGAGCGAAGAAAGAAGCTGAGAATAAGCCTTCTGTTCATGTTATTCAAGGTCCAAAGCCAGGAAAACCTACTGATCTTGCAAGAATGCGCCAAATGATTTTGAAGCTTAAACAGAACCCCCCTTCTCATATGATGCCTCCCCCACCCAAAGAAGAGAAAGATGCAAAAGAAGGCAAAGATGGCAAAGATAACAAAAATGCAAAGGAAGGGAAGGATGAAAAAGATGTGAAAAGCTCAACACCAACTGCAACAACAGGTGTTGTAGAAAATAAACCTTCTTCCCCTGCAAAAGATGTTGCTGCTAATGGTGAACCACAAGATCCTGCTATTGTTGAGGGTGAGCAAGTAGCTAGTTCTGAACCAAAAGCTGCTTAGTGATGAAGACATTACTGTTTTTTATAGCAATTCTTTTTAAATATATTTTGTATTCTTTTGATCTTGCTAATTTGTGTTGCTATATTGATGGAGAATAAGTGGTGGCCAAATGAAGATACGTTAGGCTTTGCAGAATGCCCAGTGGGGAGCTTTAATCCAAACTATTATCCTAGAATTGTAGGTTTTAGATGCAGATCTTGTGGTGCCATCTTACATTAATACTTCTAATTAAAGTATAATTTTTCTAGAATTGTTTTCTCTTTGCATATGGTTTTTCTCTCTGTAACAAGTATACTTAACTTTGCTTTTGCTAATTCAAAGGGTTTTGTTTTGTTCATATCAACTTGGCTTTTACTAGCTTTTTTTTATAGCTCGAGCAATATGAAATATTGTTGCAAGAAAAACAAAAAACATTTAGAAGATGTTTGTGTAGATTCACTGGTTCTTACTTCCTAGTGCAAATTTTTATCAAGCTAACAGATGATACCACATAGTGGTACACTTAGATCTAGTGGGAGAAAATTATGGTCTATTTCATTTCAGTTGCTCATTTAACTTTATTTAATTGGCGATCTAGTTACTTTTGATAAGTTTTAACTGATTAAAATCAACTAGAAAGAACATATAAGATATAATTGGTTTGACCACACATTTAAGAATCCTAAACGAGTTTGTTCTTGAATAAACAGTTAAACACTATCCTTGAATTAGTCAAACTATGGAATTCTGAGTTCATTTTACAATTTTCTATAATTTACTATCTTTGTCATGTATGCAACTAAGCCAAGTTTGATCACGAATTCGTGATTCATAAGCAAATATAGTACTTAGTGATCGCATCATTTACTTCATAAATCACATTTACAACAACAAAAGCCTTTTCCTAGTAGTAGGTGATGTCAGCTACTTGAATTGAACGATGTCATTATGTCACTAAAAACCAAGTATATGCAAAAGTCATAAATTACAACAATTCAAATATTTAAGTTGCTTAAAACGTATAGCATCAAGAATGACGAACCTTCTCATTGTAGAACTATTTTAATTCCTTCAAATGTTTGTCCAAAATGCCATTTATCAAAGGCTACACTATAAAATATAAGTGTTTTTTCACTGTTGATTGTTACCTCAAAGGATAGAGACTGTCACTGAAGGTTCACATTGAAGTGTTAGTTTTGCCTCCAATTCCTTACCATAGGTATATCCATCTTGTCAAATTCCTTCACTTTCACAACAACCACTTCGCCATCAAACTCAGCATTGGTAATGAAAACTTGATAAAAGTGATTACTTAAACTCATCATGAATTCCAAACCACCACTTCTCTTGACACTTTATTTAGCACAATATTCACATTAAGAAATTTCCCATAAAATTAGTTATATTAGCCAAAAGTTTAAACATTAAGAGCATGGTTTCGTCTTGTACCTTCTATTTTGAAATGGAACCATATCATATTTTCTCTTGGCAATTTCAACAAATGCAGCATCTGACATCTCAAAATATTCTCTTGGAAAATTGCACCAACTACCATAATTAGTTGAAAGTCCATATTTTGTAGCATAACAAGCTATAACAATAAGAAAAAAAAACAACTAGAAATACTACTTTATCTCAAGCAACCATTGTTACTCTGCTAGCCTATACTAGCGCAAACTTATATTACTCTTATTTGTAATTAGATTGAGAAACTCATTAGAAACTCTGTATAGAGTTTCTCTTCTAATAGTAAAAATGGTATTTTATTACTTGGGATTTTTTTTGCTGGCCTAAAATGGTAGTTTTGACTTTAATTCATCAGCAATATAAGCAAATTATTTTATCAATAAATTATCTTGCAATGTTTTTTTTTGTAATATCTAAAGATTTAAATATTTATTAACGATATTTCAATTTAGACAACACATTATGAGGACCACAATGCCAGGTTCATCCCAAATAGTACTGTATTAACAGGGAAGTAAAATGTAGTGAGTAAAATAGTAAAAAATATTCACTGGTTCTAACATTTATATATTCATTCAATTTAAAGCCCACTGGGCACAGTCCACACATTCTACGATACTGGTACTCTACACGCTCTCTCTCCTTTTTGAAGAGGGCTACCAATAATACCATGACTTCTGGTGCAAACAGTTGCACACCACAAAAATGACAAATTTATAGGTATATACAAAAACAAAAGAATAAAACTAAGAAAAGGAAACACCATTGGATAGCCTTGTGCACTCAACGGCTGCTTTTCTTTCTTATTAAAAAACACTAAGACACGAAGGCCAAGTAGCTTGACTCTCTGTCTTATGGAACTTGAGCAACTTCAACTTTGTAATAGGTGCTTTATTAATTACTCCCTTTGGGAAGAAGGGCCTTGGTGATTGTTCAGTTGGCAAACCTTGTGTTAAGAAAGGAAATTTAAGCGAGAAGTATAACTGGCTTTTGGAGCCCAATTGCTTGGAATAACATCTTTGGCAGTGAGGCTTTTCCCTGTGGATGTGCTTAGTTTAACAGAGAAAGGTCCTTTTAATGGCCCCTTAACAATGCACCAATTTGCACCCCATACACGCTTCATCTGCAGCCACTCACTCGACCCTGCCTGAAAATACCAATATCCAATCACGATAAAAGAAAATCAATCTCATTATTCCTTTTGTTGAATTTGTATTGTACCAAACTTACATAAAATTTCATCTCAGTAATACATGTAATAAAAGTTTACATTAAATAATTATGCAGATTGTTTATTTAAAACTTCAATTCTAATTAGAGAAAAACACAACCAAATATAACTAATTGTATCCAAGTTTTCTCCATTTGTATATATGAAATTGGAAGAGAAATTATATTTGTATAATGTATATGATTGGTGTATATTTTATTATGACACAGAAATTTAACAGAGAGATAAAAAGGAAAAATAGTGTACATGTAACATGTTGTAACGGTATCATAAGAATAATAATGCAATGCAAGTTAAATCCAAATTGGGTTGATCTGAGTCATGCACCTATGACCTACCTAGAAGATATTATTTATTGTGGGGGAGAAATGGGGAAAGGAATTTTCTTTAGAGTTCCCATGTCACAGGCTTCTAGTTCAAAAGATATACGAAAAGGGTACCACAAGAGGAACCATTGGGTGCCAATGGTGACCATGATGTGAGAATAACACTCTGGATAGTGTATTTTTAATAGGGTAGAAATGGATTACAACCTTTGGCATATAATCCAATGATTTCGATGTAAAGTACAAAAGATGGAACTGCATAGCACCGGCACGTGATCTAAAAAGGCATCCACAACATTTGGAATTGGAATTGTCCACCGAATCATGTCCTAACCATGTCCATGCTTTCTGCTCTTATTTATTCTTTGGGATCACCAGCTTGGTACTACATTTTTCATCTTAATTTTTAATGTAACTACATTTCCACAATTTTAAACCTGAAATCAATGGATAATTTATTAGCTTCACCTAATGTACGCAATCAGATTGATGGTATGAGTGTGACAGTTCCTTAGGTCCCAGAGATTATTACTAGTTTACTATGTATTTAACTTTAATTAAGTAAAGCATTTGTACGTTCTAGCTATATATGAAATATTAAAATATAGAGAGTATCTCATCACGTTCTTGTAGATATCAGATGCTACTGCCAGTAGTTGTATATGATTTTATGGACACCAGAAGTTGAAGGTTGCTTCTTTCTCACTCTTATGGGGTTCAACTATCTTTCTTCATTTTGCTATTCTAGTAATAGTATATATTATTCTAGCTAGATGTGAACGTTGGTACTTGGTTGAAAATTGAGATTTTAAGGAATAAAATATGAACAAAACAGAAGAGAGAAAGCTTACCTGTTGTATATGCATGGAGGCAATCTCCCCATCTCCATTTTGAAACTCCACCTGAAGAGATAGCCAATTAGGATTGGAACCTTCATTGACATGGAAGACAATGTTTTTGCCAGCATACTTGCATGATGCTCTGCCAAAAATACAATTACACTAGGTTAAGAAGAAAAAGAGAAAAAAAGTAGACATTATTATGTTATGAGTTAGTTATGAGTACCTTCGATAAAGGATAGGGATTTCACCTCGGTTCCTGAGCTGACCGTTTTCACCCGCAAGAGCCATGCGGCCAAAGGCAGAGCCACTGAGGTCGAAGTGCGTTCGGTCAGTCCGGCAGCCCGGGCACTCATCCGTTATAATAACCGTCACTGCCCGTTTGGAACAGATGCTACGGTCCAAACACTTGACCTTAAAGCAAGCACCGCACCCTTCTCCCTTCTTAAACAAAACTGGCCCCACTGCTGCCACCCTTCCCTTCAACGGCTTCACGTCCACCAACGTACCATACCCACATGCCCCTCCTGAACGTACTCATCAATTTACATTAACATTCACATAATAATCAACTTTATCGACTCGGTGTTTAATGTTGTCCTTACCGTTGCTACCGTTGCCTTCGGGGTCGCCGTACCACGTGGCGGTTCCGGTGTACCAATGTCCGTCCAGATCAGACTCTCCATGCCCGTATACTAGCGCTATTCTAAAGCATAAGCTTAGAAAAAGCACGGCTGAGAAGCGCTGGCACTGCATTTTCACTGATTCTGATATGTCCCCGACAGGCGGTTTGATTGTATGAGACCGTTAATGGCTTTTCGGTTTTTTTATAGACAACGCGGGAGTCCATTCAACGGAATAACTGTCATGGCCTTTTTGTCCTTTTGTCCTGGGTCCCACCGGCCCTTAAGGCGAAGCAAGTGGGTATATTGGTCCATTTCATAACAGAAATTATTTTATTTTTACTACCGTTAATCTCGTTCTCTTTTTTTCTTTAACGATCGAATGAACGTGAAAGCGAGAATGTAGCGTTTTTAGAGAATGACGTTGTTTTGAGAATTTGAGGACCCCAATTGCCGTTTGCCCGAAAACGATTCGCCCAAGAGTACTACTGTTCCCACCTTCTTGCAGTTGGTGCGAAATTGTGGGTGGATTATTTTTACTTATATTAGATATTTTATTATATTACTATTATTATTATTAGTGGCTTTGTTTAATGAATTCAAATATAAAAGGCAATGATCCCACATGTAGAAATAAATTATATAAGAAAAATTAAATAGGCCAATCTAACAATTAGCTATTGGCTTTTCTTCTCTTCTTTTTTGAAAAAAAGGAATTGGGATATGACATAATATGAGGCAATAATTTGATACACCTGCTTGGATAACACTGATGTCTAATTAAGTCTGTGAGAGAAAATCAAGTTTTATTGAATTCAATTTTACTGATTCGTAAAGGTAAAGCAATTAATGGAACTGGGAGAGGGAGTTTATATAGTTAGTTAGCACTAATATCATAATTAGTGTTTTTTGTTTCCTATCCTGTCATGCTTGTAACTTATCTCTAGACCTGCTGTCTGCTGATTAATTATTCATGAAAATCACTTAACAGTTAAATGAAAGTCCGTGGATCGTTAGTTTCATAAATTGTAGTTGGTCCAAGGTCAGCAATTCTGGAAGCTGGTGCCGACTAGTAAGATAGCAGCATAATGATATGGGGGAAAAACGAATAAAAAAACTACTAGAATTACAAATAATGTATCAATAATTATAATAATAATCATAATGACACTGATTTTTAACATTAATTATTACAACCGATTTTAAATAATTAAAAGTGGAAAAAATATTTAAACCTTTTTTATTTTTCCAGTTAAAATTATTCTAAAAGCTTATATTAATAAAATAAAAATAGCAACTTTTTTGTGACTTACCTGAATCGGAATATTTCGCATTTTGAACAGAAACACGAACGACAAGTGCTGGTAGAGATTCAGACAGAAGGGGAGCGAGAATTCTATCAATGAAAAACAAATTCAATTAAAACGGGAGCACAAGGGAGAGAGAAACAAATTTATAAATATAATTGATAAAGTTTTTGTGTGGATGCTCCAAGCATATGTCCTAATCTTCATTTTTTTATCCACACAAAGGATGAAGAACATTTTAAAAAAAAAAAGATGAAGAAGATGGGATGAAAAGCTTGTAACGACGTTAATCCATCAAAATACTTTTTATTCATATCTGCTCGTCCAACTTCCTGATACACTTTCAATATAATATGCCAGGCGTTGTATTGGGATATTTGGGTTTTTCATAGCATGTTTAAATTCAGATCAATTTAACATACAGATAAAAAATGGATAAAAAAAACTGAAAATTAAACTAAATTATTATTTTTTATATTTGTTTAGATGATTTTTCTCTCAAATTAATCGTTTTGGTTTGACTTATTATTTGTATTTTTGAAATCAAAACAAATTATAACAATTTTATTAACACTCGTATTACTTTAATATTTTGTATTTTATGTATATATTATTTGAGTTTTATAGTGTTTGTAGTATTATGTTTTTTATATGACTTTTTTAATATATGTGTAATTTAAAATAGATAAAAATTTGATTGATTTTTATTATTTAGCATATTAATATGCTTTGTATATTGTTATTAACAAATTTTAATGTAATTTAATTAAAAGGATGAAAAATATATAGACTTTAATAAAATAATTTTAATAAAAAATACTAAACTCAAACTTAACAAAATCGCAAAAATTTGATTGGTTTCATTCAAAATTTATTTTAAATGAAAATTAAACTAAATCATATGTATTTTTTTAGTTTGATTCAGATAAATTTTTATGAAAAACTGAATCAGACCTAGTCTGAAATACCCGAAAGCATAAGTGCAAATAATTAATGTCACATAAGGTACTTGTTTCTGCCTTTAATAAATTAAACTTCACTTAAGCAGTTCTATGCCATTTCAATTAGTGAATCTAAACAATCCTCCTAATATACAAAAACAAATAATAGATGATTTTAAGTTTCATCACAATTTTTTTTTTGGCTTTGGCAGTTTCTAAATTATTCAACATTTTTTTTTATTTTTGGTGAAAAATTGAATTTATTTAATAATTTATGTTTTTTTAGAAGAACACTTTGTGTTTTAAATAATTGAAGAATGTTAGAAGATTTAATCAGAACCAAATTCCATAACGATTTGAATGAAAAGCACTTTACCAAATTCATCCAAAAGTTTCATTTTGGGGTCTAATTCCAATTCGTAACTTAAGGTGTTAATTAGAGCCAAAAAAAGTCCAAAACAAAACTCTGCCCACCACGGTAAAGGCAAAGCATGCACGAAATTGGGCCGAAGAATTGATGGACCTGGTACTAGTTTCCCTTTTAAGAAATTTAAGATACAATTACCAACCAAGCTATTAATTTGCTGCGGCGTAATGGTTATGACGTTAGTCTTACATTCTAAAGGTCCCCGGTTCGTTCCTTGGCAGCCTCAAAATTTTGGATTAAGTTTTTGTTCATTTTTAATTTTTTCGCATGTGATTTCTTTTTTAGTTAAGATACACCTAAAAATACTTTATATTTTTACATAAAGTAAATTTTATTTTTGAGATATTTTGAATAAAAAAAATATATTTTATCGAAGTTGCATAATATTTACAAAATGTGTGTGGTTAAATAAATGAATTAAAAAAAAAAACTTTAGAATCTTTTTGTCTAAAAAAAAGATAATTAAAATGAAAGAAGACGTACACTAATAAAAATATCATTTAGTAAATTGTAATTTGTCATCTTCTAAATTTAATTTAGTATCACATTGGAATATCTTATTTTGTTTCCAACATTTTTTTTTTGTCAAAAATTTCATTTCCATCCATGACTTTTCTTTTTTTGCAACTCTATATTTCATACCCTTCACACATTATTACTCTTCTCTTCATATTCTACTTTCTTTTTTATAGAACCACCTAATGTATTCCAAACAAACCTGACTTTAGAGTCTTTTCACGATAATCTTCTCTTAAGTTAAGCTATTAGGGCAATATGTGAAATCCTTTGACACCATAAGCAATATGAAGCGACGGTTAACTACTAAGCCTATAGAGAGAAAAAATGACTCTAACTACTACTGACAATTTGATATATTTCCGTTTCAATTACATCCTCCTCATATGACCACAATATTGTGAATTTGCTTACTTGATTAAAAAAAAGGACAATGGCTTAAATAGTTTGGAGGGAAAAGATGCCCATAAATCCATAATAATCTTTACAACTGATTATGGTAAAAAATAATGAGTATACTTCTTACTATTTGGAACAATTTCTGTTGGTCCTTATATATAGAAAGTAATTTAAATATCAATTCTACTTGATACCTGATATGCATCCAGCATATGGTCCTTTCCAAGCTTCTAAGAGCCAAAAATCATCAACAAATAGCTTAGAATTGCATAGAATTATGTTAATTGTTGATGAATGCCTCTTTTCATGTGTTGTGCTAATTTGAACATATTTATTAGCAGGAAGAAGCATAATTCAAGAATTGGAAGAAGGGGAAACCACGCCTCAGGCGTGGAAACCCACGCCTCCAGCGTGGAAAGATGTCTAGAAGTGCAAAACCCACTGGAATGCCACGCCCCAGGCGTGGAGACTCACGCCCCAGGCGTGGGGTGCCTTCTCTAACTGCAACCTTCTCTGGAATGCCACGCCTCAGGCGTGAGATCCCACGCCCCAGGCGTGGGAAAGTGCCTACAATTGCTGGATCCTCTGCCAAGCCACGCCTCAGGCGTGGGAAGCCACGCCCCAGGCGTGGGACTCTGCAGCTTGTGATTTCTGAAGTTTTTCAGAGGCAATTTGGGAATTTCATCTCCCATCTTATAAATACCTTCATCCTCAGCCTTCAAAGCACGTTTTTGGAGGGAGAAAAACACTACACTAGGTTTAGAAGCTTGGAGATTCTTTAGCTTAGGGTTGGAAGTTGAAGACCAAGGTGGAATCCCTTCTCCTTCATCTTCTTCTTCCTTGCTTCTGCTAGGGATGATTCTTTTTGTAGCTCAATCACCCATTATGAGGTTTGGCTGAGCATTTATTGTAGTTAGGGCCAAAGCATTTAATGTAAATCTCTTTGGTATGTATTGAATACTATGGTTCATTTATTACAAACTATTTTACTGCACTTCGTCTCAATCTTTCCATCTCTTTCCTAGGCTTAGCTAACCTAGGTAAAAGCTTAGAGCTTAAGTTCACAATAGACATATTGGGGCTTTAGTTTCAGACCCAAGTGTAGTAACTTGCTAACATCACCTAGACATAGGGATGGGTGCTTGCAACTGAACTTATTTATGTGTTGCTTAATGCTTACCTTGCTTAAGATCACTAAGAGATTAGGGTTGGATGGTGAGTTAAAGAACTAAGTGGAAGAGACATCAAAGCTTAGTCAACTTAAGAAGAACACATTAGTTGAATAGTTTGGATAATAGAATATAGTAGTCAATATCATTCCATAGAGAGGCACATTGAATGTGGGTTGCCCTAGCTACATTTCTTACATATTGTCACTTCTTTAACCAATTGTTGGTATTAGTTTATGTTCACGCTTACTCTTAGTTTACTTCATACACACACAACAACAATCTTATTCATTTCATTTATCGTCCAACTTATCGATTGGGTTTATAATTTAATTGGTCAAACAATCCTCGTTGGGAACGACAAATCTCTTACTTTCACTTTATTACTTGAGCGACCGGTATACTTGCCGAGAGCGCAACAATACCTCCTTATAAAATCTCACTATCCTAACCTTAAGTCGTGACAATCTGCTTCAAAAAGTCATGACAATCACTCTGGTATATATACCTCTAGCTCCGTATCTCATTTTGACACTTCCTCTACCTTTTTTTGTAAGTTCTATCTTCTCTTATTTGATGAATCACAATACCACAAAATCAATTCAAAAGAACACAAATATATCGATTTAACTACTAATTTATCAATAGCTCTGCTCGCTTCCACTATCGATTTGAGATTGTTTCCTAGAAGATTTATTTGTTTTTACCCCTTGTTATCTAAGTTTTTTCTCTTAGTTATTTGGTATCTATTGAACAAAAAAGGGAAATTTATTAGTTTTTTATTATATAAAAGTTATGTTTTTCTAAAACCAACACAACACAATAAGTACATAAATTTTAGTTATGAAATTTTGTAGTGTGTTAATTTTGTTTTACTAGCTATCAAATTAAATAATAGAAATAATTTTAAAAGTTATATAAGAATAAATTAATAGTTGTCATCAATTTTGTTTGATTTAAATTTAATATTGTTTTCAAATTGAATTATATCTTATTTTTATGTTTGATTTAGACGATTTTTTTTATCTAAAAAGCAAACTACATGTTGCAATGCGTCAACATTATGTATGAATTTAGTAAAACTGTCTCAGATTCTGTTTGGAAGTTTAAATCAACTTTTGAAAAAGTTAAACAAAACTTTTTTATAAATTAATTTAAGTATAGACTAATTTAAAATTATGGAAGAAGTTTAAGAGTATATTTGAATATAAAGTTAGAAGTAGTTTTAAGAGTTTAAAAAGTTTTATATTTTTAATAAAAAAAAATTAATATCACTTATGACTTGACGGACACTAAATCATTCAACTTTCTTATTTTTCTTCTTTTAAGTATTTATTAGAAGTTTTATCCATATAACCCTTTTTTTTTCTATAGATACATATAGCACTCCCTAACATGGGATTTTACATTGCTGATAAAAAAAGAAGGGGATTTAACCTTTTCAATATTTCCTTTTTTATATACTTCGAAATGCATCATTATTTAAATTTCTTTCTCAGAGAGGTTCGAATCCATGAAGCGTAATAAATAATTTTCAGAAACAAATTAAAAGCAGCATGCTTGCAAAGCCCCTGAAAACTGTACTTCCAGGATTCAGTTCATATAAATGAAGCACACACGATGTTTATTTTTCATTTAATTGTTATCCAGTTAGCATCATCGTTATTATTAATATTTTTTGGTAGAAAATCGTTATTGATGATTGATAACAATATTGAACCAAATCGTTATTAAAATAGAGTAGGCTTTACTTGGAAGAAAAAGAAAAGAAAAGGCCAGGAATCTCCGTTCAAAATTCGAATCTACCCAATACATTTCGCTCTCGCTCCGACCTTATCCAAATAGCTTCAACTCCACTCCATCATCACCGACAATCAGAAAATAATCAACGGCCAGCAATGAACTTCACACTACGTTCCCATACTTCTCACACTCACCGTTGCGGAGAACCTTGTTTACAATAATCAGTTAATTAATTAAAACTAATAAAGCACCTGTGATAAAGAAAGAGAGTCTCAAATTTCTGTTAATTTTAGTTCTCGTTTCGTATCACGCTTTTCAGCTTCCTTCTTCCCTCTCCATTTTCCCTCACTTTCTGTTTCTCTCTCTCTCTCTCTCCCTCCCTCCAAACAGCGTGCAATTCTCCTTCGTTCTCTGTGATACATGGAGATGTCGTCAATGGAGGATTCGCGCTCGTACGAGATTCTCTCCACGGTTCTCGACGCTTTCCTCCGACGCGGACGATCTCCACGATTACCGAACAGTTCTATACCGATTGCGCCACGAATATCTCCTTTTACGCCCTCGTGTTAAGGTCCTTTCTTCGCTCTCCATATTTATTCGTTTCTTTCGCTGTTTATGCTCGGAATTCCGACAGTAGGATATCGTTGACTCGTGATTTCCGTTTCATTCGTCAATCATTTGTTGTTAGTGACTTAGATTGGTTATTTGTCTCTGTGCGAAGTTTGGATATAGGAGAATTTTTAGTTTGAGTTAGTCTCGGAAAATTTTCTGTTATGCCATTTTAGGGTTTGGAACCAAATCCGCAATGTCTCTGAAACCTTGATCTGGAATTTTAGAGAGATTCCTGTTAGGAGTTTCGTGATTTTGGAATTTAAGAGAGACTCCTGTTGTGTTTGTGTTTTAATTTGGTTGTTGGAGATTGTTCAGTGTTGAATTTGGCGTTTGACTGTTTTGTTGGGGAAATTTTAATGGCTGGAAAGTTGGTATTGGGGCCTCCGAAGTCCGATATTTCCAATCCGAAGGAACAAGCAGCGAGGAAGATACTGAAAATTGTTAGATCTCAAGGACATCCGTATGTTGAGTTGCGCGAGAATGGGAAAAAATTCATTTATTTCTGCACTTTGTGTCTTGCGCCGTGTTACAGTGATGATGTTCTGTTTGATCACTTGAAAGGTAATCTTCACAGGGAGAGACTATCTGCTGCTAAGGTTACTCTGCTTGGACCAAAACCGTGGCCTTTCAACGATGGTCTTGTTTTCTTTGATACTTCGACTGAAAGTGATAAAGAGTTGGAAGTTGCAGATAGTTACCGACACAGGTTGTTGAAGTTTAACGACAATGACAGCAGTCTTGCGATTGTGAAGTTTGGTGAAGGGGTTCAGTCAAATGCTAAACCATGTTCGGTTGAGGGTATGCAAGATGATGAGTGTGCATTAGTGATTCCTAATTTGCTGATTGGAGATGAAATATTTGATCTAAAAGTTAGGAAAGTTGGCTTGGGGAAGATTGCTGCTAGATTCCTTGAGAAGTGTCATGCGTTGAATGGGATTAAAAGAATATGGTGTGAATGGTTAGGCAAAGAAAGTAATGGTGAACGAGATGGTGTTGAGGTTCTAGAGCATGATTTTGCAGTTGTGATTTTTGCTTATAATTATGATCTGGGTCGGTCTGGTTTGCTTGATGATGTCAAGACATTGCTCCCTGCTTCTGCTGGCCCAAAGGGAAAGGCATCATTGTCTGACTCTGATGACGTTAGCGATTCTTTATGCAATCAGTATGATTCATCTGCAGAAGAGTCTTCTGATTCAAACAACTCCAGCTCACGATTGACACTAGATCAATTCAACAATCATCTTTGCACAAGGTTCATTTCAAGCAAGGCTTTGAGGAAAGAATTGAGGAGGAAGCAGCGGCTGGCAGCAGAGAAAGTGTGTAACATCTGTCAACAAAAAATGCTTCCTGGTAAAGATGTAGCAGCTCTTTTGAATTTGAAGACTAGAAGAGTAGCATGCAGCAGTCGGAATAGAACTGGGGTAAAGACAATTTTATTATTGTTCTGAATTCTGATTTTGTTTTTTATATTAGTTTGTTAATAGTGAGGCTTGTATGAAAACTTAAGATATTGAAACTTCATTGTATTCATATCATGCATGTTCTGAACTTAAGATATTGAAACTTCATTATATTCATGTTTCATTTAGCAATTTACACAAGTTACATTGGCATTTATATGCAGGCATTTCACGTGTTCCATACATCATGTCTTGTACACTGGATAATCTTGTGTGAATTTGAGATTATCATAAATCATTTAGTCCATCCAAATATTAGACGAGTAGTGAAGAGAAAGGTTGTGTCAGATGGCGACAAAATGGGAAAAGAAAAAGATATAGGAAAACATATAAGAACTGTATTCTGCCCAGAGTGCCAAGGTACTGGTATGATCATTGATGGAGATGGGGTGGAGCAGCCAGAATTTTCTTTGTCGCAGGTTTGTTTATTACATTGATAATTCTTTCTTAATCATCAAGTTTATCTAGTATATAATCAATCCCTTTTTTCTTTTCATTTTTTTAGCACAAATACTTTTATTCCTGGTAAATACTTGTTTTATGTTCAGAAAACAAGTTTTTTTTGGAATTTATCGGAAATTGCCTAATCTTCTTGCAGATGTTCAAATTCAAAATAAAGGCATGTGATGCACGCAGAGATTGGATCAAGAGTCCTGAAGTTTTGCAGAATTGCTCAACTGGGTTTCACTTCCCTTCACAATCTGAAGAGATATTTGAGGTCTTTAACATTTCTGCATTTATTAAATTTAAATAAGATATTCAATTGTATATCATCTTCTAATAAATTTATTGTGATTATTGCTTCGATTTCAGGAAAAAGTGGAACCCATAAATTTACTGCATTTTTATCGTGCTGATGATCAGAGTGGGGGGCATAACAACCGGGCAAACGTTTCGTATACATCTTAGTATATTGGTCTTATATTTTTAAGAATTATGTGTATATTTTTAGGTAAATGTTGGTCGATAGACTGGGTTATATAGCCTCGTAGATAGTGACTAGATTAAATTGTGTATACCTGTTGCTAATGAGTGTGTGAGTGCACATTGCTTAATGCTGACATAGTAGTGACCTATGTGTACATGGTAAAGAACAGATATCGTTCAAGAATGCCACCATTGTTGCCTCACTTTTTATTTCTGGATTATTTTTTTTGCCAATATTGTAGTTATTCCTTGGTAAACACTGGATTGCAAGCAAGTATTAAACAATAGAGATTCCGTGTTTGAATGAAGGGTTAGTCTAATTAATCCTATGTAAAAATGGAGTCAAACAACATTTTGAATAACCAATAGAATTTAGATTATTAAAATTCTATCATTAATGTCATGTTATGACTGCCACATTTAATGCATTATTTTTAATTTTTTTTCATGTCATTTATAATGTCAAATTTAAACTTCATATTTTTTAATCAAAAGTTAATAATTAAAATTATAATAAAATTATAAATATTAAAATCTTAATAATTATTTTTTAATTCACTTTAGGTAAATATATAGTTTTCATTTATTCTACAACTTCTAAGTATAATACTTCAAATATTTTTCCAACATTTTCATTATATTTTTTAATTAAAATTTATAGATACTATAGAGTATAACTTTTAATTAAAAGGTATAGATAAAAATTATAGCCATATATACTTTTCCTTAGGTGAATAAATAATATAATAATTAAAAAATAATTATTAAGATTTTAATATTATATAATTTTTTAGATATATATTTATGTATTTTACTATAAATTTAATTATGAACTTTTAATTAAAAATTATAAAAAATTTATTTTACACATAAATGATATGAAGAAGAAATTAAAGATGAAATGTTAGATGGGATAATTATACTATTAATGATTGAATTTAAAATAAGATAATTTTCTAAATCCTAATGATTATTGAAGTCAGGATTTTTAATTCCTTTTTTATTTGAAGAAAAGCGAAATTCTAAAGTATAGTGAGTTTGAAGATAGAATTTGTTTTTTAAGAAGACAACTGTACAATTTATGTACAACTAATTTTTATTTTAATTGAAATAAGTTATTTCATGTCCCTTTAGCTAGGGTGTATGTTAATCATGTTATTTGAGAAAGAAAAGGATAGGAAGGGAAGAGTGAAAAAATCTTATATAAGTGCGTGTGTGATACGACAAGAAACAAGACAACTTACCAAGGTTGGTTTAGTTGAAGGGGGAATAGTTTGGAGAATTTAATTTAAACCATTTTGGTCCTTCAAGTATCACTTTCTCTCCTAAATATTTTTAAAATAATAAAATTGTATAAAATGTTTTAAAGTATTGAATATCTATACTTTAATCCTTAAATTGGTATATTTTTCTAATATTCAGGGATTAGTATAAAGAATTTTTTAAATTTAGAATACTAATTAGCTTGATTTCTAATATTTGAGGAATTTATTTAGGATAATGAGTAATATTTAAATGATGAAATTGATCCCTTATTTTAGTTTTTGGCTTGCTGTTTATTCTAGTTTGGATTATGTCTTAGGTTCAAATTCCATTATTATTAATTTCTTGTATAAAAAATGGAAAGATAAAAAAAGGTATTGACAAAGAATGATCATATTAAGAGGAAATGTAATTTGTCTATTTGACAACCTCTTAAAAATGACGTAGATTTGAAGAATAATATACATGAAGTTAAAAAAATTTTAAAGAGGATGAAGATGAAGAATAATGAAATTTTGAAACTCGATAATATCTCTATTGAAGTGTGGAGAGATTTGGGGGATGTGATAATAAAATATCTAGCCAATCTTTTCAATAAAATTCTTCAAAAAAATAAGATGTATGATGCTTAAAAGAAAAATATGTTTTTACCTATTTACATAAATAAGGGAAATATCCATAATTATTTTAACTATAGAGGCATTAAACTTATAAGTCATACTATAAAGTTATGGAAGAAGGTTATTGAACATCGCTTGAGGAGAGAGACCAAAGTCTCTGTAAATCAATTTGGATTTATGCTAGGAAGATATACCATGAAAGTCATTTTCTTAGTATGACAATTAATGGAAAGGTATCGAGAAAAGAAGAAAGACTTATATATGATGTTTATAGATCTTGAGAAAACATACGATAAAGTCTCAAGAAAAGTGTTATAGTGGACTCTTGAGAAGAAAAAAGTATCATTAAAGTATGTAAATTCAATTAATGATATATATGATGGTGCTACCACGTGTATGAAAGTTTGTAATTGAACATCAAGTTATTTCCCTATCATGACAGGTGTACATTAAGGTTCGACTCTTAGTCCTTATTTGTTTGCATTAGTGATGGATGAACTAATAAAAGATATTGAAGAGAAAGTATCGTGATGTATACCTTTTTGCAGATGATATTATGCTTACTGATGATACCAAAGATGGTGTTAATAGGAAACTTGAATTGTAAAAAAACACTTTAGAGTTTAAATGATTCACATTAAGCTAGAGCAAAACTGAGTAAATGAAATGTGAGTTTTCACTGGTAATAAATGAAGATCAAGATCTCGTGCATCTACTTGGTCAAGAGGTACCCAAGAAATATGTTTTTAGATATTTGTGATCAATTTTGTAGAAAGGTGGAAAGATTGATGAGAATTTAAATCATAGAATCAGAGCAGAGTAAATGAAATGACAAAATTCATCTGGGTTGTTGTGTGACCGCAAAATTCTCCTTAAACTAAAAAAAAAAATCTATAAAATAATTGTAAGATTAACAATGTTATATAGAGCTTAATGTTGGTCAGCACACAGACAACATAAACATAAAATACGGGTAACAGAAATGAGGATGTTAAGGTAGATGTGTGATTATACGAAGATGGATAAGATAAGAAATAAAGATATTCAACCAAAGGTAGCAGTAGTATTAGTGAGTGAAAAGATGAGGAAACATAGATTGATGTAGTTTTGGCACGTAATGAGACAACCCTTGACACAAAGAAAGATAGAGGTAGATCAAAATTAACTTAACTGAGAAAATGTAGTTAAACAAAACTTAATAAAGTAAGGTATAGATTGACGGACGGTATGTCTTAAGACGAAATGTAGAAAAGGTATAAACTTGGTGGAGGGTTAGATCCGTTGTTATCCTTGATGATCCTATTTTAGTCATTTTTTTCTTCATCTCCTCCTCCTTTTTCCCTTCTGTGTTTTTTTTATAACTTTTTTGTATTTATTATTAGGTTCATCTACTACTGACCCCAATTAATTTAGATTAAAATGTTGATAATCTCTTAAAAAATTTAAAAAGACATTGACAAAAGTATATACTCCCATTAAGGTTTGACCACATGGAAAAAGAGAAAATGGATTCTTAAAAACGCAACCAAGAAGCGAGAATTTTGCTTGCACGTTTGATACGTGCATTTATTTCTCAGTGTGTATATTTACGTCAAGTCCCAAATTTATGCAGAAGCAACTACCCATGCAAAATCTACATGAATCAAGTAAAGGTGTTTGGATGCACGTTTTTTTTCTCCTATTTTAGGTAGTCTATAATGGATCAAGTCCCAAATTTATGCAGAAGCTAGCTACCATATATGTAATGTGTTGGTCTTGACATGAATTTACACTTAGCTGACGATAAACTGACTAAAATAAATTACAAATTAAGAAGTCTATCATATGATACTCCAAATTAAACAAATGGCAAAGCGTGCAGATTTAGAATTTCACAACTATATATGTTGCATTAATTGACTTTTAAACATTCCAGGATGCAGATGAATCATATGCCGGCAAGTACAAGAAAATATTAGCTGCATGCATGCAATCCCAGTTCACAAAGCCGGCGGGCACAGTTAATTTAGTGCATAGTGACTTTGTTCCAAGCTTCAATTATATATATATATATATTTGTAAGTCAGGCACAATACAATTACAAATAAAATGGCACATTATTCTTATTACAGGCACCAAAGCAAGAAGTTGATATGGTTCTTAATGCTTGTGTTTCTGGTTTTTACTCTCATGGAAGCTTCATTGACAGAAGGAAGGGGAGTTTATCGCTTGAAAGATATAGGTAGATCAAGAAGTCAAGTTGAAAATGGAGGACAAATGGAAAGGCTCGAAACCCTTGCAGAGTTGCTTCCAAGAGGCCCTGTGCCACCTTCAGCCCCAAGTCCTGACATAAACTGATCCATGCTAGTGTCCCATTTGTCTATCTGCATTGTTGGCTGTTACAATTTACATAAATTTTTAACTTGTCTTTACCATTATTATGTCTTTATCAGTTTTTTTTACAGTATGTCTTTATCTGTTGTGTTGTGTATATAATAATTTATACAGTAATATTTTGTGTTAACCTCTCTCTATTTCACCATTTATTGCATTTATCAAGAGAGATTAACTCAATTGATTCAATATGTGTGAGTATATTAAACTGTTAGTATGTATTCAGTTCTTATAGATAATTTTGTATTTATATATTTCATATTTTTGTTCCTCGATCTTCTTTTTTATTTAGTTGTAAAATTTCGTATACCGTACAAATTATTGTTCAAATAATATTTTTCTGAATTTATCGATAATAGTTTATGTGGACCAGTTAAAAAATGGATACAGGTACTTAATTAACCAAGAAAGGATAACACAAGTAAAAAATTTCCCAGAGCAATTTTGGCAATTGCTATTTTCACTCCCTTTCATACTAAAGCACCGCTTCTCCATTTTTGTCCCCAATCTACCCCACACTAAACAGTAAACACACTCCCCCTCCTCTCCCTCTCCCTCTCCCTCTCCCTCTCATGTAATTCTAAAAAGAAGAAAAAACTCCCGCACCTGCACCATATCTACACTAGTATAATAAGAAAAATCAGAAAAGTATTTTTCATAGGGTCTTACTCAATGATCATGACGATATTAGCGTATGTCTTGTTTTAGGCAAAGGAATAACTTTATTGATGAACGTAAACCTGGAATAGATGACCCAAGCAAGAACCAGATACGTCATACATGATAGAGGTTACAAAACATAAACCAGTATCACCCCCTAAGCTGCAATATTACATATTCCAAATTCTCCGCTACTACTTAAAATATTACAGTTAGCATAAACAAATTCCCCCATCAAAACTTGCATGCACCAGGCCAACTATCCCCCATTCACGTTAACGTTGCAGCAATTAATAGCATGTTTATAACATCTCTTAAAAGCTTCCTGTATCAGACCCCGAAAACCACACCAGTACTACATCAAATACAAACTCAAAGAAAACACTTTTTCTGTTGGATCGATATCACTTTTGGTGGCCAATACGCAACAGCCCGAGCTTGTAATTGTCGCCGTTTGTTTATTCGTTAAGTGAATAATTATTATCGTTTTGTTGCCTCCTCGTGATTATTCTTTAAATGAATAATTGTTGCAGTTTATTTTGTTGGAAAATTAATTTTTAAATTCTTATGGTGAAAATCATTACCCAATAAAAACCCCATAAATATTATATTAGATCATCAAGAAATCTTAAAGAAATAATGCGTACATATTTCCATTACAACAGTGATTTATTCTTTTATTCTTGTAACCTTTTAACCTTTCCTTATGAACTTTAGTCTTACTCAGTCAAATCACTTCTTAAAGGTTATTTTTTCTAGATAAAAAATAAAGAAAACTGAAACTTGATTTGACATATTGGAGACCATAACCTTATATATAGTATTTTTCTTTATTGTTGGGTCAGTAAACTCTCATTAAACCTAATTTACCCAACATTAGTATCCACTAATTTATCTCATACTTACTTAGAAATCTATTTGAGTATATTTAATTGATCACTTTAATTCACCCAACATATATTAAATAACATAATGTAATTATTAATACAATATGTAGCACATAATAACGTGAGAAAATTTAATTTCCTAACAATCTCCCACTTGGACTACGTATTGACCTGAGATAATTATATCATATATTCTTAGTACGCAACTGTATGTTATTAAATTCCTCCTCAGGTACAATCTGATCCATCTCCTATATTAATATGAGATCATGGAGGCTTTTGTCACTATTAGATGTAACTAAACCTTCCATGGTCATCATATCAATATATTCAACGACATAGATCAAGTATGGATGAGTGGCATGGAAATTACATGCAATGTGATCTCTACCATGCCTATTTCCAACTAGTCCTTCTTTAATTATTATGAGATCAATCCTTAATTTTCTGCATACACAAAGTAGAAACACAAGCACAAAAATTACACATTCAAAGGGAAAATAACATCAAAGTCTTTATTTTGCAGAAAATAAACATATAAATGTTTTTACATAGAACACCAACATAAAAAACTCACACTAAACCATAGTGTTACCAAACAAAATAACACTCATATGAGCAGTATGCTCGTGAAATACCTTAGACACTAAGCCTTTAGTAAGCGAGTCTGCAAGCATGAAGTTTGTCCGTATGTGTTATATAGAAATCTGACCGCTCTGAACTCCTTCTTTAACAACCAGAAACTTTATATCGATGTACTTCAATTTTGAAGAACTTCTATTATTGTTGGAGTAAAATACTATTGACTTATTATCACAATAAATCTTTTATGGTCTTTCAACACCACTTACTATATGCAACCCTGTGACAAAATTTCGCAACCATACCTCATGGTTGGACGCCTTAAAACAAACTACAAATTCAACGGTCATAATAGAAGAAATTACAAGTGTCTGCTTAACACTCTTCCAATAAATAGCTCCTCCAGCCAATATGTAGACATAACCTGACGTGGATCTTTTACTATCTTGGCATCCAACAAAATCAGAGTCAGTATACCGGATGATCTCTTATTCATCTGACTTCCGATATGTACCATTTGAGAAAATCCATTATTAGTCTTTTCTCACTGAAGTCTTTCTTCCTCTTGCACACATTGAGCAATGAGCTCATTAAGAGTCCATTTATCCTTTTGTGTATTGTAACTCACTACAAATTAATCATATTGTGCAGGAAGAGAAATGAGAACCAAGTGCACAAGCAAATCATCAGATAGCTCTAACTTTAGTACCTTGAGTTTTCCAGCAAGATAAGACATGTCAATAATGTACTCCCTTATGTTCCTTATTCCTTTATACTTCATGATTACGAGTTTTGCTAATGTGTTACTCGTTTCCTCTTTTTTCATTTTTGACAAAATATTGCTCAATTTCTTTGAGGAACTTCCTAGCATTAGTTCTCTCAGTAATAGAGTCTCAAAACACCTTCGGAATGGAGCGTTTCATAATCATCACACTCATGCGATTAGAATGCTCCCACTTCTATATGTAATCCAATTTTGGATTTTCCGAAGTGAAAGTGGGTTTCTTCATCCTTAGCACAAGGTCTAGATCCATGCAACCAAGAACAATTTCCACATTCTCTTTCTTTAACATCCATGTCATACCAAATACATAATTAAAGCAAAATGCATATACATGACATTAACAAACAATCCAACCCTACATGGACCCATTTACAAGACACCTAGCACAACATTAACATTTGATCTTTAGACCAAAAATATCAATTTGTAAGTGATACTCTCAACGCAATAATCAAACATTGACAATAAATTTTGTCAAGCTATAGTTTTCCTTTCGACCGATGACTGCCTACATGAAAATCTTTATAATTGTCACATGTGTATCACCACATGTATATATATTATTTGGCCAAATAATAATTTTCCTTTGGGCTGACGATTATTCCATAAATAACAAATACTTCACAATAATGAATTATCCAAAACATTCTTTGACAACAATATTGTTTCAATCAATTTATTATAAAATACAAGACAATTAAAAGTAATAATAATTATATAAAACAAACATAAATCAAAGATTTATTTTATTTAATTTAATTTAAATGCCTAAGATCCTTAATTTTATTGCTCTCAATTTTTTGATTGGAATAATAAAATTACCCAAACTTTATCATAATGGATTGAATGTCCTTTCTGATAACAAATTATCATTTAATTGTTGACAATAATATTTTTAAAATAAAAAAATCAGTAAATTATTTCTAAATCCTTATGGTGAAAATCATCACCCAATAAAACCCCAAAAATATCATATTGGATCATCTAAAAATCTTATATATGTTTTCATTGCAGCAGTGATTTATCCTTTTGTTCTTATAGTCTTTCCTTATAAGTTTTAGTGTTCCTCAGTCAAATCACTCCTTAGAGGTTATTCTCTTAAGATAAAAAATAAAAAAAATTGAAATTTGATTTGACATATTGAGAACCATAACCTTATATATAATATTTTCTTTATTTTTAAGCTAATAAATTCTCATTAAACCTAATTGAACAAACATTAGTATTCATTCATTTATCTCATATTTACTTAAAAATTTATTTGGACAAATTTAATTGACCATTTTAATTTATTTAATATATATTAAATAACATAATATAATTATTAATATAATATGTAACAAAATTAATTTCCTAACATGTTTATATCAATGAATTCAATTTTGCGCAGTGGTTATTCTTTGGGTAGTTCAATTGGGTTTTAGAGTTTGAATGTTATCACAGCTGCAAGAGTACTGTTTGGAAAGACGTCGCAGATGAGAGGGAGTGTGTGTTTTATTTTATTTCCAGAAAATAATCTGCGAGGGGAGTGTGTTTTGGAGACAACTGCCAAAATGCCACTTTTGGCAAAAAAAATTGTCAGAATGCCACGGATCCGAAAGTAATTGCCAAAATGCCACGCTGGCAAATTCGCTGGTCAGAAAAGCGAAATCCGTGGGCCACGTGGCGCTGCGTAATTTGAAGACCAAATTCGTTGGTGGGGCCAGCGAAATCTGACACATCAGCGCCTTTAACGCCACATGTCAAGCGCTCGTAGTTCGCTGACACATCCAGCAAATTAGGTGGCATGTGCCACGTGTCAGCTCTCCATTGGTTGTAAAAAAATTAATTTAAAATGTAAAAATACGTATAAACTTCGGAAGGCTATAACTTTTGACTGGGATGTCCGATTGAGGCGTATGATATGTCAAAACGATCGTAATTGAGAGGAGAAGCCGTTGGCAAGTTTCCCAAAGGGGACTTGACCAAAATTTTTTCCCAGAAGAGACCTTTAAGTGCCTCAAAATTGCGATTTAATCTTTAATTACCTAAAAAATTCATTTTTCTTTGCTTTTTTAATTATTTAATTACTTTATTTAATGTTATTTTTTATTTTTTCAATTACTTCTATGAATTTCGAGCATTTTGACATATCGTACGCCTCCATCGGACATTCCTAACAAAAAATATCGTTGTTTGATGTTTATATGCACTATCAATTAACAACGATATTTTTTGTTAGGAATGTCCGATGGAGGCGTACGATATGTCAAAATGCTTGAAATTCATAGAAGTAATTGAAAAAATAAAAAATAACATCAAATAAAGTAATTAAATAATGAAAAAAGCAGAGAAAAATGAATTTTTTTCGTGATTGAAGCTTAAATCGTAATTTTGAGGCACTTAGAGGCATCTTTTGGGCAAGTTCCCTTTGGGCACTTGTCAGCAGCTTCTCCTCTCAATTATGATCATTTTGACATATCATACGCCTCAATCGGACATTCCAGTCAAAAGTTATGACCTTCCGAAGTTTCTACGCATTTTTTAAATTTTAAATATATTACTTACAACCAATGAGGAGATGACACGTGGCATGCCACCTAATTCACAGGCCCCCCCCAGCGAACTACAACTACGTGACATGTGCCGTTAACGGCGCTGATGTGTCAGATTTCGTTGGCCCCACCAGCGAATTTGGTCTTCAAATTACGCGGATTTCGCTTTTCTGACCAGCGAATTTGCTAGCGTGACATTTTGGCAATTACTTTCGAATCCGTGGCATTCTGGTAATTTTTTTTGCCAAAAGTGGTATTTTGGCAGTTGTCTCGTGTGTTTTGCAGGGTAATTTGGAAAAAGAATGATAAAAAGGGCGTGGATTATTATAAAGAGAGAGTGGATATAGCAGCTGCCAGAATTTTTTGTTTTAAAAAATATCTCAGTATTGTTGGTAAAGCCATATACCCCAAAATAAAATGGCATTAATTAACACGATCATTTCTATGAAATATAATATCATAATTTTATGAATCTAATAAATAAAAATAAAACACCACTACTTAGCATTCAAAATACACAAAAAGTAAATTAAATATATCATAATATATACTTAGACTTAAGCTTCAATAATATACAAAAATATTCATGAATAATAACAAATTCACTTCTAAAAAAAGATATTACAAAATACCTTAAATCAATTTTTCATTGTTTTGTAAAAATTAAAATGATATCATACTAAATATTTTTCATTACCTTGTGAATCGATTTTTGGCCGATATCTCTGATTGTTTTTTACTAGTTATTTTAATATCGGTTCTGTCGTTTTTCAATAGCCTGGGCCTCCAGCCCATTTCCTAAAAAAAAATCAAAGAGAAAAATAAAATCTGTACTCTGCCCTCTGCATAGTGAAACAAGTGCTGAGTGGTGGTGACTGATGAGAGCTGAGAGCGGCGAGCAATAACAAGAAAAATGATGCTAATCCCGATCAAAATGCAAACTTGTGAAAATGTGTGGTGTTTCTGTTTGTGGGTCTCTCGGAATGTGCATGTACTCGACGGAAAGCGTGGTGGCGAGTCTCGAAAATCGCGTGTTTAAGAATGGGGACCCAGTGAGTTCAGTGAGTTCCATTCTAAATCAATGGGTGGAAGAAGGCAGAGAAGTCACCAAACTTCAGCTCGAAGATCTCGTTTACCGCCTCACTCAATCTCGTCGCTTCACACATCCCCTTCAGGTAATTTCACATTTGCCCTTTTTCATGGACTAATTTCCACTATTAAATTTGTATTTAGTGTCTACCCATGTAGTGATTTTCATCATTCATGGATTAATGGAATGTTTGTTTAGGTTGTGTTTGGATTGAGGTCAAGTGGTGGTCTGGTGGAATGAATGGAGTGAATTGGAATAGAATGATGTCATGCCAAATTTTGATGTTTTGTTTTGAGGAAACTTTTTGACTGTATAAAATTTTGCTACAATTACACTGCCTCAAAATTTTACTCACAGTTTTTTCATAGAGGAACTAAAACTTACATGAGAACAACTATAAGAACCAAATGAATAGTTTACCTTAGTTTTGTTTTTCCCGTTTCGTGGATACAAAATACAATGAAATGATAATTTTATTCCATTTCATTCTATTTCACTTACTATTAGATATCTAAACATAACCTTAGCCTTTTAGTCTTGGTGGTTTTTAATGATAGAGAACTAAGAGAAGCTGATTGAGATAGGTAGAATTAGAAATCCAAGTTCTGTTGAACTCTATTTCAAGTTGCTTGGATCCTTGTGTGCTTAGTTGGTTACTGAAGTGAGTTTGGTTCTGTGGTGCGGTGAAAGAGAAGCAATTACTTTTTAATGTTCATGGGAACTGAAACTCATTGTAGCTTTCAGATTTCTATGTAAGAAAATGTGGTTTTTGTGGTGCCACTATGGAACCAAACACACATTAAGTTTGCTGTATTGCATTTGATCCCCTTAAAACCAAGGGTCAAGGAAATATGCTTTTAGTTACTTAGTTCGTGATATTGCACTTGACCCGTTAAAATCTAGAGTCAAGGAAATATGGTTTTTGTTAGGTGTTGGAGTGGTTGAGCAATGAAAGGAACTATGAGTTGTCTCTGGGAAGCATTGCTAAACTGATCAACCTGATATCAAAAGTCCACGGCCTTGAACAAGCAGAGAGATATTTTAGAGGCATCCCTGATGATAAAACTGAGTTCAAGATCTATGCTGCTCTTTTGAGATGCTATGCGGAACATAAATCTGTGGAGGGAGCGGAGGCTGTCATGAAAAAAATTAAGGAGTTAAATCCTGTGAATATAACTGCATGTTGTAATATGATATGGAACTCTATGCTAAGAAGGGTAAATACGAGAAATTGGATAGGTTGATGCAAGAAATGAAAGATAAAGATATCTGCAATGCTAGTACATACACGATTCAGTTAAATGCATATGTGGACGGCTCAGACATAAAGGGGATGGAGAAGTTACTTATGCAAATGGAAGCTGATCCAGTGGCAACTGTGGACTGGTATACATACATGACTGCAGCTAATGGTTATCGGAGAGTTCACAATTTTAAGAAGGTTGCGGAAATGTTAAAGAAATCAGAGCATTTAGCCAGAGGCAATACTAGGAGGCTTGCTTTTGAATCTATTCAAACTATGTATGCTATTATTGGGAATAAGGATGAGGTTTATCAACTTTGGAATATGTGCACAAGTCTTAAGAAGCCCAACAACTCAAGTTACATACGTATGTTAAGCTCATTAGTGAAGCTGGATGACATCGATGGGTCAGAAAAGATTTTGGAAGAATGGTTTTGGAAGAATGGGAATCCATATATGCAAATTTTGATGTCAGAATTCCAAATTTGATGATCGGTGCTTATTGTAAATGGGGTCAGTTTGATAGGCTGAGGCCTATATGAGGAGGCTTTTGGATGGTGGCAAGCAATTAGATGGAAGAACATTAGATCGAGTGGCATGTGGCTATAACGCAGGTAATGATATGGAGAAAGCAGTTCAGGCAATTAAGAAAGCAGGCTCGAAAAAATCTAGGAGGAAGGAGGCCAGACCCCTTTACTCTGGCTGCGTGTGTTAAATACCTGAAAGAAAAAGCAGACTTGGATTTAGCCCTTGAGATTCTTTAGTTATGCATAGAGAACAGCCATATCTCCGTCAATTCCTATGATGGACTGTTATGTGCGTAGTGAAACCCCGGATACAGAACCCCTTGATCTTATCAAAGGAGATTATCAAATGTTTGAAAATGAAAACATTCAACTTCTTGATGGGGAGAACTAATGGTTGCATCTAAAAGGTGGGAAGAACTGCATTATTTGTAAAGGATTTGTCAAATTGGACTTTTTTATTCTCTTGGGGCTTTTTTTTTAATCACTATTTGGATGTAGATTTCAAATTAATTATCAAAAGGGACTAAATCGTTACAACCTTTCATTTTTTTTAATTTTTTAAATTTACGAGTTTAAAGTTGCATCAATTTTTTATTTTATTTTTTAAAGTAAAGTTGTAATATTATTTATGATTTTGAGTTATATGACTTGAAAGTCATAATGTTTATTAGACTTTAAAGTTGTAAGTTAGTTTTCTTTTTTACAACTTAGAAGTGGTAAGAAGTTTTTTCTTTCAAATATTTTTTATGAAAAATTGTAAATAATTTTTTAATTTAATTATTTAATAAATAAATGTTTTTTTAATTTAAGTTTTATTTACTATTTTGTATAAATTTTTTATGTATTTTTGTTTAATATTTTTTATATTTTTTTTACTATTTTTAAGGATTATTATTTGTAAACATTGAACTTTCAAGGGAGTGAAAGTGATTTTAATAAATTTTGTAAATATTTTTCAACTTATATACAACATTAATAAAGTTATCGTAATTTAAATTATATGAAACATATGTTGGGATTATATGTGAGCAAGGAATTTGAAATGTATGATTATAGGACTTTAGCCTTTTTAAATTTAAGTCTTTTGTATTATTTTTTGATTTGTAAAATAAATAATAATCCTTGAAATAGTAAAAAAAAAAAATATATATATATATATAATTAAAAAATAAATATACAAAAAATTATGAAAATTTTAAATAAAATCATATAAAAAATATAGAAAATATTAATTAAAACATATCAAAAATTTATAAAAATATTAAATAAAAATAAAAAATTTAAAATATATATTTATTAAAAAATTATGTTAAAAATTATTTATAATTTTTTGGAAAAAAAATCTTATGAAAAAAATCCCTTACAACTTAGTAGTCATAAAAAAATAACGATTTTGAAATGCTAATAAACATTACGACTTTCAAGTTATAAATAATATTACGACTTCAATTTTAAAAGTAAAAAAAAAAATTGATATAATTTTAAAGTTGTAAATTTTAAAAAATAATTAAATTGAAGTCATAAATTCTTTTATCAGTTAAAAAAAATTAAAAAAGTAAAAATCATAATATTGGTTACGACTTCTAAATCAAAAATTGTAATATCTATTACTATTTATCATTTTTTGATAATTAATTTAAAATTTATCTCAAATAATAATTATAAAAAAAAGTCTCATATGCTAAAAAAGTCGACAAATTGTTCCGAAGAAAATAATTTATCTAACTCTAGCACTAGCCATAGCTGATATAGCTCTGATTTATTTTCCTTCAAGTGTTTTTAGAGGCTCGGTTGCTTGCTACTTTCATCATTATGTTCCAGTGATTGAATTAGCATCCTAATTTATTCACTGTCAAAATATTATCGTTTAACCAACTTAGATTGTGGCTCAATAGGAGGATTATATTTGTTAGCTTGTAGAATTGTTCCATTAACCTATGCAAGCTCTCTACCTCTTCCTCTTGTGAACTCTATTTTCTCATGCAAATTAGATTTCATTAAGCATTAGGAAATTTAATTTATTATAAATAAGTTTTTGATGCATAAATTTTTGGAAGCCTGAAGCAAGAGCTTCATCACTTATATGCTTACCCAGACACTTCGTTTTAAGCAGTATGGAGAGTAGTTCCTCTCAACCGAGAAATTGGATTTGGGTTCGGTCAAATATGCGTTGAAAGATCGTTGTTGCATAAATGAAATTACATAGCTCAACTCATGTAAATCGAGCCGTAAAGTGAATTGAATAATAAGGTTTTGTTTAATTCTCTTTTCATTCTTTTTTTTTTGTTTTAAACTGTTTTAGTTGTTTGATTTCTTTCTCACTTTTTTTTTGTCTTAAAAACTACTACTATTTTTTGAAATAATTCTGTACTGCTAAACAATTAATTTTTCATATAAAATCTATTAGGTTTTTAAAATTGTTTCCAAAATAACTGTTTTAAAAGCTAAAAAACAAAAATAGTTAGTGTTTGCCTGTTTATTCATCGATTAATTTAATTGACATTTTAATTGTGTTCGATTATTTTTCTTCTTCTTGGGTAAATGAAAATAATCGTGTCTATCTGTAAAGTAATTTCACTGATGGATCCTACTGTGCAAATTTTACTTGTTACTTGCTATATATTTTTCTTTCTACAATATAAGAGATTAAGAGAACAAAAAGACTAACAAGAAACGGAGCTGGAAATGGTTTTAACTTGTTAAATCTAGTCTAGGGTACCAAGTTTCTTTAAGGACAAAACTTAACTTATTTATATCTTTATCATTATTTAATTGGAGAATTGAATGCATTCTCAACCAGACCAAGTAGTTCAACGAAATAGGATGTAGGGGAGACTTGTGGGACAATGGTGAATAAGACGATATTAAATATTAAATGTGAAGAATCAATTAACTGCACATGAATCTGAAAGGAAAATGTTTCTATGATACTGCGCAACCTTAAAAGCCAAAACCTATTAGTGTTATGAAAAAATTCCGACACTGATCAAGTGATTTTGTTTAAAGTCACTTGGATCAATCTAACCATTCATATTTTGTCACTTGTTTTAGAGAATATTTTTTAGTAATATATAACCGTTAGAACTTGTTAGTTTTAAAGTAAAAATAAGTATACAGACCAAATTAACTATTAAACTAAAAAAATGTCTTCTATATTAAGTGACAAAATCTGAATTCTCAAATTGATCTAATGGCTAAAGTAAGTAGCTTCACAGACAACAGCCATATCTCAGTAACTTCATATGATAGAATGGTAAGTTATGTTGATAATGAAATTCTGGCTACATAACCCCTTGATCTTATTAAAGGAGATTATCAAATGGATGAAAATGAAAACACGTAACTTCTTTTAATATGGAGAAGTGATGGTTGAATCTAAAAGGTGGGCACAACTGCATTATTTGTAGAGGGTGTGTTAAAATTTTCCAAGAAAGAATAAATTGTGTAGCTCTAGCACTAGGCGTATAGCTTATGGCTCTGTTTCTTTTACTCTGATTGTTTTTAGAGGCTCAGTTGCCACTTTCATCATTATGTTCCAGTGATTGAATTAGCATCCTAATTAACCAATTTAGATTGTGGCTGGATAGGAGGATTTTAATTGTTAGCTTGTAGCATTATTCCATTAATCTATGCTAGCTAAGACTAGCTCTCTAGTACCTCTTTCTCTTGTGAACTCTATTTTTCCAAGCAAATTGTATTTTATTAAGCATTAGGAAATTTAATTAACTACAAATAATATAAGTTTTTGAGGCCTAAAATTTTGGCTTCATCAGTTTTAAGTAGTAGTCCTTCTCAAGTAAGAAATTGGATTTGGGTTTGGTAAAGTAAGCGTTGAAAGATCTTTATTTTCTTAAATGAATTTACACAGCTCAACTCAAATTAAACGAGATCATGAATAATTCGGGCTTAATTGATTTTCTTCTCACTTTTAAAGACTGTTTTTAAAAATAATTTTCCAATATTCAATAATTAATTTTTCATCTAAATTTATAAGATTTAGAAAATTATTTTCAAAAAACAAGTGTTTTAAAAAACAAAATATAATAATAATTAGAGGATGTCTCCTCATTTTTAACTATAACAGAGTTGTTCCTTCAATTAATTTTTTTTCATAAGCATCAGAATCAAATTATAAATCTCTGATGACTTGTTTAAGGAATATAAATCTATTACTATTTAGATCAATCGATTATTTGAAAGAAAGTTCAATTTGAAAATGGTCACGGTTAGGTAATTAAACTCCATCCTTTAGTTCTTAATGATTTATGGAATCCAGTTTCGTAATCAAAAGATGGGTTTAGAAGTGGAGTGGTGGTGGAGGCAATAAAAAGATGTAGCAACTAGCTAGCAACTTCATTTCAACATTTAGCAAATATATGCACATACCTTCTCCATGTGGCTTTCCAGATGGTGATGGCAGATAATTAATCGTCATCCATAATCCAGTGTAAGTTTGAAAAAGATGTTGCAATAATACGTAGCCACCCTTTTAACAAAACCTATTCTAGAAGCAGTTTACGTAATAAAAAAAATCTATCTGTATGCCCAGTGGACACTCCAATTTCAGTCTTTAATTTGAAGTTTAAATGAAGGAGACTGCTTTATGAGTCTACGAGTCTTTCTGCTAATTAGAAGTTATTCCTCAACCACTTTAATAATTAGGCCAAGGAGTCACTTTCATTTAACAAAACTAGTAAAAAACAATCTTTTGTGATGATTTCCAATTTAAGTCCCATGTCCCATGGCCAGCATTTATAAGTCATAAAGTTATGTTTTTAAGGACCCAAATTGGGAAGGCTTCATAAATCATTAATCTTTGCGTTTGGTTTGGTTTGGGAACATCCTATTCTCTGCTTCACCCAAATTTGTTTTCTGTTGCTGATTCAACTCATTTGGCCTTCCTATATTGTATATGCATATTGCTTTCTTTCCCCCTCGATTGTTTATTAAATAAAAGGTAAAATTTAACATCAAATACATCTCACTTCTAATTGATTAAAATATATTAACAAGTGCAATTTTCCTTACTCACTTTATAGATAAATAGGTCTGTCTGGTTATTTTGAGTTCTGACAGAATTTTTTTTAAAAGAATTGATGTTGAAAATGAAAACATTGATTTTTTAAAAAGTGATTCTAGAATAATTAATTTTTGTTTGGATAATACAGTAAAAAAAATTGAATTATAGAAAAAGTATGTATTTACAAAATTTGTGAATCCATTCTACTTACCCAACCAACTCTATTTTACTACAAAATTGATGCTGATAATCAAGAAAACTTACCAAACATATATTGGTACTACTGTAAAACCTGATTTTAAAGGTTGGAAATCTGAATTTTATCTACAACCAAATTTAAAAACTAGACACGTAAATGAACTTCATCCACTTTCCCCATTCCGTTATCATCTTTTTCTCTCTTTTTTATAAAGTAGAAACAAAAGTGATTTTCTTGCAACAAAAACAGAGTAAAAAGAAGTGTTTTAAAAGGGCTTACTTGGATATAGGGGTGAAAATAGGCCAGATCAGGTTTAGTTAGACTTGACCTTGGTTTGATTTAAAAACATAATGACTAGTGAAATTTTGAAAATTCGTATAATACTTTTTAAATTTTGATATAAATAAAGATAAATACTTCCTTTTTTTAATTTGTGCATGAAAAAATAAGTTAAAATTAATTAATTAGAGTATTTTAAGTATTCAACAAAATATTATAAACAAAATAAATAAACTAAATAAAATATTATAAATTTTATTCAATAATCTAGTCATATACCTGACAGGCCTACTAGACTTTTTTTAAAGCTTAAGCCTAACCTTTTTATCTAAACAGACTTTTCAAAAGGTCTTAGCTTGACATTTTTAATAAACAACCTAGATCAGGTCAGGTCAAAGGCATCTGATAAGTGGTCTGACCCATTTCCATTCTTACTTGTACATATGAACTCCTTATAAATTTTTAAAATTTATCTTAATAAAATTTACAAATAAACTCTCATTTGATAAAAACTTTCTAAATAAACACAAAATTCAATTGTTTATTCAAAGGTAGCATAAACATCACCTTGAGAATCTTTCTTTTTCAAAAGTAAATATTAACAAAATTCATTTTGGTTAACATTAATTTTAAAATGACCTGAATTATGTTTAAATGATTTTATTATAAAAATTGATTAATTGTAAAACTATAATTGTTTCTATTAAATGCCAAAGCTTTGTAAACTCATTAAGAGGAATCACAATTAAAATGTTGAAATTATTAAGGTTAACTTTCAAAAATCGCATTGAGAAGTCAAATGTCAAATTAAACATGTTATTAAAGTTATTCTAACTTAGAATCAATTTTTTAGCGTAAAACTAAACATGTAAAATATTAGAAAGTCATACATCATCTTCGTCTGACTCAATTCTTAGGGTACAGTTTATATATATTTGTTGGACAATTTCTCTTAGTATCTAAGACAAAAACTTAGTATCAAAACCTATAACACATCTTAATTCTTCTTGCCTACTCAGGTAAGTTTACCTGGCACACATCCGTCAAGGGAGTGTTAGGAAATATCACAAACATCATTCTAAAAAGTCCAACATAAACCAAACACGCATTAACTCCTTTAGGATGACTACAATGAGCTAGAAGAAAAAAAATATTACAATAAAATCAAGCTAAGATCTCATTATAAGTATTTTAATCCCTGCGACACGGAACTCTTGAATTTATTAAGACATCCAATTCCTGCCTTCACTCATAAGCAAAGCCAACCTACGTAGAATCCAAGTAAAGCATGAAAGCTAATATAACTTCCCTCTTCTGCTATACAGAAGTTCTGGACATATCCCAACAAAAAAGAAATCTGGAAATGTAAATGCAACCTTAGGCGAACATCAATTTCAGAGCTTATAAAAATAATATATGAACCAAGAAAATCCAGCACAGTATCAGTTAGTGGATGGGTAAGTTCTTTAAGCATACTCACAGAGGTTCGGTTCTTTGGCCATGCATGGGAAAAAGATTTTGTTAGAAGAGACAAAATTCATTTCGGTTACGATTCGAGGATTTGTCTCATGCTTCCCGCTATGAGGATACCTTTCTTCAAGAAAAAAAAAATAAAAACATTTGATCTGTCCATAAATTTTCTGCACATATTTCAATAAACTCTTCAGAATAACTAATGAAAACAGCTTATAATTTATATGACAGATTGACAATAGTTTAACCTTATTTTTTCTTCGATTATAGAAACAATTTATACAGAAATGCTTATCATATGATAAGCATTTATTCAACATGTCCTTAATTAAGCTATGTACCCAAAAGGGCCTATTAGTCATAGATCTCTCTCTCATCATCAAACAACTTCTCTAGAGTATATGAGGCATCAGGCAGAATCTGCATACTGCTTGTATTCTATACAGGGATGTATTGCACAAAAATATGCAATACCAGTCAGAATAAGAGAAGGCACAAAACTATGCAACAAAGGAGGAAAAAAGTGATTCTATTGAGTGACCTATCAACTTGCATTAAATGCCTTCTGATCCTTGGATTACTGTTCCCTGAAAGATCATAAGAATTCGGGTATGTGTATGTGTCAGTCATCTGGTTCCCAAAGACCCTTGCATATATCATCTCACCAAAGACTCCATATGTTGTATCAAAAGCATTTGCTGGTGAACCACCTGTGTTGAACATTGAAGTGTAACTGCCAGGAATTGAGTTGAATTGTTGAGGATGATTCGGATAATGGCGATGATAAACATGAGAAATAGGTTGAGTAACAGTTGAGGAATCAAGTGTAGGACCAAGGGGTCTTCTTGGTATGACAACCCCTACTTGGTGGCCTTTGCCTTTAGAAGGTAATGCGGTTTGGCCACGGCCATATAGTGGAACAAGGGATGACTGTGTGATTTCTGATTTGCACACTGGACATTGTTGCTTCTCTTCTTCATTTTCAGAAGAGGCAGTTTGTAAATTAAGCCATTTGTAAATACAGGGCCAGCAGTAGAGATGGCCACAAAGAGTGACCACTGGATCTTGCACACACTCCAGGCAGATGTTGCAATCAAAGCCACCAGAGGCATTTCTATCAGAATCTGCAATATCGTCACTGCCAAATTTCCATGTTTCGAGAGACGATTTATCTTCGAAGGAATCCAACTGGGGCACAGCCTCATCAAAATACTGGTCTAAGGCCATTTCTCTTTTTATCTTACAAAGAGTTCTCTGAAGAGTGCCAGAATCTGAAAAACAAAGTGTGAGAATTGTAAGTGTCTGCTAATAGATAATCCCTCCTCCATAAAGAAGTTTCATCAACACAATAAGATCTAAAAAGTTTAAAAATAACTAAGTAAACAAATTAATCAACATCAACAGTATATTAAACCTAAGGGGAAAAATCCTTGAAACTGTGTAAATAAAAACAAAATTGCATTCAGAACAAGACATTCACGCTTTATTATAAAGCTCCATACAACACCGCTAGACAATCAGTGTGAATTTTGTTTTGGCATCTTCAATTCCCAGAACCTCTCCAGCAAATTCTAATATAAAACCATTGGCTAAATCGTTTTAGTGGAAATTTTCAGAAATTCCAATGGCGGTTAAATCTCTCTCCAATACTCATTATTGAATCATCAACGAACAGTGGACCCTATACTGAAAAACATAGACCAGGGTGCAATCCACTGAAACAATTTAAGCATTAAATCAAACTTGTTGAATTCAGAAAAATAAAATCACGAGAAGGGTAAAAAAGCAACGGTGAGCAGCCAAAAAAAAAACCTTAATAGGCACAAAAAAGTGAACAATAACAAACGTTAATGGCAGAAAGAAAACAGAAGGGTCTAAAATTCCATGCTTTTGAATATAAAGAGTCAGAAAAAGTGAATACTAGGTTTCAGTTTCCAACATAAACCTCTACAAACGCCATTAAGAGATGCAACAAACAAACCGTGATTGAACATATTAGGCAGACGACCGAGTAAAAGATAAAGCTTTCCCTGATAATTATGAAAAAAGAAACATTTTTTATTGAAGATTTGAATACCCAGATGAACCAAAGAGCCAAAGGAAACAAAATAGAAAAAAGAAAAAAAAAGAGCACAACCCAATTGAAAGCACCCCATGACAGTGGCAGAGAGAGAGAGAGAGAGAAGGGTATAAGAATACTTACACGGATAAGAGAATTGGGGAAGAGGAGGAGTTGTATGTTGAAGGGTGGAAAAGTGCAGGCTCTGAAGAAAGCGTGGAATGTGAATGAATGAATGCGATTATTATTTTATAGGAAATATTGGAGTCAGAGCAAGAGAAGAGAAACTTCAACAAACAACAGTAGCCTCCATCAAGCTTCTACCACTGCTCCGGATTAATCATTTTTTAAGAGAAAATAAAAAAACCCCAACGCCGCGGCTTGCCCACCGGTTCACCAATTTCTCTGATGCCTAATCCTAACTATCTGGTTTCTTTTAACATGTAGTAGTATATGATACGGTAAGAAAAATAAGTTTAAAGTATACAAATGTATATTTAACTACTGTAACTCATTTTACAACATAATTTGTATGAAAATTATTTAAAAAATCTGAGTTAGATTTTTTTTATAATACATTCTTGGAAAGATGACTATATAAACATACATACAATAAAGTTAGAGATGGGATCCTTTTACACCGGTGTAAAACTTGATAGTTTTACACCATTTAATAACTTTTTACTGGATAAGTATTTTACAAAATCCACCGTTAGATTGAAAGCTTATATCATGTAGATCATATGTCTCAAATTTCACAAAATTTAAACATCAATATGAATGTAATCAAATAGTCTAATTTTCACATATTTTAGAAGTACATATACCGTTAATTTTTATATATATCAATTAGGTTTCAAATGATTTCGGATTAATATGAAATTTGAGATATGTGATCTACATGATATAAGCTTTCAATCTAACGGTGGATTTTGTAAAATACTTATCCAGTAAAAAATTATTAAATGGTGTAAAACTATCAAATTTTACACCGGTGTAAAAGGATCTCATCTCATAAAGTTATGATTGAAACTTAGAAATGATAAAACGGGAGTCAATTCATTTTGGTCTTTTCTTGTATATTGGATTGGAATTTTCAATTCATCAATCCACTTCAATCCATTTTGTTTTTATCCAAGAGAAAAAATTAGGCGGATCAACATCTTAATCTATTTTTATTTATAAAAAATTAATATTTATTTTAATAATTTGATACATACATTATTAATTTTTAATTAGTTTATTTTTATTTAAATAAATTATTGTTCAAATTTTAAGATAATATATTCAATTTTTAATAAGTATTTATTATTTAATATTTATAAAACTTAAAATTAATTAAAATATTATTTTTTAACATTTTAGCTTTGGTGAATCAACCCGCTAATCTAACCAACAAACATATCATTTTTAACCCATATATAAAATGCAGAGTAAAATATTATTTATTTTATTAAAATAAACATTTTTTAACTAATAAATTTAAACAAATTGTTTTTATCAAAAGGTACGAGTTAATTTATAAAATCGTATATTTTGTTTGTTTGGATATGAAATTAAGGCTCAAGGTTTTTCTTTATTTGTATGCGTAGAAAATTAAAGAAGCTTTTATTATAGAATAATTGTTTCTTTGTATCAAAAGGTGTAAGTTGATTTATAAAATGGTCTACTTTGTTTGTAGATCTGGACATGAAATTAAGGATTAGGTTTTTTTTCTTTATTTGCATCCATGGAAAATTAAAGAAACTTTTATTTTATAAAATATCATTGTAATTGCTTTGATTTTGGATTCGTAAAACAAGAGAAGGAAATTGCATTATATTGTATTTTGATACACCTTATACATAGAAATTAGTTGGTATAAATCAAATAGAAAACCTTAATGTATACACATATTTTAAACTATCTTAAAAAATCATCATCTCCGACTTATATTTTAATTAACTTCATTTAATTTTATCAATCTCATTTTAAAAAACTGGGATATAGGAATGTTTTTAACATTAATATTTTCTTATAAAATAAAAACTATTAAAATTCAATTTAGTGGTTAAGATAAATAAAAAATAAATTGAAATAAAATTAGTTGAAACCTTTAAATAATTATGAGATAAATTGTTTTACTAGTTAGTAACTATTATATGGAATTCACCTAAAAACATAAAAGTGCCTAATTGAAAAATGAAAATATTGGAAATTCTACTCTATAAATCATATATTCTAATTTGTCCTAAAAAATTATAATACTTTTTAAATTAATCACAATCTTAGAAAATCCTAATCCATGGTGATATGATCCCTTTGTTCTCGTACTTCATTTTCTTTATTTAATTGAAATACTGCTTACCTAATTCAATTAACTCCAATTGCTGTATAATGAAAATAAATTCTCATAAGAATACTAATTAAGGTCATCTCTAACGTCATTACTTGAAAAATTGTTTCAAATTAAGCAACATTGTTCAACTAAATATATCATTGAAATATGTGATTTGACATTCTTTATACAAGCACTTATTTATATAAACAACATGTTGCTTGATAAATTTTAAGGAAAAAATGTTTTTTTTAATATTTTGAAGAAAAGAAATTAATGGAAAGTAGGACTCATCAAATTAAATTAAGTATTTTTTTTTTTACAATCTTAATATTGAAATAAATTTTGTGTATAACCCTAAAATCTATATGACATTATTATGGGATCACAAAATTAAAATAAATAAATATTTAAGAATTCATGCATTATAAATGCTCAAAAAGACATTACATTTAAATAAATCATATCATCGTTATTCATTAGTACCAAACAAAATCCCAAGGGCCTAATTTAATAGAATTTGGAGCATGCAAAGATTACGATTAATTGAACCATATTTTGTATTTATCATCTAATATTTTTCTTTAGATAAAATATTTGTAATATATAAAAGTAAATTATAAGTGTACAATATTATATTTATTTAAAATATAATTTCAAAAGTTATGATTTTTAAAGCACACATAATTTGCTGCAAACAGTAACAAATATTAACTATCTTTATTTAAATAATATTAATTTTTAATTACCTTAAAAAACATATATATTGATCATAATTTACTTAAATAATTCAAAATTATAATATATGTGTGTGTATATATATATATATTCAATTTATTATAATCACCTAAATTATTATAGATATGTTTTATGAATTAGGAAATAAAATAAAAATTCAATTGTATTTCTGTAGAAAAAAATGAATGTGAACAAAAAAATTAAATTTGTAAATGGTCTAAAGTTAAATCATGTAACATACAATTCGGCCTTTAAAAATGTGAACAAAAAGGAACAACCGAAGACTTATCCAAGACGCAGAAACAAATTATTCTAAACAGAACATTAAATAAAGATTGGTTATCATCCTTATCCACTGAGAAATATAAATAATACAGCAGATGATGATATACCTAACCTAACAAGTCACACCGACAAAGTTCTTTTTATTATCATCAAGGTAAAAATGGTTTCATTTCGCATCATCCACGTTCTCCTTGTTTACGCACAAAGAAATAATATTTGCGTTTTTGCTTCAATTTTTTTAAAAGTAAACTGAAACATGCATGCTACTTCGATTTAATATTATTTTCTTCTGTTAGTTAAAGAAAAAGTAAAAAATGAAAAAAATAATCTTTTATGTTTTTAATTTATTTTTTCTTTTCCTCCCTCACTTTCTTTCCACATAATCTCATTATAAAAACTCACTAAAGCCAATTTGGTAGATATTTTGAGTAATTTATATAACATTTTAAGTTTAAGTCTAGTTATGATCGTTATAAAACTTTGGAAGAAATATATTAAAACTATTAGCATTCTTCTTACTTAAAACTTATTGTTTAATTTACATTATCGCATCTTTATAAATATATCAATAAAAGACAAAAAAAAAGAGAAAATAAAATCTTAAAAAACAATTTATTCAACAAAAAATTTAAACAAAGTACAATGGTCATACACTATAAATACAAAATAGTTTTATATTATATTCGACCACAATTTTTGTTAGTATAATTTTAAAAATAATTATAATAAAAGTTAAAAAGAAATTAACATACATAATAAATTCTAATTGTAATTAACTAATGACGTAAAATTATAGCATAGTCCTATTTTTTAATTTCATTAGGAATATTATGAAGAATTTTATGAACTTTTGGAGGCCCAAACATATCAAAAAAAGATTTTAACTAACTAATTTTTCTGACCTTCCTTCAACCGTGTTAAACTGGAACCAACTAAACATTAACCTCATTATTGAGATTTGATATGGGCTATAATCTTAATTCTTAAACTTGGGCTGCTTCGGATAGTGTGCAGTGACAACACATCCTAGAAGTGGAGCGGAACAAGAATGAGCATAAACATGGTATCATCGGTTCCTTGGACAAAGTCCTTCTTCCCATTGTGGTTCTGGAACAAAACCCGCGTTCTACT
Organism: Glycine latifolia; assembly: GCA_013407115.1. Lineage (NCBI taxonomy): Eukaryota > Viridiplantae > Streptophyta > Magnoliopsida > Fabales > Fabaceae > Glycine > Glycine latifolia. The sequence goes on along the minus strand of CM023953.1, from coordinate 17,780,028 downwards.
CACACACCATTACCGTTACCATCACCGTCATTCGCCACTCTCTGACACAGACATGACCGAAGAAAGGGTTGTTGTCTCCTTGCAGGAATGGCAGGGTTGGGGCACCACGTCCCCACTCCCCACCATGGTTTCCCAAATCGTCGAGGATTTGAAGGTTCTGGAAGAAGATTTAGATGCCCACATGAATTTTGGAGGCAATGGTGGAAAATTACAGGTAAGTGAGGTAACCCATCATCACTCATTGTGTTCGTGTGCTCTTAAATTTTTTTGGGTCTTAATTGATTGAGGTTTTGGGTGCTTATTAGGGGAATTTCAGAGTACAAGAAGATAAGAAGCACCGTGCTACGTATCAGGCTTTGGGTGATTCAGAAAAGAAGCTCCAGTTTTATTCGGCTAGACAGATTGCTTGTCGCATACTAGGTAGCAGGGGTTACCTTTGTCAAAAGGTTTGTCATTTTAAAGAGAAATGTTAACAACACACTTTGTTACCCACTCTATTGGTTCAAATTTGTAGGAAATCACTAAATTGTCTGAGCCTCACTTGGTTTTGGAGTTTTCAATAAATTTTAATCAGAGTATGGCGAGAGGAGAAATTATTAGCGGTTCGGGACTATGAGGTCCCTACTAATCTCTACATGACTCATAATTGAACGTTATTAATTCTTGACAAAACTTACATGCCATGTATAGTTTGTCGGGGCCATAGACCCGAGCTGGTTGCAAACCAACTAACTATTTCTCGTTGAGAAAAGTGACTTAGATAGTGTGCTGAAAACACTCCTAATTTTTAAAGTGGTTTTAGTTTCAGGCATATCTTGCTGCTGGATTATAGTGATGCATTTTGCATTTTGAACTTCGTTTTAATCTTTGTAGTGCTGGCTTCCCATGGAGGATTGTATGTGTTCAAAAGTCACATCCTGTTCGCTCTACCCTGGAATCAGATTTTGGCTGTATATGCATCCAAAGGTTTTGATGTAACTTGTCATTTCTTGGTAATTCTCATTTTTTTGGGTTGTTTGCTTATCATAATGCATATACTTTTTGGTCATCACATGCAGGATTTCTTGAGACAGAACAACACTGGAAAGATTTTGTGGCAGGTGTTTGGGGTTGATGCGGCGATTTTGTGCCTTTTTGGTATTCCTGAACATGAGGAAATCATGTGGAATTCCCTTAAAATGGCAGGTCTGTCAGTTTATGTAAATTGGCAGTGAATGTAGATGTTGTTTATTGATATAGTCAGATTTTGATTCATACTCTAGCATCTATTATTTATAAAATTTCTGATGTCTGTTGTTTCTTGGAGAGTTTAATATCACTGACTCTTGCTGCTTCAAAAATATTCAGAAAAATATAATATTCTATACAAAGTTGATCAGGGGAAATGGTTATATTTCTTCCTTTCAGATAGCTTTTTATTAAGGTAGTAGCATGTTTAAACAATTAAACTGGATTCCTGATATCAATTTAGATACTGGTGCATGATTTAAATTAGTAATTCGCCACTGCCATTTTGGATGTAGCTGTTATGTTTCTTTTGATATCTGAACCTGGTGCTCATTTTGTACTCAATTGCTTTGGTTGTGGATTGTCCTTATTTCAGGAAAAAGTAACGTGTGGTGCCTTTATCCCAACAAGAATGCAGTTTTAAAGTCAGTTCAAAATGTGTTTGGTGAGGAACCAGTTGCAAGCGACGAAGTTGCACCGTCCAAGGTTTTATTTAAACATTATAGTGATTACCGTATTTTTACTTGTTGATTAACAAATAATGCTAGTGATTTTGTCTGTGCTGAAGAGTTAGGCGTGTGAATACATCATGAAGCAATATGCACTATTTGTGTATTTAATGTTAATTTGTTTGATACTGGTTCAGAACACACATGTTAATGGAAAGAAAAAAGAAATTGTTGAATATCCTCCTATACACTGTATCAGTAGAACCCAAAGTGAAGAAGAGGGAGAATGGTTTACAATAGAAGCTCCCTGGAATTCGAGAGCCTGGCCTCTCCCACCAAAACTATTCCAGATCAACTAACTGCCTCCTCTTCTGTCTCTTTCTTCCTCTATTTATAATAACATAACTGATTGACTACTCTAACAGCTTATGAGGTCTACACTTCAAGGACCATCCTTATTTCTCCTTTTGTAAACCTTCCTAATTGATGATCAGGTGCTACATTAATTCGCCCACACTAATTGTAGTTTGATCTTTGCTGTATGATAGTGCAAATGAGAAGAAATAAACTTTGGCTGCCTGCATCCTAGTTGCATCTTGTGTTTTGCTTCTAGCAGTCTGTATGACAATGCAAGTCTTTTTAAGAAGTTACAAAGTCATGCTTTTAAACTTAATACAGAATGTACAGCCAATTCATAATGTTCATAATGTAAGCTCTAAATTACATTGCTAGGAGGTGTGACAAAAGTTGCAAATTTATATGGATTTATTGGCACTGCAATGACAACTTGTCAGTTACAAGTGTCCTTTTTTTTTGGAATTCAAGTGTCCTTTCACCCTAAAGAGTTTTTTTTTTTTTTGTTATACACTTGAAATGTAAATCTCATTTATTTTTGTTGCTTTTAACATTTTAATATAGATTTTCCTGTTTTCCATTTGGTGCAATCTGGTAATAGTTTTCTTTTGATTATGAAGCAGTTAAAAGTAGATACAACCCAGCATTTTATTTTGATTGATGGGACATGGAGCAATTCAGCAGCAATGTTTAGGCGCCTTCAGGTTACTTCTGGGTGGTTTTCTTCTTCCTTTTCTTAAGTTGTATATTTTCATAATATGGTTCTAGTTGAACAGCACAAAATTAATCTGCACCATGTGTTAAGGCAGGATCAAATCTCATTATATGGAATACTCTAATGTTCTAGACATCTAGACCTCTTACACATGTTAGAGCTCTCTGTCGTATTGGTACTGGGTGCATGTGATGTGCGCCAAGGAGAAAGTAAAAATATTACTGATTTAAGTATTTAACATGTTCTTCTGTTACAAGTTCAAGTTGTTGACTCAGAAATTGGAAGAAAATAGAAAAGTTCAACTTTTAAGGAAGCACGCAGACAAAAGCTAGTACTGTTTATGATCAGATACTTGTCTTTTTTGCTGAGAAAATACAGCAATTGTGGCATTAGAATTTCTCATGCCAGGAAAAGATCACCTCTTGAGCAACATTATTATGATGCCCTTTTCTTTTTTGACATGTGATTTGAACCGAGATGTAGGTAAATATCATGTATTTATGTGAGACTTTGTTTTATCACACCTTTTACCTTAGGATGAGAATGCCTATTTGGCAGACTGTGTAGCAATTAGTCATAATATGGAATTTTTATCTGGGATGTATCCTTAAAGAGGAAAAGATCATTAAGTTCATATTTTTTTGTTTTTGTTTTTTTGTGTGTTGATAATGAGGTGGAACAACCACCCAAGAAGAATAGGCTTTCATGTTTTATGACAACTCCATTGGATCATCAAAACAACATATAAGTATTTAAAGTCAATGGAATGAATTAATTTATGTTGAAACACCATCTACAATTTTTCTATGCTAGTTTGTAATTTGGTGTGAAATTTTATTTTCAACAGGATAAAGCAAAGTCAGTTTGGGGAGATGAGGACCTTGCCTGTATATCCCTAAATCCTGGTGCCTCCGCTATGCATAAACTTAGGTGAGTAAGAAAATGAAATTATGATTAACTGACACCTATGCTGCACAATATATTCTTGCTCTGTTTCTTTATCGACTTTCCATGGCATTTAATTTAATCTATGCCCATCTATTGTATTTCAATGGCAGGCCACAGCCATCTTGGGATCGTACATGTACAGCGGCAGCAGCTGCTGGTCTGCTCTCAGAGCTTCAGCTTCTTCCACAGTTTAGCTCTGTTGAATTGGAAAAACAGGCAGAAGCAGTAGAACATGCTTTAACAGTCCTATTAGATGCCCTCACAAATAGACGTCTTCGCATGGGAAGATCGATAACACGAAAAATGAGGCATACCAACATCCAATAAAAATCTAACCAAATTTGTTCTGACAACTTATACAGTAAGCCTATTGCAATTTTTGGAAATGGAGAAAGAGAAATTCTCAACCATGTACAAGACTCTGAGAAATGATGGCTTTTGGTCATGTGGTCAGGATTTTCCAACTTCTTCACATATTAACCTTTGATAAAGGTTTTAAGGCTTAAATTTCAGTCTGGATAATGAGTTACAGATTCTACTTTCCATTTACAACATTGGATGGAAGTGTATTTTTTTGTTTGTTTTTTTTTTTCTGTTGAAAAGATAGAAGTGTACTTCAAGTGTAATTCAGTAGTCCATGATTTGAATCTATCATTATCTCCTTGGAAGATGAAATGGAGAAGAATGGAGCATAATGGTTTGAATCCGTTACTATTAATCTCCCTCGTGTCTCCTTTCTCTTCCTCTCTTTCTCCCAACTATTTTTTTTCCTATATTTTTTAAAAGAAAAAAGCTTAATCTTATTCTTCGGTACTTCATTGTGTTTCCTCTCATCATTTCAAATGTGGTTAATCATAAATCATAAAGTAATAGCATGCATGGAATCTAAGTGATTCTTAAAAACAGTGGATGTAATCCTGTCAATGCAAACCAAGTCTATTAAGTAGTAAGGAGGTTATCTATCTTAAGGCTTGTCAAAACCAATCAGGTTCTTCTCATATAGTCAATGAAGAAAAGAGTGAATGGCTTGAAACAGGAATCAACATACTTTGGTATGAATTTTGAACTGCTTACGAGCAACGCATTCCTCTATTATTAAAGGGGTATCCAAGTAGAAGTGTTGACTTAGTGAATGAGAATAATGACATCTACACTATAGGCCTATATTAGTCAAACTTATTTTGTGACCCCTTACTCTTTTTCCAATAAGGGAATGGCAAAGTGAAATAATTCATTTGTTCTCTTCCTTCCTTTCAATGTCAAAACTCTGGCTTTTTTTATGATAAAGTTAATCAGCGAAACATGCCTATCTCTTCTAAAGCTTGTGGAGTTGATTTTGAGAACCAGAACTACGCAAACCTCTCAAGCCGGTCCAAGGGACCACAAAAACCTTATCCAACCAAGGTTTTGCTGTGAGGCTTTCAAGCAATTTGGTTGCCCTTATGCCAATGAGATTAATGACATGACAATTGATTGTGCTTCACTTATGCTTAGCAACGTAAATATCTATGGCACACCCCCTCTAGCCCATATTTGCTCTTCAGTGGAAAGAGGGGGAGGCTTATTATTTTAGTTGTCTATTTTCTTTTTTCTGGATTTCACGTTCTTATATACCCTGTAATCGTAAGTAGTACCATGCTACAATTACTAATAATACACCAAGAATGTAGAGACAATTATTGAATTAACAAATTGACAAGTGTCAGATTAACATCAACCTTTTTAAGGTGATGATGATGTGAAGTGGGGTTCTGATTTAAAAAGTGCCGATGTAACATACAAGACTCCAAGTAAGCAAAGAGTGGGTTAGCACTACGGTTTTTTTATTTTTTATTTTTTTGTAAAATAACAATCTCACATTTCATGCTTATCACTTTATCCTCTTCCACTGACCGAGCAAAATATTAAACAGACGATAGAGATGAACGAAGAAAGTCGGAAGTGTAAATCATTCAATGATTGACTAAGCTCGGAAAATTAATTAATAAATAAATGATTGACCATAGAAGTAATAATAAAATTTCATAAAGAACAACAAGAAACAAATTTTTTAGACTTGAGAGGTACTGATGAGTAGTGGATCGTGTTGATCACTGTTAAGTTTGGCTTGGCATGTTCAAACTTTTCGATTTCTGACAGTCATAGAGATGATGTGTCTTTGTCCCTTTGTATACTCTTAAACAAAATTTACAATATACAAAATGAAAAGTATCTTTCAAATTTTACTTGTACGTTCAAATAGAATTTAAGGCTGATAGATGTTATCCATAAGTTGAATAAGCATTCAAGTTTTAAATTTTGTAGTATATCAATATCATTAAGATAATTATCTTGTCCATATTAAAATGTAAATGTTGACCATTGATTCCTATGTTGCCTAAACTAACGATTCGTTCTTGGAAGGGGCATCGTACTGTTTCTATTATAATTTTCTAATTGGATTCAAACGCATATGGTTTACGTTGAAATCTTGAAGTGTGTCTTTTTATCATTATCATTAGAATATAACAAACAAACAAACTACTCTGTTTTCAGAAAATAATTGTTTTGTTTTAAAATTTTAGTTTTTCTAAAATAATTTGTCATTTCAAAAATCAAAGAATCCATTAAATGTTTTAGTTTATTTTTTATGTGCTATTAGTGTAAAAAAATTTACATTATCAATCTATCAGAAAATGTAGTTAATATAACTTTTAAAATATGTTTTTATAAAAACCAATTAATGTTAAAATTCTTCCCTCCATCGGTGTATGAATTATTTATCCTTTCTTTTACAACTTCAATCTTGTTTTAGTGTATCTATTTGGTAAAAAAAAATTAATAAAATGAGAACACAATATAATATATATTTTAAATTGAGAATATCAATAAAAAGATAAACATAAAGAATACACGAGCATTTGTTTTTTTAAGTGATGATTATTTTTAAATTAGAAAAGTGTCATACACATAGTATTGTTTGTTTTAGAGATTGATTGAATCGATTAGTTTTTTGTCTATGATTGTGATTGAGATTTGTATCTAAATTAACTTCAACCACATATATATTGGATAGTGTATTTTCATGGAAATGTATGAAAAATTGATTATTAAAAAAAACAGGACCATAAGCTGACATTCTGTTGAAAGACACTAATCAATTTTTGTGGAGCTGAATAATTGGCACAACAACCTTTCGGTTAATTAACAAATTATTGCTCCACCCATGCCATCATCATGTATACCTCCTTCAATGGTTTATTTGGTTTCCAAGAGATGATAAATTTCCCGTTGCCCCATTGGTATTGGATGATGTTATTACTGTGTCCAAACTTTAACCTACTTGATTGTTTCATTCTGTAAGGGAAGTTTCACAAGCCATGCTAATTCTGTTGGTTCTCATCCTTTTAGGGAGGCTACAGTTAGGAATTGGGACCATCATTTCATTCCCTTGTACGCTTGTCTAATTATATGCCACGCAGAAACACCTAAAGCATCGATATACAAAAATAATAATGATTATTTGAACACTAACAGTTTAACATTATCTATTATTATTCAGTAAATTCTCGTGCAAGTATCATTAATAGGGACTAATTCAAATTATTTAATGATGCGTGTTCTGGTCATAAAAAACTTATAAAAACAGCTTGAAGATTGCTTATGATTAACATGATCTTTTATTAATTAATTAGATAAATTCTCATGTAAGTATCATAGAGTAATTCAAATTGTTTAATGATATGTGATCTGGTCAAAAAAACTCTAAAAAATAATCACATGTATCAAGTTTGAGTTTTGGATTTGTAATTGTATTAAATATTATGTGGGAAAATTTTATTTGCTAAAAAGAATCTCATTAAAGATAATCGATCATTAATTTTTTTTTTACAAAGATTAATTATTAATAAAAATAATAAATATTTCATACTAATAAAAAAAATTAAAAGAATACTTGCTTATAGGTCGAGGTAAAATAAATATTAGTATAAAAGAGACAATAAAAGACGGAAAACATATTTTTTGATAAATCAATTTAAGACTGTAAATTTAAAACACATAACTTGACCTAAAATGGGGAGATTTGAATATCTTTATGAGAAATTATCCAATTAATAATGTGTTGCAAGCAATCATTATTAAGGATGTAAATACTAAATAGCATAAAGTATTGAAGGGTATCAAGGAAATTCATACACCGAAAGGAATTGAAGAGTAAAGCCGTAAAGGCCGACACATCGCAAATCGGCTGGAAAGTTGAAGGGATCAAAAGTTGGAAACATCAATTTTGGTTTCGGTGCCTTCACGCATCAAGCATCATGTACCTGATTAGGTGTTGTGACGGAATCGGAAATTTTATTAAGAAGGAATAAATATAAAAAAAATTATATAATAAATAAAAGTATTTTTAAGATAATATAAATTTAATATACAAAAAGAGATAAACAGTAAATTACATATAGACAAATTACAAACAGAGTGGATTGATAAATAAGTTGACAAAGTCTAGTAAGTCTTACTAAAATAATTCACAATTTAAAATCAAACTCAAAGTAATAATATAAAGATAAGAAATAAAGAAGACACAATCAGTTTTAACATAGAAAACTTAATTGGATAGAAAATCACGACGTCCAAATTAGATAATCAATCTAATGGATAATTTCACTATGATAATAAATAAGTACCTTTCACTTTCAATCCTGAAAGAGAGTTAAGAATCAGACTTGTCAAATGCTTCTATATGATCTCATAACAATTCTCTAAATGATTCAAACATAAATTCTCTAAAACTCTAATATTATTTAGAATGAAATGCATATTATAAATACAAAAATATGTTTCTATTTATACTAATTTAAACATATGATTTTAAACAATTTTTTAATGCAATCCTAAAAATATTTTATCATATTATACAATGCAATCTTAAAGATATTTTATATTATGCAATACAATCTTAAAAATATTTTATATTATGTAATACAATCTTAAAAATATTCTATCCTATTTTTGAATACAATCTTAAAAAATATTTTATTTTATTATATAATATAATCTTAAATATTTATATTATATTATGTAATGCAATCTTAAAAATATTTTATTTTATTTTTAAATTTTTAATATAATATTAAAAAATATTATATCCTATTATATTATAAAATATTATATTCTATTATTATATTATGTAATATAACTTTTTTTTATTATCAAATTATTTTTTTAATTTTCAATTTTTAATATGTATATATAAAAGAAAATTTATATTAATAAAATTTTGGAGGTGGCCCACCTAGCCCCCGGTCAGTCACCGCCTCTGCTGAGGTGATACTATATGATATGAATATGAACCCACACACACTGCATTTTATTAGGTCAAGTTGTGCGCTTGGTCTAGGGGCTAGTAGTGACAAATGCTGTATACCCCTTGTGTTGTTCACGAATTTCAAACCATACTTTTTGCTAGTGGAGAATTTCGCATTTTGAAAGTTGAATTGGAATTAAGAAGGTGCTTGACCTGAAAAGGATTTGGTCTCGGGTTCTTAACTTCTTATAGCCCCCCAAAATGACTGTGCTGATTGATGAATATGAGTCAAGATTATGTTACTAGGTTAGGCTTTTTGAGTAGTGAAGAATAAAAAGGGTATAAGCTCAATGTTAATGAATCTCCGGTTAAAAAAAACTACAAATATATATTAAAAGAACTATTTATTAAAAACCTAAAAAGAAAAAAACTATTTTATCTTTATTTTAAATTAATTAATTAATATTTAATGAAATATATCAATATTCCTTAATTCAGCAAAAAAATCAATATTCCTTAATATGTAGGCTAAAGCACTGTTGTTTTAATGAAAATGACATCTGACTCATTTATATAACAACGCGTAAATTATCAACTTAGTTCCTGAAGTTATGGTGCTCAATTAAATTGGTCTTTTAATTTAGTAAAATAACAAAATAGGTCATGAAATTATAAATTATTGATTAATTTAGTCCTTAAAATTATAACTGTTGATTAAATTGGTTCCTAAAATTAAAAATAAACAATAAAAATAATTCATGAAATTATGAATCATCAGTCAATTTAGTCATCTTATTATTATAACTGATGGCATCTAACGTCATTAAAAAATGTTGAATTGGCACATTAAGTGTCTAACTATTATTCTGGCATATGCATATATCCATGTAGTTGTCACAATGCAGGGATGAAAATGATCAAACATTAGTAAAATCATAATTATTTTTTATGTTTTTACATCTTTTGATATATTAATTGGGAAAATGTTATAATAGTAATTCCTAAAATCAAGTTATATGAAACATGCATAATTAAATGGGGGAACTCAATTTTTTTTTAATAATATTAGAAAGGTTGAGTCTCTTTGTTTAATTATGCATATTTTATGCAACCTAATTTTAGGGCTAACTATGACAACATTTTCTAATGGATATATTAGAAGATTAATGCAAAACTAATGAGCAAAAGAAGAATAAAGACTGAGGAATGAAAAAAAAATCCAATTATTATTTCATCAATTTGGTCATTTTCATTCATGTAATTATATATATGTGCCTAGTTGGCTCTCACTTAGGCTCTTAGCTAATGATAATTCAGCTTATTAACAATATTAAATGACATAATCGAATGAACTAAATTGATGATTAACAAGTTGAGGAATTGTTTTGCAACATTTTTAATTTTAGGGACCAATTTCACTGACCATTCATAAACTAAATTAATTATTACAATTTGAGAAACTATTTATCATTTCATTAATTTTAAGAATTGATTTAAAATACTATTATAATTTCAGGAACTAAATTGGTGAGTCACACTAACAAATAACAAGCCACAATCGCTTATTGGTGCAATATTAACGGCGAGCTATTTGGTTTTCTTTAAGTAAAATATTTTTCTTTTTTTGCTTCTTATAGGTATTTTTCTTACGGGCAAGAACCCCCCTTGTCATTTGACTATTATAGCTAACAGGAAATCCTTCATTCTCTACCAAACAAGTAACAATAAAGGAACATTCCAGTCATACTTTGCTTACACCTTCTTCCTTGTAAACACCTTTTCTCTTCTCTTTTTTTTTTCTTTAATTTTTCATTAAGCAAACCATAACCTAACATTATTTTCTAGAAACTCATATCACACATTCAGACTATGTAAGGGCAACACCAATGAGAGGCCATTTAACCAAATAAGGGCATTCTGGTCCTCAAAGAAACACATTCATCACAATATCTTTTGACAACGAAGATACAATAAAGTAACTGGGGTTTAATTTCACTATCATGGTCAGATCTAGAAATTTTAACAGACAATATTAACGGCTGGCGTAACATGGGCGGTGGCGAAATCCTATAAATGGTTGTATGATTTTTCTACCACAAGTTGTAAGATATTTATTTATTTCGGAAAGAATATTCCATACACCCCACGGAAGATAACACCACACAGCCATCACATCAGAATGTAAATTTGCAAATAACACAATTTTATTGGAAAGGCAAACATGGCTTAATCCATTTTCCGATTCAATTAATCCCACGCGAATATATCATATTCGTTGTTTGCAAATTAAAACAAGATGGCATCTACACCAATCTTCCATCATTCCCTTCAACAATATGATATCTACACCAAACTTCGATCGAAACGAAAAGGAGAGAGAGAGAAAATACACCCAATTATTTTTCTTGTTTTCTTCTTTCATTCCCCGCCCCCTCTATTTTTCTTAATTGACATTAAGGTTAACTGATATACAAATCCAATTTGGAAAGAATCAAACATTTATGCGAACACCAGCATTTAGTGTTAGTGGTACAGGATTCGATTACTTGAATCTGTCCAATAAAATTTTCGGATCAAATGAGATAAAAAAATATGATCAAAAAAAGTGACCAACCAAATTTCATTATGGAAAATCAATCAGTAATGATGATAAATAATAATAATAATAAAATATTTATAAGAAAGAACAAGCTATTGACAAATTGACACTTTCTTTGAATGTGTTTCATTTAAATGATGAAAATAAAAAAGAATAAAAAAAATATAAATTAAAATAAAGTATAAAAGATATACATATAAAAAAATTATAATTTTTTTAAATATTATTTCTCTCGAGCCTACAAGTAACCACACCACATTAATGTTAAAAAAATCGAGGATTGGTAAAAGACAGAACAATGGGAATAAACAAATAAATAGTAATAAATAAATAAAACACAAGCAGAAATCTAAAACCTTTTTTTTTTATTTCCCAGAAAGGGCAATGAAATAATCCCGTAAAATTACAAATTTTTTTCTATAATTCGCAAAAGGACTGGGGTGTATCATTGCCCTTTCTACGCACCTCGTATGCCGT
>CM023953.1:17755118-17767572 GCA_013407115.1 Glycine latifolia | reverse complement strand
CCCGTAGATGATTTTTTCTTCCTGAAAGGCATAACTGAGAAAAAGAAGATAAAGGGAAGGGATGAGTAAGAACGAGTGAGGCCCCAATTGAGTGAGAAGTGGGGAACCTCGAATAATCATCATCTATGGGCAGTTACAAGGGTTTCAATGAAGCGCAATCCATCAAATTTGGGAGCGAATTTCTCCGTAGAAGATGAATGCTGCGACGAAGAGTTCTCACGGCTTCTCCTCTCATCCTGCAAAAAAAACCCACATCAGCTTCACACACCATAATCAAATCCACCGAAATTTAAAGTGTATGTTCTTTTTTTATCCGTAAAAATGAAAGACAAATACGAAAAAGTTTACAATAACTCTCACTGTTCAACCACCAAATTAGGGTGTATGTTTGAATTTGAGTTAAGAACTTTTATTTCCGAAGCAACAAATTCTTCTTCTTTTATTATTTTTGTACATTGAAATTCGCAATTGTGTATTGAAATTTGAAAAATTCTTTCCCAACTTGAATCTAAAGATAGCCAGACGAGTTAGAGGCGAACCTGATGGGAAGAAGAGGAGAGGGATGCCGCGGTGGCGGAAGCCGCGGCGGCGACGGAGGCAGCGAGGACGGACTTCTTCATCTGGAGTGGTGAAGAGAGAAGAATCTAGATGAGTTTTGGGAGAATGTGGTGTTTAGAAAGAGAGAGAAATTTAGCGTTGGGTTTGTTTGGAACGGTTTTGACGGCATATATATAGGGGAACTCTCCGAGATGTTGTGGTGGAAATCACTGTGAATTATTATGCGGCAAATATACCTTGTTTTGCTTTTTTCTCCCAACTTACGTATTTGCCCTTCTATCATACGTGTTGTGTTTGTGTTTTCGTCTTTGGACGACTAGGGTGCCCAAGTAGAAATTGTCGCGCACCATGTGAAATAAAGGCTCCATGAAAGTTCAGATGTCCTATACTCCTATATATTATTTATAAATTTGCATATGGCTGTGATTTTTTTCCTTTTCATATTTTTTTTCTCTTTTCCAATTTATCATTTACTTCTCATCTTTTCTCTCTTCTTTTTCCCTTCCTTCTTTACTTCTATCACCTCAATGGCTGCAATATCTCTACCACCACCACCACAACAAACCCTTCATCATACCCCGAAATTATTTTTGTTTCTTTTTTCTTGTTCCTTTCTCTTTTAGTCTGATCATCACACTCTGCTTCATGAAGTAATTTTCGACAACCATCTCCTCTCTCCTCCTTTACCCCCCCCCCTCTTTTTCTTTATCCCACAACAACAGATGGTGATCATGGTGACAACACACCATGCTCCGCTATTCCCACAAATCTGAATATAGAAAAAGATATCAGATTACAAAATATTACAAATCTATAAAAAATTTGAGAAAGCAAAACAAAAATTACGTTTTCATTCACTACATTGATTAAACTCAAATCTCTAGTCACAATTCTATTAAACGTGTGTATCATCTCTGGATCTAAGAAATCAATACATCAACAACAAAAATACACCAAACAAAGTCAAAACAAATTTGAGTAAAAAAATATAAAAAATAAAACAAAAGAAGCTTCAGATCTAAAACGCATTGCTCTCGGGAAGCCACCATCAACGGTAGGTCGACGACATGGTTGCCATCGTCATCGGCAACTGTAGCATCTGCGAGCAACGATTTCAACAAATCACCAACATAAAAAAAAATACTCCTTTGGGTTACAACATCAACCTTAGTTGGAAAATGAGGTAAGAAATAGAAGAGGGGAGGGAGAAGGAGCAGGAAAAGAAGAAAACATAGGAAGGCAGAGAAAAAGATTGTGCTTCTAATGTGGTGGTTCCTGTGGATCCGCTATGTCGGCTGGGCTTGCAACCACACTCCCATCTACAAACAATGGAGAAACGTAACAAAGTAGAGAGAAAAAAAAGGGTAAAATTGGAAAAGAGAAGGTAAAAAAAGTTTCGCACGCTGCGCAACAAGTATTTGTCTTGGTTTTGCAATTTCATCTAGTCAAACTCGCTTTTCACATCTGTTGTATTTCCTCAACTTTTCTAGCCTTCTTTTTTTTCTATGAATACTTTTTACATAATAAAAATTTAAGATGATTATGTAAAAGGTTTAAATTAGATATGCCACTCAATGTGACTTTTTATGAAAATATTTTATATCTTTGTTGTCTTGAAATTTTTACCTCATCAAATTCTTGGCTTCAAAATGGCTCCCTCTGCTCGAGATTAATTATACCATCATTGTTCTTATCCCTAAAAATCAAAACCCAACCACCATGAGAGACTTTAGACTTGTTTTCCTATGCAATTTCATTTACAAAATCGTCTCTAAAATAATAGTTAATAGACTCAAACTTGTTCTTGGGAAGTGTATTTCTGAAGAGTAGTCAACCTTTGTAGAGGGAAGATCCATTCTTGATAATGTTCTTGTTGTCACATAAATCATTCACCATATGAAGTGTAAGAATAAGGGGAAATTAGGTGAGACAACCTTGAAAATTGATATCAATAAGGCTTTTGGCAAAATTGAGTTTCCACCAAAAATGGATTGGTTGGATCATGCAATGTCTAAAATCTGTACAATTTTCTGTAAGGGTTAATGGGGATTCTATAGGGCAAATTTTACCTGGGAGAAAACTTAGAGAAAGTGACTCATTGTCACCTTATTTTTCAGTTCCAACACTTCTCCTAACCTCAAACACTTCATCACCTCTAGTCGGAGTGTTTTAGAGCATTGCAACTGTAAAATATTTGGGCCTCCCCTCAATCATTGGAAGGAACAAGAAATCAACTTTTTGATTTCATCAAAGACTGAATGTGGAAGAGAATAAATCACTGGGGTAGGAAGCACCTCTCTAAAGCGTGTAAGGAGACTCTGATTAAATCTTGTGCTCAAGCAATTCCTTCATATTACATGAGTGTCTTCCTTCTTCCCTCAACTATGGAGGATGAACTTCAAAAGATGATGAACACATTTTGGTGAGGAAAAAATCTGGATCAACAAGAGGAGTAAATTGGATGAGCTGGGAATATTTCACGGTCAAAAAGAATTTTGGAGGAATGAGATTTCGTCATTTACATGCATTCAACCTATCAATGCTAGGGAAGCAAGGTTGGAAACCTGTTACATAGCCAAATGCTATGGTTACAAAAATATACAAAGCCAAATAATTTTTAAATGAAGACTTCCTGGATGCCAAACTTGGGCAAAACCCAAGCTATATATGGTGTAGCATTTTGGCTTCATGGTGATAAAAGAAGGCATTGGGTGGAGAATCAGTAATGGTAAAAAAATATTAATGTTTGGAAGCAAACTTGGATTAGAGCCAACCAAATGGACCAAACCTCAACAAGGGTGTATAAAATGCAACATAGACACTGCTACTTTTACGAATTAGAACTTGTTTGAAGTTGCCTTCTGTCTTCGAGATGAATATGGTTCATTCCTAATAGCCAAGATAATTCCCCAACAGGGAGAATCCAAACCAGAAGTTGCAGAAGCCTGGAATTTTCTACATGCACTAAAAAGGCTTCATGGAAAGAACTACAACAATATCGACTTTGAACTCGATTGTAAGCACGCAGTAGATAACATTAATTAGTCCAAACATGGAAGTTCTTATTTAAGTTCAAAAATTCAAAAGTGCCAAGATATTTTGACGTTTTTCCCAAACTCGAATGTGAGTTTTTTTCGACGACAAGCTAACCACGTCGCTCATTCTCTTGCTAATGCGTCGCAGTTCTATGCTAGCAGCCATGTTTTCCATCAGTTACCATCATGTATTCCTTAATCTATTATTAATGATATAAACTACGTTTTCCCTTGTAAAAAAAGAGAGAGAGATATGGATGGTTAAAAGATATAAGGATTATTGTTTCCTAATAATTTAGAGAAAAAAAACCCATGAAATTGGTGAAGAGGAAAATTAGTTTAAACTATGAAAAGTATGAAACAATGAAAAAGATAATGGAATTTAATCAATAAAGAGGGAACTTCGTAAAAAACAAATCAATAGATATGAGAGAAAGAAAAATAAATCTTAAGATGAAATTGTTTAGAATGAAAAATAGTTGCATATAACTCAATAGGTGTAGTCTAGTTGGTAACATGTTAAGTTTGTGGAAAAAAGTCTAGGTTTGATTCCACAAAATGCATTCTTGAAGAAAAATAAAAAATATTAAATGTAACTAAGTTTCAAATCAATGATTAGTCTTGTAGTTGACCTAAAAGGTCAAAACTTGTAGAGATATTCAGGATTTCACTAGAAAGTCAAAGATCATAATTAAGATGGTTAAAAAAAAAATACATACAAGAAGAATATAGTAATTTTTAAATATACTTAGGATACTTAGGATTTTTAAAATATATTTTAGTTAATGAGGTGAAAAAATCTTTTTATGTTTGATGACAAAATTCAATAAGAAATAATTAAAACGATGATTTATGTTGTGTAAAATATTTTTTCATTTTCTTCTTATAATTGATATAGCAGTTTTTTTCTAGAATGTGAACCTCACCCCTAATGGTATGTTTGGTTGGATGAAAGGAAAACAGGGAAGGAAGGAAAAGTAAAAAAAATTGAATTGGAAAGAAAATGATTGGAAGGAAAATTTTAAATTTTTATATCTATAAAAATAATTTTTTCTTCTATTTTCTCTCCAAATAAGCATAATAAAATGTTTAATTAATCATATTTTCTTTAGTCTTTATTTTCTTTTTTCTCACTTTCTCTCTTACCAATTGAATCATAAGAGTTTGTTTGGAATTAATGAAAATGAAATAAAAGAAAATTAAGAGAAAATAAAACACATATTACAATGACTTTTTTTTTGTTTGATTAAAAGAAAGTGGAAAGAAAACAACAAGAAAATTTTACTTTTAGAAACAATTTTTTTTTCTTTTACTTTTCCCTAATTTAAATTTAAAATTTTTATTTTCTTCTTTATTTTCTTTTCCTTCTATCAAACACAAGGTAGTGGAGGGTAGTTTGGTAAATGAAAGACCATAATTTAGAGGTTTTGCGCCGCTCATGGAGGATGATATTTTCTAGATGACGTTACTTAAAATCAGTCGTCGATGGCCCATTTTTCAGTAACGAATCAATCAAGAAGCGTCACGTGGGTGGCACTGTTGTAACCAACGAGGCATCACCGAGGTCTCAAGTTAATTTCCAAGTTCCATTGTTGTTGTACATAATTTATTTATTTATTTGTTTCCTCGTCATTATGTGCTAGAGACGGAGTGCGTGGTGGCGCGGCATTGTTGGGTGGAAGATAGAAAAGGAAATGACAAATTATTGTTCAAGAATAAAATAATCCAACACACATTTATGAAATTATTCTCAAACAATTCCATTCCCTTTCATTTTGTATTTTCATTGTAAGATATTATCATATACTAAATGCGGTTATTTATTTTTAAGGGTGAAATAATTTTTATAAGTTTTTATTCAAGCCTTTGTTTATAAAAGTTTCAATTATGAATTACTTTTAACATGAAAAAGTTTATTTAATTGAATATTTAGTATATCTTTTGATCATTTTATCATTTTTTTTAACTTGTGCATATATGCAAATGGTAAAGTGTAAGACTTGCACAAGAACTCATAAAAGTGCGAGACATTGTTTGATATTTCATTTTCTTAAAAACAAAAGAAAAAAATGGTTTGATAATTATTTTTTTATACCAAAAATATTGTTTTAAAAAACAATGCTTGTGTTTTTGTTTCTAAAACATAAAAGTAGAGAACATTTGCTCATGAGCGCAAACCTCTGACTTGTTTTTGTTCTCATGTTTTGTTTTTAGTTTCCAAATCAATGAAAAACGTAGAGATCTATTGTTTTCGTTATTGACAAATGCGTAAATATCACATAATTAATCACGAATCAGATTTTCCTCATTAGTCATTAATCAACCATCACAAGCCTCAGCATTGAATTCTGTTGCTTCATTTGCAACATCTTCTCAACCAAGGACCAAGTCGCCACCATTATTTCGACTTGTCACAATGATGCCACCTTCCTCATTCAGTTCACAATATGATGATGCTGAGGAACTCTACAACAAAACAGGCCAACTTCCTGTATTTATCAACCATTTAATGTGTTCCGAAAGAAGTTTTTTTTTTTTTTTACTGCATTCCGGAAAAAGTTTGAACTATAATATATGTGTTTATATATTGTGTTTTTATTTTTTTCTACCTGCATATATTGTATTGGAGATATAAAATGTGGCTTTATATCTGCCGGCGCGTTTTTAGGAATGTTCAGGTAAGAAAAGGATCATGAAGAAGATTTCACTAGAAGAAAAATGAGGATCATGAAGTGATTGGGGTTTGATGTGCTTGAGATGCATTGTTAACTGTGATCAAATTTTAGTAGATTTTGTTTTTTGAACTGAAGACCTCAGGCCTCTTGATGAATGGAGCTTTTAAGACATTGTGAACAAGGAGTGTGATACTTAAAAAGACAATTCTCAAGTTAATTAGTAGTAATAATTTTGTCATAATAATAACTGTAATAAATGCTTACCTACTATAATGACAATGATTATATTTACAAGATTTGAGATAAGTTTAATTCCTTAACACAAAACTAGTTCAAAGTCTGTCAAAGATAATATTACTTTAGATATGTTTGAGTAAATTTTTTTAGAAATATTTATAGGAAAAAAAAAGAAAATATTTTTTTTATAAGTTAAAATAAATTTTTTATTAATTAATTTATAGATGTTTGCTTTTTTTTAGAGAAATTATAGGAAATAATTTTTATAAATTAGTTAATGATTAGTTAATTAAAAATTTATTTTAGTTTACAAAGAAACTCTTTTTTTTTCTTCTTATTTTTTTAGAAGTATTTTTAAAAAATGCATCTAAATAAACCATTTGTCTTATTATAGTGGCAAAATAACTTTACTCAGGACAAGGATATAATTTGATATAAATTAAAATTTGGATCTAAAGATTCTATATGTCTGACTTCAATTAGCACTATTTAATTTATAGGCTTGCACCCATTATTAGGGTTGAGTCTCAAGTCCAAGCTAAAATAGGTTCCACCAAATTAATTAGCATAATATTGTTTTTGGGGTATGCAACATGTTTTTTAGTAGGTAAGAAAACGCCTGACAAATTTATAGGCTCTACGAAAATTTAATTATTATTTTTTCTTACACCAAAAGGAAAAAGGTAGGAAGGCTCTTATTAAGATGCAGCGTCGGAAATTGGTGTTCACACGTTTAAATTTTAAATCAATATCATCATTAACTGCTATTTACCATACTATACAAGGGAATTGGCTAAACAATAATTTTTTGTTTGAGAAGCCAATAATATAAAGTGATGCAATCTAAGGCGATAAGCACAAAGATTTTAGATAAAAGCTAACTTTTTTCCCCCCAAAACATGGATAACTCTATTTTATATTTTTTGGTGAGGGGCAATGAACCATGTGTTATTTTGAGGTTACCTTTCCATGAATTATCCTTAGCTTAGCTACATATTGCAGCAAGGCATATCTTATCTTTCTTCTACTATTTTGGCTGACGCGACAAATATGTAGCAACATTATCATTCAACTTCACATTCTATTCTAAGGCCTCTAATAAAATCTTTAATAACCATCAAACAATGTTTACTAGTAACTTCTATATGTACCGATTCATTTGTCCACTTTCGAACCTCCCTTGATTATTGCACACCATCATAATATAATATCCTAACGAACCCTGCCAAAAGCGGAAGCTCCACCAATCAGTCAATTAAACATAATTGAACACGTTCCTTTTCAATTCAGACAGCATAATAAAGATCAATAAGCCAAAGAAATATTTGTACACTTTTTTTTAATGGTTGGTTTGAATTTGCTTACTTGGAGCAATCCATGCTATCAGAGATGGGAAACCTGAGGGTGGTGTGGCACATAAGGGGAAGATCTTGTATCTTGGAGGGGACCAATGCTGGTGTCATTCCCTTAACCATGACCTGAATGAGGAGATATAAGATTGGTGGGGTGGTTAAAAAAAAAAACTTGTAAAAAAGATTAAGAAATTAACAATTAATATTTGACAATAAAAAAAATAAAACATAACCTGAATGCACCAACAAATGGTCCCAGGGCCTGTCCTATGACGGGCTAATATGTTAAGCTTCACAACATGTTCGCAGCATCTTCTTGAGGGCATAGCATAATTTGGATCCCCCACCAGGAATTCCAAGCAATTGGGGAAGTACTCAAATATACGCTCACAAGGAGAGACAGCAGAGGGAACAAGTTCTTTTGCCTCACCCATGTGTGATACAAAAACCAAACACAGTACTAGGATACGAGTCATAGACATTGTGCTGGACGTACGAGGTTAATGCTTGGATGGTTTTTCATTAGTTTATAATAACTGAACCTGCTATTGAACTGCTATTATATTGGTGAATTTGAGTAAAGCACCATCTAGACCTGAAAGTGTAATGCGTTGTTATATTAGTCTTTACAGTTAAGAAAATTTTAAACAAGTCTTTGAAATTTTTAATTACTTTGTTTAAGTAGTACGATTCTCAGGAGGATTTCATTGATTTACCTTTTGTATAAGTTTCTAAATTTAATTTGTTATTTTAATCCTTAAAATTGTCAATATTATCAATTAAGTTATACCTTTTTTTGAATTAATGTAAGTGACAAATTATACTTTCAATAACATGTTTAAAATTTTGTTTGATTTGGGGACTAATGTGACAATGCTATATAAGAAATAAAATATTTATCCTAGTTACCGACATGGTATGATAGCAATTTAGTAGGTAACATATTCCTTAAAGATATGCTCAAGAAAATATAACTAAGTAGTGGATGATCATTCTAATCAAACTCTGAATAACTTGCATTCAAGTTTTTATTCTAATCAAACTCTGATTAATTAGAGATTATGTGATCCAGAATCACTTAATAATTTTACATGGTCAGTTATTTGATATTAAATTCTCCATGTAATAAATATTTTTTAAGAAAAGTAAAGTTTTTAAATGAATTTCTTTAGCTCTAAGATATTAGTCTTTCACTTCACTGTTGACAAAGGGGATGCAAAGGGGGTGCAGCCTTACAGGATACACATGCCAAATTTATGTTCCTTAAAGTCCTCAAAATCGTTGAATTATGCACTTTCCCTCAACGTAAGCAAAATCTCATGTAGGCTGTAGTTTGTGCCATAATGCAAATAAATAAAAGCGCCAATTGCTTGCACCAAATGCAACTGGCACTGCAGATTTTGTAGATTCCGTTAGCCACTGCGCTTTCCATGATTTCCTGAACTGGGGTGGCACAATTTAGGGGACCATGAAATCATCATGAACTTGTATCACACGGCAGAGGTATGTGCAGAACATGGAGTCACATATTCCAGCACAATATCCCCGAGATTTTGGATCCCAAGCAGCACCAATAATTTAACATTCATACCCAACTTGGCCTATTGTTTGACATTCTTTACTAATAATTCAACGTGAAAACTCAATGATTGAATGCAAGGTATGCTCATAGGATTTAATAAAACAAAGACTATATTTTGATCTTTACAGGACCAATATTTATATTTATCTTCTTTTCCCTCTTTTGCCATCACATTGGTCGTGTATTGGTTATTGTGTTCGGAAGAACAAGACAAGAACCCCTTAACCACTGCATTATGAGTTATATTATAGCGATATGGATATATATACACATATATGTATGTCGGTGATGGTCGGTACACAATAATTTGAGATTTCTCACTACAAAAAACAAGCAGAAATATTTATTACTTTAGGTGTGTGTATAAAAAAATAGCATTATTCATTATACTTCAGCTATATAAAATAAATGATCAAGTGGGAAAGGAATATCGTATTATGTACGATGAGATGGTGAATTCGTTTACGTCAATGAAACTAATCCGATAACTTCATACTTTACAGATTACTTTGGTATGACATTATTCAACTGGAACAAATGATACTTTCTTGTGGCGCATGTATATCTGTAAATAGCACATTTAAAATTGAACTATAATGTCCTTTTCTTTAACATATTACATATTTTATGATAAAGAATGTCAGGTAATAAAACTACTTAGATTAACTAGATCCAATTGATCACGAATGATGCCATATGGGCACACATTTAATCGGTATGTATTATGTTTATAGTCAAATTGTCCAGCGTTTAGCTGATAAGCATAGTTAACATAAGATTACATTATTGATGAGACATATAGATAAGGCCCGAGATGATTAATTCAGATGGAGCTAGACACTGTTAAAATACTTCATTCATTGTGACTAGATAGAAAGAATTATAAATTACTGAAATGTATAGAGTTCATGACTCGATGCAATCCAAACGAAAACTGAAAAATCAATGAAAAGAATCGAAAACCGATATTTTTTTATTGATCGGGACTCTTCATAAGCCAACAAAGGTTTTTCAAGAAAGGATATGAGCTGACAGAAGCGGAGTAACAAATAATATGCAAGTTTGACATTTGCAGGTGAGGAAGCATCCCGAAGCAGAAAAGGAAGCAAAAGTTCCCGCAGAGATATCACAAACCTCACTAAAAAAAACCTCACTACAAAATTGAAATATCTTGTGGACAAAATAAAACATAATCTGCGTATGTTCCCATGAATGATGTGTTTAAATGACCGCATTGTCCATTTGTCCAGAAATGAGGGGAACAAATGTAAGTCCAACATTGAAAATGTCTTAATGATTGATCTAGATGCAACTCCGAAGTGCTCATAGTTGACTATTGAAATATTGTTGATGTATTTAGTATAATAGGGAAACATTGTCCATTTAAGAAAATTTTGTTTTCTTGTTTATGTAGGTAGATTATTCTAATCCTTGATTCTAGTCACTAGATTTATGAGATTAATTCTCTCAACCTTGTATATAGATACGATACTGTTGTTATCGAATACAATTATTCTTTAGTTTCTACATGTATTGAAATTTCACATCAATTACATATATGATTATGGAAAAAATGTGTTTAAAAACTTTGAAGATTTGAACAATTCTCTTTTCTTGAGTTAATTTTTAGGTTGAATTAAGTTTGACTAAAATTAAAAATGATATTAAAATTTATCTTAGATTTAATATTGGATCATCTTAGACTGTACTTGATATATAACAATTAACTTATTATTTGCTAATAGTTGTTATCACTCTTAAGTCACTTAATCATTCTAAAAAAGAGGAATGTTACTAATACTTTTTCTAACATTTTCTTTTGGATATTTTTTCTTTGATTAGTTAGAATTTATTGAAAATCAGTATTTTTGATATATTTTTCTTCTTATTTAACATAAATCATGAGAAAAGAATATTAATTAAGAAACAAAACCTACCAAAAATAATAAATTTTAACTAATAAAAAAAAGTATATGAAAAAGAGTAAAAGAGAAAATGTTATTAGTATTCCTCTTCTAAAAAATTATGATACGTATGGGATAGGTGCACAGTAAAATGTAAGAGATTCAAGTCTTTATATACCATCTTAATCCCATGATTACCACTAAGTTTACACAGCGCAACATCCAATTTTATGCTTGTCTAAAAGTTCACGCCAACACAAATCAAGAAAAATATACATGTAAAAATGGATATGAATCATCTGAAGTTAGTTTTATCTAAATATTTCTGATTTACTCGAACATTTTTCACTTGTTTAATTATTATCGAGTAATTTTTGGATATCAAATAGACCTTCCTAAAAAGTAATTTTATTCTGGTCCATTAATTTGGTTTGGTTATCATGGGGCTGTAAAACGAGCCAACACTTTAAGCCCAAACTTAAGAGCCCATAGATAAAGTGGGTTCGGTTATAATAGCCCGCATTTAAATGGGTTGCAAAATAAGTAGACTGGCCTTTCATCAATTTGTAAGTACGTACTTTATCTTTTTTGTTTTTATTTTAATAACAACAAGTATTTAAAAAAATAGTAATACATTATTTAACACACTATAATACATTCTCTATTATTAATTAAAATTTATTCAAAACTACAAAATTGTGAATGAGACTCAATTAATAAGTGAGAGTCACAAAATTTTGTAATTTTTAATATATTTCAATTTTATTATTAAGAGATTTATAATAACTTATACATTATTTTAATTAATTAAGTTAGATTTTTTTATAACTAATAATATAGAGTGTGTTAAAAATATGTTAGTAGCACTTCTCTTGAAATTATTGAAAATTTATTTTAAAAAAAAAATACTTACCATAAATTAATTTTCAAAATAAAAAATTAATCAAATACTTTTAACTTTTTTTTCCCAACACATTATGGCTGTGAAATGTGAACAAAGAATAACAATCAATCACTGAATCTCTTTACCCCAGCCGCAGTAACAACAGGTTGTGTTTGGCAAATTATTAAAAATAATACAAATTAAATATTTAATTAGGAAAATGGTGTA
>CM023953.1:17638314-17755018 GCA_013407115.1 Glycine latifolia | reverse complement strand
CTAAATGCACCCCATTTTTGATAAGCTTAATCTTAATATTTAAAGTCGTAACTTTTGATAGAAATATCCGATGGAGGTATATTTTATGTCAAAACACTCGAAATTAAGAGAAGTAACAAAAATAGCATGCAATTCACTAATTGAATAAATAAAAAATTAGAAAAGACATAATTTTTTGGAGGTTTGAATCTTAAATTGCAATTTTGAGGCACTTAGAGTTTTCTTTTGGGAAAAATTACTGCACAAGTCCCAGGCCTTCTCCTCTCAATTACGAACGCGTGGCCACCGATTTCGTCTCAATCGGACGTCCCAGTCAAAAGTTATGACCTTCCGTAATTTACGAAAACATCGCGAAAACCCTACACCCCCTTTTTTTGCTGCCACGTGTCATCATCTGCATGAACACGCCCCATTTGGGCGTGTTTAAACACGCCCCAAATGGGCGTGATTGACTGCCCCATTTTGCTAAATATTCTTTCATTTACACCATTTTCCTAATTAAATATTTAATTTGTATTATTTTTAATAATTTGCCGGTTGTGTTTACCTCCCTCAGCCTCACACATATGTTTTCTGTGCACCACATTTTCTTTGTGGAATGAATCCCATGGTCAAGATTCAAGACATGAAGACAACACTATAATGATCTGCCACCTTACTGAAGGTTCTGGCCGCGGCAACGCTTTCATCTGTCGTTGAAAAACTGTGTGGTCTATACAATGGGTACTATATACCTTTTTTTTTTTGTTTGTTTGGTCGTTCATAAAACATAAGTGTTTTTTAAATTACAGTTAAAATAATTTCCCCTTCATAAAAGAAATCCCCTAACTTTTTACGCATATAAAATTTATATTATTTAATTGGTAGCATTTGATATAAAATTATAATTTTAAAAGAAATGATTTTTTTATGGAGAGATTAATAAAATAAATCACAATTTTTTTTTGTTTTAACCCTTTAATTCATTAAAAAAATAAAATTCATTAATCCGAAGTTCAATATAAAGATAAATAGACCACGTAGTTTGATTATTTGTTGCAGGGATTTCGTTGTTCGTTTATGGGTGTTGTGAAATTCAATTTCTGGTAATTTTTAATGGCACGTGGTCACATTTAACAAAAGAATTGCTAGTTGCCAACAAGGAATGATCATAAGAGATAGGTGGTTTGTCAATATGACACCGCGTGGCATGCTCAATCAATTCTTCTGACAATTATTATATTTTGGCTTACTTTCTACCAAGCATGAACCAACCAACATGCAGCACATGTACAAGACTTTTTTTTATAATAATTTTAATCAACCATAAACTACCATGGCCAGGGATTTTCTTAATTTATATAAGATAATGTCAAAAACATTAAAAAAAGAATCATGAAATCTCGTGCCAAAATGAAAGCATAATTACATTTTTTATCTTCTAATTATTAATATAATTGTAAAATTTTAGTGTTTGAATTTTTAATTATACTAATTGAATCACATGTATCCCTTTATTTGTCATTATGATCATTTATTGTCAATGATTAAATATTTAACTTACTCTGTTAATAAGATATTGATCAATGACATGATATTTGATGTCATGCTGACTAATTTGACATATTACAGAACAACCTACTAATTGTGTAATTTTAGTATTTCATATCTCAACTTAAAATACTTACATGATAAACCAAAATGAAAACAAGTTAAGGAAGTGTTGAAGGTTACATTCAAACTCACACTTAATACTCCAAAGCTTATACATAGATTCATAAATTAAGGATTAAAATCAAATAATTATCATACTTAAAAAATAAAAAAAATTAAATGAGGTCTATTATCATGTCATAAATCAATGTCATGTCGACAAATTTTATTAGATTATTAATTATTAACCGTTAGAAGAACTTAATTTTAAATATAAAATACCTAAGCGATTTAAATACGTACAATGAAATTTTCACATTCCATAATGTAGTCGTAATATAGTACTATAATTTACACACAATTTATACAAGACTAATATGTTGTTTAATGATACAATTTATAGATATTATTAATAAAATCATTGATAAAAAGAAAAGTGAGTAAAATAAAATGTAGAAGCTATTATCAATAGTTTCTGTTAGGCAAATCAAATACCGGCAGTCGGCAGACATATATTTACACACGTGTATAAGTTAGTTATAACTTTATGTGAACAGATATGATTGAATACCTTTTTTGTCTATAATTTTATGTGAACAGATATGATTGAATACCTTTTTTGATAAATAAAAATTGTCTTAAGATTTAGGGTTGATTTGATTTATTTAAGATATGATATGGTACATGTCAAGAAAAATTACAGATAACAAAGATAAAGTTATTAGATATTTTTTATATTTAATAAATAATAAATAACATAAATAAAATAATATAAATTTATTAAAATATTTAATATTAATTATCTTAATATGATTTATTTCAAATTTAATGTATTTATTAAAATAAAAATAAAGAGATTAGAATAAAAATATAATGTTTCATTTTTAAAATGATTACATTGATCAATTGTTATTTATTTGATTATTAAAAAGATAAAATATGAATATATTTATTATTTTAATATTTTGTATCTAAGATAAAAAAAATTATCTCATAATTTTTTAATAACAAAAATGAAAGATTTTATACTATTATTGCGTTTAATTTGTGTTATGCTCTAATTTTTTTAATTTAAACATAAAACAAAAATATTTAATTTGGGACTCAAATTTTTTAGTTAAGTTGAAAAGTGATGATGATATTAACTTAGAGTCTGAGTTGATAATGTACTATTCGCAAACTGTCAAAAATTCCATTACATTAATAATAGTGATTCGTCACGTTTTTGTAATTCTCCTCTCACCTAATCTTGCAAATACAAACGAAAGTTCCTTTTTTTAGCAGACAAGTAACGTTAACACTATCTCAACTCCACAGATTCCTATATCTTTCACATGACACTTCTCTCTCTGCGTCAAACACACCTACCTTCCAGTTTAAGCTCCGGTCATGGCGTCTTTACCTTCGCGTCGCAGCAACGGTGGTTCCAACGGCTTTGATTTGGGTTCCGGCGATATCCTTTATTCGTACGACGACGAGGACTATACCAACCACGATTCTTCTAACGGCACTTACATCAATCCCACCAAGGTAACATAAACACACCCATGACGACTTTCCTTGTTGACTTCGTGCTTTTCACTCTTTTAAGGCAAATTCCGGATTTGGGTCTGAACAAATGCCTAGGGTTTTGGGAAAGTTTTCATTTTTGAGTATATGTTTTGATCATGGGTGGACGAATTGGTTTTCTTTGCTATGTTTATTTCTCTGTTGGGTTTTCAGAAGCTTCTTTCGTTCACTGCTGCAAAGGAAATTTGGTTATGTTTTTTTGTTCTTAGTATGATAGGGAAATGAAGGTCATGTTTTTGTTGAGTAGATTTCAGAGCCATTTGGTTGGGTTCTGCATTGATGCATGAGCTGGTTAATTAAGAGCACGAAGAAAAGAAATATATCAACTGGTTGGGTGTGAATACAATGAAGATTTTTTTTTTCTAATATAGTTTTGGTTTGGGAACAGTGGATTTTCATTTTCCATGTTTCTTCATGCATGCCTCAGCTGGAATTTTTTTCCAGTAAAGGTGTTTTAGGCATCGATGCGACACTGATGAGGCTAATGAAAGAGGATTTTGTGTTCAAGTGTAGAAAGGATAGTTTTTTGCTATAAAGCTCCTACCCAAGGGTTTAGGATGAATGGCTGTATGTTTGATAAACACATGGGACTTTTTCTTTTAACTTATTATTGACTGGTCTATAAGGTTTCGTGTGGTTACCCGGTGGATGAGGCTTTTATTGTTATTCTATTGATTGGTCAATAGAAAAATGTAGTATGCTTCTGGCTCATTTAAATGTTAATTGTAGGTCAATGAAATATAATTATATCTAGCAAATTTATTGGCCAAGATCAAAGTAGAAAAAATAAAAACAAGTTTAGGAGGGAGACTTGTGTCAACATGCTTATTTTAGTGTGTTTAAAGCAGATGAACTTCTTCGGTGAGGATTGACCAGCATTACTTGTTTCCCTTGAGAAAAACGAAGTGTCACAAGCTCATTGTGTTTAAGTTGAAATTGTGGATAATTTGAATTTCTATTCGCTTAGAATTGTTCTACTTGCTTTATTCTATATTGTTTTGACCATTCTCAAATTTAACATTTCTTAGATGGGATTTTGTACTTGCAATCATAATGGACCACATGTACTTTTTATGCCTATCATGTGATTCTGGATCTCAAATCCGTAAATTATACCTTTTTGCAGGATTCTCATGCATCAAGGATGGCAAGAACATCAATAGTTCCTGCTACTGCCTGTAGTCCGTCTGAAGATTCTTTGAGCCAGGATGTGATTGCAACTGTCGAGAAGAGTATGAAAACACATGCTGACAACCTTATGCGGTTTCTTGAGGGACTTGGTACAAGGCTGTCACAGTTGGAATTATATTGTTACAATCTTGACAAATCGATTGGAGCAATGCGATCTGATTTAACTTTTGACCACGAGGAAACAGATTCAAAACTGAATTCTCTTGATAAACACCTACAGGAAGTAAGTTTTATATTTAATTGATAGAATCCGCAATGTCCTTCAAGTTATCTTTGATTTCTCCTTTTTTTTATGTGCTTGATTAATAGCTTTGTATTAAAGCAAGAAATTATATCTCTGGTGGATGAGTAGCTAGAAAATTATGTTCTCATCTGTATGGTAAAAATTAAAATGAAGTCCAAGGCTGTTGTTGTTTTTAGTCTGTACTGGACGCTTGTGGAAAATGTCCTCTCAATCTGTTACCAAAATGTTCATCTTGCGTGATTTTGTACTTCAAGGTTGTCTATTACAAAACTTTTTTTTTTCAGTGGTGTTGTTGCTAAATTGAGAATCATTTATTGCTAGAACAATCTGTTTTTCCTTGCTGCTACTCCTATCAACATGAAAACTATGCTGTTCAGGTAGGCAGCAGTATACTCAGTTATAAACATTGAACTCAGAGATGTCCTTTATTACATGTTGCATGAAGCTGTTCACTTTTTGGCTGGCCCACTTATACTTTGAGAGTAGACATCATTTTGCCATGTATTTAATTTTCTGGTGTTGCTTATGTAGGTACACAGGTCTGTGCTAATTTTGAAAGACAAGCAAGAGCTAGCTGAGACTCGGAAAGAATTAGCCAAGCTTAAACATGTTCAGAAAGAATCATCTTCCTCAAGCCATTCACAGTCAAAGGAGGAGAGATCTTCACCTTCTTCCATGGATCCCAAAAGAATTGATAATGTATCTGACACACAGAACCAAGAGCTAGCTCTTGCCTTGCCTCATCAAGTTATCCCCTGGCAACAGCCTGTGGCATCCTCCTGTCAAGTTCCTGCCCCAAATGTGAGCCAAGCCACTCAACTACCTCATTATTACTTGATGCCCACCCCTTTGCCCAATCCACAAGCTGTGAACCAGCTTCCTCAGAATCAGTATTGGCCTTCTGATCTACTGTATCAAATTCCACAATCAACATCATCATCTCAGGTAACCCAATCCCCACCCTTGCAAGAATTTTCGCAGTATCAGCAGCTACAGCACCAACAACAGCAATGGCGTCCACAGTTACCACCACAGCAGGTGCAAGTGCCACCTCCACAACCACCCGCAGCACAGTCTCAAGTGAGACCCCCCCTCGACAAATGTTTACACTCCATATGCTACCAGCCAAGCTACAAATCCTCTTCCCACAGAAACACTACCAAGCAGTGTGCCAATGCAAGTGCCTTATTCAGGAATTCCACCCCAAGGATCTAGCGGTGGTGGTGGTAGCAGCGGCGGCGATGCCATGCCAAATGGATATAGCAGAGCTGGTAGAACAGTTCCACAGCAACCTCTGCTCCAGCTCATGAGGGGTTCTTTTTCAGCACAGCCAGCTGATGTGTATGGAACTAGTGGGGTCCACACCACGCGTCCTCCGGCTAGTTCCTACAATGTGTATGATGGTGAGAATGCCAGAGCACACTATCCACCCCAGCCTTCTCATTATGCTCAAGCTGGATATCCTCCAACTAGTGCTTCCCATCAGAACCATGCACCACATAATCTTATGGTCGGGAGTCCTAGCCAGTCACAATTTATTCGTAGCCATCCCTACAATGATTTGATCCAGAAGTTTGTGAGCATGGGATTTAGAGGCGATCATGTAGCAAACATTATCCAGAGGATGGAGGATACTCAGCTGCCTATAGATTTTAACTCTGTACATGACCGGTTGAATGTGCATAATCCCCATAGGGGATGGTCAGGGTAAAGAACTTGTACTGCATATACCGTTTGAACAATGGTGTGCACCAAATTCTGTTTGAACAATGTTATCCAGCATGTCCTGTATGAACAATGTTGTCCAGGACCAGGATGCTCCGTTCAAACTCTCAAATCATTGCGTGTTTTAGTATGCATGTAATAGTAAACCTTGATGTAAGGTACACGGTATACCGTATATAGCGAATCGAATTGGGTACTACACTTGAAATCATTTATTCAAAAGAAGGTTAATCATTTGAAATCAACCTGTGCAAAGTAACACTAGACTACAGCGATGTTAAATTAAAATTACCCGTGTAAAAAGTGCTTTTCATTCATACCCCTTTTCTTTTATTCTACTGGCTATTACATTTTGTTTCTTTTTACATTTGATTCAATAACGGAGAATTAGTCTTACATCATCAAGTTAATTAAGAGTTCAATGTTATAATTTTATATTATTAATTATAAATCATAAATTACCATTGATATGATTTTTAAAATAAATCTATGAAAGTCAACAAATATTAAAAAATAATTTACAATTAAATGAAGGTGTAAAATTATTTTATAATAGTTGTTGTATGATTTTTTTCTCTTAATTTTAATTTATTGGAAAAAAATTTATGCTTTTAATTAATTATAAATAAGGTTAAATAACTTGGTTTATCTTTAAATTATTTGTGATTTTTAAGTAGGTTCGTAAATTATTTCTGTAATCCTTGAACTAAAAAAAGGTTTTTACAATTAGTTTATGATAACTTAAAACCATAAAAATGACAATTTTTAAACTCAAAACTTAGTTGAAAATAATTATTATGATCAAGGACTGATTTAAGTTTATTTTTTTAATTTAGAGATTTATTTGAAAATTCTCAAATAGTTCAAGAATGAATTGAGTAATTGAACTTATAAGTTATTTTAATAACAGTTTATACATGATAGTATCGGAAATCTCTATGAATTAATTGTAATTAAGTTTAATTTTATTTTTCTTCTTTCTGAGTTGATATGTTAAGTGGCAACCAGAAGGAATAGGCACACAAAAGGAAAAAGAAAAAAGAGAATCGAACTTCTTAACTAACTAACCCGCCTTTTTTTCTTTCCGCGCTACCAGGCAAAGACAAACCTTGTAGTAGTAAACAAACACCTCCCGAAACCAGCGCAGTGTTCTCTGCTCTTCTCTTCTGTTTTGTTCTGGATCCACATTCCCCATGACATGCCGATCACTAATCGCCACCACCACGACGTTGAGCCCTACAACATCATCCCCCTCCACACCCCGCTCTCCGACCATCCATCCCTCCGCTTCCCTGAGGTCCGCGCCGCCGCTGCCGCCCTCCACTCCGTCGGGGACCTCCGCCGCCCCCAGAAATGGCAGCCAGGAATGGACCTCCTGGACTGGCTTGCCCTCTTCTTCGGGTTCCAAACCGACAACGTTCGCAACCAGCGCGAGCACCTCGTCCTCCACCTCGCCAACGCCCAGATGCGCCTCTCCCCTCCCCCCGAAACCCTCGACCCCACCGTCCTCCGCTCCTTCCGCACAAAACTCCTCCGCAACTACACCGCCTGGTGCAACCACCTCCCCACCAAACCCTCCGTCTGGCTCTCCAATAACAGAACCAACTCCTCCGATGACGATCGCCGCCGCGAACTTCTCTACGTCTCCCTCTACCTCCTCATTTGGGGCGAGGCCGCCAACCTTCGCTTCCTCCCCGAATGCATCGCTTACATCTTCCATCACATGGCCATCGACCTCAACAAAATACTACAAGACCAATATCATAACCAACCCTCATCAAACAACTTCCTAGAGCGTGTTGTCAAACCGATTTACCAAACCATACTCTCCGAAGTCGAGACTAGCAGGAACGGAATCGCGCCTCACTGTGAATGGCGAAACTACGACGACATAAATGAGTTTTTCTGGGACAAGCGGTGCTTTAAGAAGCTCAAGTGGCCTATTGATGTTGGAAGCGACTTTTTTCTTACCAAGCGCGTGGGAAAGACTGGGTTTGTGGAACGACGGTCGTTTTGGAACTTGTTTAGGAGTTTCGATAGGCTTTGGATCATGCTGGTTTTGTTCCTTCAGGTTGGTTTAATTGTTGCGTGGATGGATACGACTTATCCTTGGCATGCATTGGAGGAACGTGACGTGCAGGTTCGGGTCTTAACCGTTTTCTTCACGTGGAGTGCTCTCCGGTTTCTGCAGTCTTTGCTTGATATAGTCATGCAATGCAGGTCCGGTACGATACACCCATGCTTTTAATACTTTCATTGCTTCATCTATCTGTATCCGATGTATATCAGAAACCAATACTCTTTGAAACTTCACCATTTTGTATAGTTATGAGTATTTAATATAATATAAGACATAGAAACATATATGTATAATATAAAAATCATAAAAGCAGTGTCCCTGATGACAAAAAAAATGGAAATTGTCATCTTTATATATGATCTCAACAAATGAATGAGATTCATTTTATGTTTTGTATATATTCTTTATGTAGAGATCGATAACACAAAGTGATTTATGATGACAATGATTTATAATTTTTATGTTGTTTATACTTTATAGTAATATCTAAAATATAGGTTCCTAATTTTTATTATGTTTTGTATATTCTTTCACATATAATAGTCTGTATTTTTTTATAATAATTGTTTCTTCATCGTATGTTATATATGTACTGTATGTGTGGATCATAGCAGATTGGTTTCAGTGGAGACAATTGGGCTTGGAGTCAGGATGGTGCTGAAAACCATCGTAGCGGCGGCGTGGTTCGTTGTGTTTCTTGTGTTTTATCTGAAGATATGGGAGCAGAGAAACCGTGATGGGAAGTGGTCTGTTGAAGCAAACAAGCGATTGATAACTTTTCTTGAGGTTGCTTTTGTTTTCGTGGTTCCGGAGCTTCTGGCTTTGGTCCTTTTTGTGCTTCCTTGGGTTAGGAATTTTATTGAGAACAGTGACTGGAGGGTCTGTTATATGGTGTCATGGTGGTTTCAGACAAAGACTTTCGTCGGTCGTGGATTGAGAGAAGGTCTTGTGGACAACATTAGGTACACCATGTTCTGGGTTGTGGTCTTGGCCTCCAAATTTTGTTTCAGCTACTTTTTACAGATTAGGCCAATGGTTGCCCCATCAAAGGCAGTTTTGGACCTTAGGGATGTTAAATATCTGTGGCATGAGTTTTTTCATACTGGTAACGGGTTTGCTCTCGGGCTACTCTGGATTCCTGTTGTTTTGATTTATCTGATGGATATTCAGATATGGTATTCTATATATTCATCTTTGGTTGGGGCAGGTGTGGGGTTGTTTTCACACTTGGGTGAGATTCGGAGTATGCAGCAGTTGAAGTTGAGGTTTCAGTTTTTCGCTAGCGCAGTTCTGTTTAATCTAATGCCAGAGGAGCAGTTGTTGAATGCAAGGAAAACATTGAGTGGCAAAGTTAAGGATGGTATTCATAGGATGAAGCTAAGGTACGGGTTTGGTCAGCCATATATGAAGCTTGAGTTTAATCAAGGTGAGGCTAACAAGTTTGCATTGATATGGAATGAGATAATTATGTGTTTTAGGGAAGAAGATATCATATCTGATGGAGAGGTTGAACTATTGGAGCTGCCAAAGAACCCTTGGAATGTGAGGGTTATTCGATGGCCATGTTTTCTTCTATGTAATGAGTTATTGCTGGCTCTAAGTCAGGCCAAAGAGCTGATTGATGCTCCTGATAGGAGGCTATGGAGGAAGATCTGCAAGAATGAGTTTAGGCGATGTGCTGTCATTGAAACATATGACTGCATCAAGCACTTGCTTTTTCAGATTATCAAACCTGGCAGTGAAGAGCATTCTATTGTGATGGTTCTGTTTCAAGAAATTGATCACTCTCTCGAGATTGGGAAGTTCACTAAAGTATTCAAAACCACTACACTTCCCCAGCTACACAACAAGTTGATAAAACTCATTGAGTTATTGAACAGGAAAAAAGTAGATTCTAAGCAATTGGTGTACACCCTTCAGGCTATTTATGAGATTGTTGTCCGAGATTTTTTCAAGGAGAAAAGGAATACTGAACAACTTAGGGAGGACGGTTTGGCTCCACAAAATCCATCTTCTGATGTTCTAATTTTCGAGAATGTGATTCAGTTGCCCGAGGTTATCAATGAGAACTTCTACAGACAGATTCGGCGCTTGCATACTATTCTTACATCTAGAGATTCAATGCAAAACATCCCAGTTAATCTAGAAGCCAGAAGAAGGATTTCTTTCTTCACCAATTCACTTTTTATGAACATGCCCCATGCCCCCCCAAGTTGAGAAAATGATGGCTTTCAGTGTTCTAACCCCTTATTACAGTGAAGAAGTAGTTTACAGTAAAGAACAACTCAGAGTTGGGAATGAAGATGGGATATCAACCCTGTACTATTTGCAGACTATATATGATGATGAGTGGAAGAATTTTATGGAGAGGATGAAGAGGGAGGGGATGAAGAATGAGAGGGATATATGGACTGATAAACTTAGTGATTTGAGGTCATGGGCATCCTATAGAGGCCAGACACTATCAAGGACTGTTAGAGGAATGATGTACTACTATAAGGCCCTCAAGCTCTTGGCATTTCTGGATTCTGCATCAGAAATAGAGACCCAAGAAGGCGCACGCGAACTTGTTCCACTGAATCAAGAAAACTCAGACGGTTCTAACTTGGAAAGGTCACCTTCCCCTATGACTTTAAGCAAAGCAAGCAGTTCAGTAAATTTGTTATTCAAAGGGCATGAATATGGCACTGCTTTAATGAAATTCACGTATGTGATTGCTTGCCAGATATATGGAGCTCAGAAGGAAAGAAAGGACCCTCATGCAGATGAAATTTTGTATCTAATGAAAAACAATGAAGCCCTTCGAGTTGCGTATGTTGATGAGGTTCCCACTGGTAGAGATGCGAAAGAGTATTATTCTGTTCTTGTTAAGTTTGACCAACAATTGGACAAGGAGGTGGAAATTTACCGTGTGAAGCTGCCAGGTCCAATAAAACTAGGAGAAGGAAAGCCAGAGAATCAAAACCATGCCATCATCTTCACTCGTGGCGATGCGGTTCAGACCATTGATATGAACCAGGACAACTACTTCGAGGAGGCACTTAAAATGAGGAATCTCTTGGAAGAATACAGGCACAACTATGGTCTTAGGAAACCTACTATTTTGGGAGTGAGGGAAAACATTTTTACCGGTTCTGTTTCCTCTCTAGCATGGTTCATGTCGGCTCAGGAAACAAGTTTTGTCACCTTGGGACAGAGGGTTTTGGCAAACCCTCTCAAAGTTCGAATGCATTATGGCCACCCTGATGTGTTTGACAGGTTTTGGTTCATAACTAGAGGTGGCATCAGCAAAGCCTCAAGAGTGATCAACATAAGCGAGGACATCTTTGCCGGCTTTAACTGCACACTCCGTGGGGGTAATGTCACACATCATGAATACATTCAGGTTGGAAAAGGAAGGGATGTTGGATTGAACCAAATATCAATGTTTGAAGCAAAGGTTGCAAGTGGAAATGGGGAGCAAGTACTAAGCAGAGATGTGTATAGATTGGGTCATAGGCTTGATTTTTTTCGTATGTTGTCATTCTTCTACTCTACAGTGGGGTTCTTTTTCAACACCATGATGGTGGTTCTTACCGTATATTCATTCTTGTGGGGCAGATTGTTGCTTGCTCTTAGTGGCATCGAAGCTGCTATGGAAAGTAACAGCAACAACAACAAAGCACTTAGTATAATCTTGAATCAGCAGTTCATGGTCCAGATTGGACTTTTCACTGCCCTTCCAATGATTGTGGAGAATTCCCTTGAACAAGG
This sequence comes from Glycine latifolia, assembly GCA_013407115.1. Lineage (NCBI taxonomy): Eukaryota > Viridiplantae > Streptophyta > Magnoliopsida > Fabales > Fabaceae > Glycine > Glycine latifolia. The sequence continues at coordinate 17,742,824 of CM023953.1, read as the reverse complement.
GTTCCTTCAAGCCGTTTGGGATTTCTTGACAATGCAGCTCCAACTTTCATCAGTTTTCTACACATTCTCTATGGGCACACGCAGCCACTTCTTTGGAAGAACCATCTTGCATGGTGGAGCAAAATACCGAGCCACGGGGCGCGGTTTCGTTGTAGAGCACAGTAGTTTTGCAGAAAACTATAGACTCTATGCTCGCAGCCATTTTGTGAAAGCAATTGAACTAGGGCTAATACTAACAGTTCATGCATCACACAGCACTGTAGCAACTGACACATTTGTTTACATAGCCATGACATTCTCTAGTTGGTTCTTGGTTGCATCATGGATAATGGCGCCGTTTGTGTTCAACCCTTCTGGCTTTGACTGGCTGAAAACTGTGTATGATTTTGATGACTTCATGAACTGGATTTGGCACCGCCAAAGGGTGTTTGCTAAAGCTGAACAGAGCTGGGAAAAGTGGTGGTACGAAGAGCAAGATCATCTTAAGGTAACTGGCTTTTGGGGAAAGCTTTTGGAGATAATTTTAGACCTTCGGTTCTTCATATTCCAATATGGTATTGTCTATCAGCTAGGCATAGCTGGTAGGAGCACCAGCATTATTGTTTACTTGCTATCTTGGGTTTATGTGTTTGTTGTATTTGGGATCTATGCGGTGGTAGCTTATGCTCAAAAAGAATATGAAGCAAAACACCACATCTATTACCGGTTGGTCCAATCCATGCTCATAGTCATTGCCATACTTGTGATAGTTGCATTGCTGAAATTCACTGAATTCAAATTCATGGACATTTTCACTAGCTTGGTGGCATTCATTCCCACAGGATGGGGCATGATATTAATTGCTCAAGTGTTCAGGCCATGTTTGCAGTGCACCATAGTTTGGAATGTTGTTGTTTCCTTGGCTCGTTTATATGATATATTATTCGGGGTCATTGTTATGACCCCTGTGGCTCTACTATCGTGGTTGCCAGGGTTTCAGCCTATGCAAACAAGGATTCTGTTCAATGAAGCATTCAGTAGGGGCCTTCGGATATTCCAGATTGTTACAGGAAAAAAGTCATTGTGATTATTTAAGGGTATCTTTTTTTTTTCCATCTGTTGTATGGTTGTAATTGTTTTTGTATGCCAATCATTTACTAATGGACAAGTTTAACTTGACAAACATAAACCATTTTTTTTTCTCTATTGAATGAGAGGCAGACATGGAGTTCTAGTACAATTACTACAACATGAACTTTGTGCTTGTTATTTTGTTTAACTGAATTTGTCTGTCTTGTTTTTTTCGGGGTATTAAGCTGAATGAATATTTGGTTGTTGATAACTTTTTTGTGTGCGGGCAATTGATAAGATAATGATAATCTTTTATGGGCAAATATTTGGTATATCTTTTCATGGGCTTCCTCGTCCTTGGTCCTTTATTCTTTTTGGAACGCATGCATCTTTACAAAGGGAGTTCTTTTTGCAATTTTATTTTTCCTTCTCCACACTTTTACGATTTTGTTAATGTTTTTTTAAATTAGAATGTTCAATTTAATATTTAATCAGTCAAGAGTCAGTCAAAACACTTGTTGAAGTTGAATAATTCACCTGTGGTTGAATTGCAGACAAATTGATAGCAATATAATAATTAATAAATAATATAAAATATTATTATAGATATATAATATCATCATTTTATAATGCTAAAAACTACATACCTCATTGTCTAGAGACTCCTGACTATCGAATGTGTGGGAGAGATATATTATACGCAATATTATCTTTACAATTTGCAAATAAACTTTTTTCGATTTCGAACTTATGACCAACAAGTTATCAAGACACAATTTTACCGTTGTGTCAATGCTCGCCCTCCAAAAAAACTTTGTACCCCATTACTTAGAGACTCCTTGCTATGCGAAGGTAGGGGGGAAGGACATTGTACCCAGCTTTATCTTTGCATATGCAAAGAGTCTATTTTCGGATTTGAACTCATAACCAACAAGTAACTAATATACAACTTTACCATTGTGTCAGGATTTACTCTCAAAAACTATGTACCTCATTATCCATAGGCTTTGCTATGCGAAGGTATGAGGAGAGATATTGTACTCAGCCTTATCTTTGCATATACAAAATGATTATTTTCAGATTCGAACATATGACCAACAAGTCACCAACACACAATTTTATCGTTGTGTTAGGACTCGCTCTCTATAATGCTAAAAACTAATAAAATATAATTTTTCCCAAAAATATTAAATAAAATATTATAGATTTTTAACATTCAAAGTTGACACAAAATGTTCAGATAAAATATATCATAATATTTAGATATATGTTTTAGTAATACACAACAACATTTATTAATAATAACAACTTTACATTTAGAATAAAAAATGAAAAATATTTTAGGCTAGCTAATCTATTTTCAAGAAAAAAACCAAAATAATGTTGTAGTATTAAGCATTTTTTATTGATTTATTTTGAATTTTTTTTTTCCAGTTTTTACTAATTTTCTTTTGCCGATTTTCTAGTCCTTAATTTGACGGTTTACCCATTTTTCTCTGGCTCAATTATGTGTTTTATTATTTGAGGTGGATACTTGTCAGGTTAACTGTTTTTTGGGCCGGGTCTTATTGGCTAGCTTTTTTTTTTGAAGATTTATTGGCTAGCTAAGTCCAGTTATTGGAACACTACTTTTTGTAGAAAAAAAATTAAATAAAAATTAATTTCTGAAATGGAAATGGCAGGATGCATTTTCATAGGCGCCTCCCCACGTTGGCTATTTGATTTTTTTAATTTGTCATTATTTTTCCTTAGTGGTTTGCCATAGTTGATTTGAATATTTAAGCATATATGGGAAGTAATACTGATATTACATATCGGATGCATGAGCGAGATCTGTGGTCTCATTGTACTGAAATTTATTTTGTGTCTTTGTCATATGATATTTTGATGGTTGTTCATTGGTGATTTGAATATTGAAGCAATTGTGGGAAGAATAATATATATATATATATATATATATGATGGATGTGTACACCAAGCTTACGATATGTGAATCCATCGCTATAAGCTATTTTTATTAATTGTGGATCGAATCTTAAAGGTCGGGAACATATATTTTATTTTTATTAGAGTCGGAAACATATAATAATAAAGTAATGAGAAAAAGAGAAAAAAAGAGAATGTAAATATAATAGATGATATAATGCAATGAGAAAAAAAAAAATTATTGTGTATCAATGAGATGATTTAGAGTGTATGAATGTTGATGAATCATTATTCATTGTTCAATAATAAATGGGTACTGGCAATTGGAGTGGGGGCAAATTACTGTCCCAACCCGTGCCATTACCATTTATCTGTGTCTGTGAGACTGACAGAATTGGATTAATGGGCTGATGAGCCTACTACTTGCGGTTGGGGAATAAAGGCAGTACTTCATAATGGGGAGAGCAACCATCGCTTGTGGTTGCAATTTCATCATAACTATTTAGTTTTTTATTTAAAAATTGTCTGGACAAAGAAACCCCAAACAAAGATTAAAAATTACTTAAATAAAAAAGTATTACATAATCATAAAAGCATAAATCAGATGATACAGATAGTCCCACTTTAACAAAAGAGTCAGCCAATTTATTTGCTTTCCTCATGATGTGTATCACCCAGGATTGTTGAAATTTGTGTTTGGTCTTCACAATCTCACTCACAATTTCCTTAAACTGACCATCATAGTTTGTGTCATCTAGTATTTTCACAGCATCAAGGCAATCATAATTAGTAAGTTTATCTCAGCTATAACCTATAAGTTACTTAAGTTATAAAATATAGTAAACTAATGTATCAATCACTTTTAATTATGTTTACTCAATTTCACATTGAGATATTTATTAGTATATTATATATTTAACAATAGATATTTACATATATTTTAAATAATATATAATCTATCAAAATAAATAGTGTAATAAAAGCATTAATTAATTTTTTACTTAAATATATTTTTATTCCTTTAAATTTGAAGATTTATCATTTTTAGTCTATCAAATTTGCAAAATGTATTTTTAGTTCCTTTTATAGTAAAATTTTGTCACAAATTATGCATCTAAACGATAAAAAATCTGTTAGGAAGTTCTAAAAATATATTTTGAGAATTGAAAGGACTAAAAATTTAAATTTAAATTTAAGAGACTAAAAATATAGATTCTAAATTTGATGGGTCAAAAACAATTTAAATCTTAATTTTTTATTTACATATTTTTTTTCTAAACTTAATATATCTTATTTGAAAACTTTCAATTCAAATGTTTAGTCATATTTTATGATAAGTAATAGAGCCTCATGCCTCAACTAAGGATAAAGTTGTTTGTCCTTCCTAAAGTTGACATAAATCAGTATGACAACAGAGCATTATAAGAATTTTGGCTATTATAAGCTACTCAAAGCCTACTGTAATAACGAAAGTCTACTGTATATCAACGGCTTATAAACAACTCATTATTCCTGTGTAAATCTCCCATCGGTAACATATATAAAAGGAAGAAAAAATGAATTATGAGACAAAAAAAATAAACTAAGAATAATTGTATAAATATAATTAGATATAATTAGGTGAACTCAAGAGTCTGATTCTATAAAGATTGATTTTGATACCTCGCTCCAATGATAGCAGCGGCACAATCTGCATGTTCACTTGCAGCCCTTTATATAGCTTTGTTTCTTCGTCTTCTTCCCTCGTGGAATATAGCCTTGTCTTCTCTACGTAGACAACTGAAGAGATATGAAACCTTAAATGTCTCTTATTGTTTGGTTTAGTTGTTGTCATTGTTAGCTATCTACTTATGTATTGGTTCTCATTCTGTTTCGTCCATTCCACTATTCTATCTAGAGATATCAGAACCGTTCGTAGAGACTAAAATATCTGGAAGCCGAAAGTTCACTTTAAGAATGGAAGGATTTCCCTTTCAACAACTCAGTCATGCCATGTGGGGAGTAGAGACAAGTTGAGACTACTGCATTTAAGGCGTGGTCATGTCATGTATTTTTTTTATTATTATTAATTTGCCTTCAATCTCACGTCACTTTAATAACATCAAAACTCAAAATTAAGTAATATCTCATCTAGTCATCTTTAAATCGTGGTCCCAATTAGATATGTCTCATTCTTATCCTAATCCACAAATTTAATTAGAATATTGGAAAAAAAACATTGAATTAATGTTCACGTAAACCTTTAATTTTAAGATAGCCTTATTTTGCGAAATTAATCTTAATCACAAATTTAAAACAAAATAATTTATGTCTAACAACTTAAAGTGAGAATTTCAATATAAAATCAATTTCATTTCTATTTCGACACGCGTTCAAAGGTAAACTTATTTTAACTAAAAATAAAAACAATAGTATATATGTTTTGCGAAATGACGTTTATGATTTGTTACAGTACGATTCAATTATACTAAAAACGCTTTTTTTATTGCATTAAAAACGCTTCTTCAAGACATGTAATATAACAAAAGTCGTATTTCATGACTAGTATATATTGTTAATTAATTTTCCGTCATACACTGCCGACAAGACTTGGATGTAAGAAAAGAAATGAAGTCTTTCATATAGACCTAGAACTTGAATTTTTATTATAAAATTGATATTTGGATATGAAATAAATTGTATTAGAAAGAAAAACACCAATAAATTGTATTAGAAAGAGAAATACTTGTTTATAATCCTAACAAAAATTAGTCACAGTTTCTAATAAAGATCACTTCCTACTAATATTATAGTTAGAAAAAAAAAATTGTCAATGAATAGATATTAATCGAACCTTAATCATAATCCATAACTAAGTTAATTGTGCAGAATATATTAGTTTATGTAAATTAACTCCTCCTATTAGGTGTATTTAATTATTACAAATGAAAAAAATTCAAAACTTAAAAATATTTTAAAAGTGTCAAGAAAATAAATCTCAATTAATTCATTTCTTTAATGTTAGTATTTTAAAAATAACATTAAGTTAATTTAAATGTGAGCACCAACTCTAATAAATATGATTAAGTTGAGATAATTTTAAAAATGTAGTTTTTTTATATGAAATAAAAAATAAAATGAATTTAACTACATTTTTAGTCGTTGTAAAATAAGTTTTTTTTTTTGTATTTGAGCCCATATAAATAAAACAACACTACACATATAAATAGTAAAAAATGAATATAATACGGTTTAAAATATTTTGTTTACATGTATGAAAACATCTCAATAAATGTTTATCATCTTAAGTATTTTGGATAAATTTGAAAAATCATTCTTACTTAAGTTTTTTAAAAAATACCCCAATGCAATTTTTTTTAACAAACTTAAAAAAACTCTTACTATTACAATAATTACATGACTTCCATCTCAATTTTTTTAAAATCCAATAATAATTCTTATTTATTTATATGCATTAACTAGAAATCGAATTCATCATCACATAAAAAAAATTAAACTTATTTATAAACCATATAATGTGATATTAATACATTCATCTCATTTGAAGTAGCGTTTTCTCTTATCACACAGACTCTTTTTACAATAGTGATGAATGGCTTCTAATATAACTTAATCTTCACCTATATCTATATATTCTGAACGTATTTCCAAATATGTTATCCGTTAATTTAATGTCCAACTGTCATGCATGCGACATCCAATGATATGTTTGGAACACTTGTCTCCATTAAGCAAATAACACCCAACCCACTATCACAATGACGCCAGGCATTCTGATAACGAAAGACATAAACAATTCTTATTTTTCTTAAATAAAAGATGAACTTATAATTAGTACTACTACTTAATAAAATCAAGAATCTGCCTAATTAGTGTTCTAACATATTTATTATAAAAATAAAATTATATAAAAAACGCAAAGAAAATCATAAAAAACGTAATATTATACATTTTTTTATTTAACCAGTTTCCTTGGAATAGTATTAGCATCTGCCTAAAATCAATAATAGAAATTCAGGTTTGTGTAATAAATATACTAGCAATCAAAATTCAAACATGGTAGTAAATAGCCAAAACAAAAGGACAGGGAGGGTGTGAATTGAAAGAAGGTGGCAGGCACGGTCTTTGACTTTGCAATGTAGAATATCCAGTGTTGAAGCAGGGACGCGATACGTGGAATAATCGTGGACACCTTGGATCGGAATCAAGGGTGTGATGTGGTCACACCCCAATCACATCACAATCATCACCTCGTTTCTCGATATACTCAAAAGAATAGCACTAGTTGTATCAGTGTATGCAGGGTCTTCCTTTCACTAATTCACTTTCCATGCGGTCGTTATTTTGTTGGGACCGTGTGCGAAGAGCGTGATCCCAAAGCATTCTTCAACTGGATGAGGATGATAAATAGTAGTAGCAGCAGATTTAAGATGACACAGTCGTAATAGTAGTGTTTTCAGCGCCCATCACTCTTTCTTTCACTTTCTCTCTCTTCCTCGTTTGCTTCTCTCTCCGAAATGGAGCAGCCTCTGCTGAGAGGCGAAAGCAGTGACCAGAGTAACCGGTCGCGGGGAATATTCCGGCGCTCCGATGCTCTCACCTACGGCTCCAACTACGAGAAAGCCGCTGCGTTCATCGATCTGGTTCGTTCACGTTCCTCTTTTGCCTTTCTCCCAAGCTATTTCAGTGAACTCATAGTGACGATATTGTCTTTTGCAAACTGTTTATTATTATGCTTTAATTTAGCTGTTAACTGTTTTGCTTTGCAATTGCGAGCGAGTTTAGTATCAGGCATTGTGCCGAAATCGGTTATTGAACATAGATAACTAGATCTTGTTGTTAATTTGCTTGTTACTGTAATTTATGAATGAAATCTGTGTCCGAATTTCTGTGACGGACTCGTTGTTGAAGACATCTTAAGAAATCACCATTTGAATCTGTTTTGGCGACAATGTCAGTGTTATTTTTGAAGTAGAATCGCATCTTCTCTCAAGTTTTAGCTTGTCTGGTTCCGCATTTGAAACCTCACTTACGCGCGTCAACTTGAAGCTACAATTTGTAGCTTCTGTATCCTTTAACTGTATTTGACACAATTTTGTGATAGCATGTTTGGAAATACGCTTAAAATAGAAGATACACGTTTGAGATGTAGAGGCTATAACTATTAATTTCTGAAAGTCACATTTGAAAAGTGGAAAATCACATCCGGAACATGAAACCAAATATGAAACATTTTGCATGAAGCAAAACCAAACACACAGTTTTGTCAGCGTCCTTCAAATTTGGAAAATCTTGAATTATAGGGGAAGTGGTTCTGTGTGTTGAAGGTAGTGTCGTTGTTAATATTGCTGTTTCGTAATTCAAGAGCTACAAATTTGCGAAGGATATTTGTTTTTAGGGAGATTAATTGAAGTAGGTGTCAAAATGAAGAGGAAGATGAAAAATTTCCAAAGTAGATGAAGTAAAGTTAAAAAAAAACAAAACACGTTTCTCTGGGTGGGTAATGATGCTTTTTGGTGATATAATTAACTGAAGTATTTAACTTGCATATATTCTACTAGCTTCCCCCTTACATTGATATATATTTATTCATGTGCTTTCTTTCGGGTCAGTTAACTGCTTGTTATTCTGGTTGGAAATGCTTTATACAGGCTGAAGATGGTGTTGGTCTCCCTGAGGAAATTCTCGACTCACCAAACTTCCAAAATTACATAAAATTTTACTTTATATTCAATAAATGCAATCTAATCTGGTCTCTTAGTTATTTTGCTTTGATAGTCCTGAATTTCCTGGAGGTTAGTAGTGACAAGCTCCTTATGAACTTTACTTCCTGTTAATTTTATTTGAGGCTTTCAGGCTAAAGAAAATGAAAATAAAATAGATAGAAGATATTTCATAATTTACTTGGTACAGAAACCGCTATGGTGTAAAAAGCTTACCACAAATTCCTGCAACGATAGAGAGTATTTCTATTTGGGACAATTGCCATATCTAACTGATGCAGAATGTCTTATTTATGAGGTAAGAGTTCAGTGCTTCAGACACCATTACTTTTTATTGGGTAAATTATTGATGAACCTTTTAGTTGTTGTTGTCACTTTGAAAATGGTGATTACCTTTGGTATTATTTGTCAATCACAAGTTGAAATTAAGTTACTTATTTGGCTACATTTTGAAATTAAAGTGAAACAGCTAATACTACCTGTCTATGTCATTATCTTATTTACTTAAATGTCTCATTTTGGATATTTTGGTATGTTTAACTGTTAAGTAAGCATTTTGGAGTGATAAAGCAAGTGTAGGCTCCAAATTATCCTTCCACTGTGTACATGAAACATACTACATTTTGTTACTTTGATGTTTTTCTTTTGTTATTTATGCACATCTGCTGGGACTTTCTTTTTTCTTTGGTGCTTTGGTACTTGGTAGTAGTTATTTCAATGGGACTTGTTATTTAGGCACATCTGCAAAAACTTTTTCACATTTTTTAGCCAATTTGGTTTGATGTGTCATTTTTTCCCTTCCTTTTAAGGAGGGCTTCTTGTCCTCTCATCAGGTGTACATTCTATCTTTCCTTTCTAACAAGTTTTTCTTCTTTTATTAAGAAAAAATGGGAATTGTATGGGAATATTGGTGTGATCTGTGGGGTTGTTGAATTGTCCTTGTATTCATTTCTCAGCTATCTGTATAGTTTATTGCCTTACGTGAGCTTTTTCTGTATAATACAGGGAATAACTCTTGTTTTGCTAATCATACATACATTCTTCCCATTGTCATACGAAGGATCCCACTTATATTGGAAAAATACTATTAATCAATTGAAGGTATGCTGCTTCAACATCCTACTAAAGAATATAATACGGTAGGAGAAAACAAAGCTTTATCAGCTCTATATGTCAACGATGTTACTTTTGAGGACCAACTTTTGAACAAAGGATTTGGCCTTTGGAAGTTAGGGTTGCTCAAGACCTAACCTGTCCCAGGAAAAAGCTATCAGGGCCAGATTTGGGTTCTGAAATTTAGACTTAACATAGTTTTCTGTTGGGATCAGGTCACACTTTGGGTTGACTTGGCTCGACCAAATGTTACATGTTATTTGAAGAGATAATTTCTTGTGTAAATTAAGGATAAATTATAAAACTTCTTGACTTAAATTAATACATTATGCATAACATGATAATGTTTTGACATTTGATACAATTATATGTATATAAATATTTGTTTACACACACATATTTTAAAACATCTCTAGTTTTAGTTCCGTTCTAAATTCTTAAGACACGGCCATGCATAATTTCTAAATTTGTACATTCCATATTTTGGGTCTGCCCTATCCTGACCAGATCACTAGTTGTTTTGGGCCGATATTGACATGGTCCAATCCAGCCCATGACACTCCTGCTAGTTGGTTTTTTGATGTTCGGACTACAAAGCTCCAAATTAATTCTCAAGAAGATTTTTTTTCTTCTCAATTTAAAGAATGGGTTGGTTATTGGTGTTAAATTTTCCATATGCATTCTAGAGGAGTCAAGATTCCTAATTCTCCTATTAAATTTGGAAGACAAATTAGTAGAAAATCAAACATAAATAAACGAGGTTCTAGTTGAGGGGGTTTTCTATCAAGATTCCTAGGTGGAAGTTTCAGACAGTTCTAAAACCTTGAGTACAGTTGAATTTTTGTTTGGGGGGTTGGTTAGGAGTAGATGATAAGTAAGAAGGCCTTTGAAAAAGAGGATATCCCTCACCCAAATTTCTTCATAAAATCTAATCCAAAGCACCCATATCTTGTTTACTAATAAATTAATTGCTGGTATTTCCAGGTTTTCTCTCTATTACTGCTTGTTGCTGATGTGCTGCTCTATGCCCTTTTCTTGTCTCCTCTGGCTTTTGATTTTCTACCTTTCAGAATTGCACCTTATATCAGAGTTGTTCTTTTCGTTCTGAATATTAGGTATTGCCTTCCCTATCTCAACTTTTCGTTTTCCTTTGGAGTAAATATACTATTGCTGATTGTATCTTTTGGACCTGTGCTTGAAATTTTTAACAATCATTGTTTTACTGCTTCAAATTTTGAAACTCTGGTTATTATATTTTCACAAGACAGGACTGGAGGATAATTGAAGGGATAGAGATAGAATTGAGTAGGATATAACATATCTTTCATGTACTCTATCTGTCATGTTGATAATTAAATGTGCCCTTCCACCTAGTAGGTGTTGACTGGCAACATGTACAGTTGTTTATGATATTGAAGATCCCTTGGCTATCAAACATTTTGGATTTTGGATATTGAAGAGGGTCTTGGTCAATATACATAAGAGTTTGCAGGGTAGATGTATTACAGAATAGAACTTTCCTCAGTGTCTAATTTTATAATTTGTTCTAGTGGGAGAGTCAGTTCAACTTTTTTCTGATATCAATGTTTAAAAAATTCCTGTTACTGAAATTTTAGTTTCTAAAATGGAGGGACATTTTTTACATGATCAGCACAAGAATTTGATCTGTTCTGTGGAGGCTTAGTGGGGAGCTGATATCTCTGTTTTATGGAGACCAAGTGATCAAAAGTTTGATCCTTGCCACTTTAATTATTTAAATTATAATTTAGGACAAATTGTGCTTGTCTTGTGCTTTGTACACACTTCAGTCCTTAAGGACTTTCACCATTTCGTGTGTGGTGGCAGGTTAAGCTTTAGGTTGATTTGGTTCTCTTCTCAAAACTAACGTTTAATAATTTTTTATTTGATGTTACTTACAATGGTTCACATGTATTACAATTTGAAATTCTTGTATGTTTCATTATTCAGCCAAAAGCAAAATTCTGTACAACCTATTTTTGATAGCCAAATTCTGCATTTGAACTTGATGTCAGGGAGCTACGAGAAACCATCATTATCTTGGTTGGGATGCTTGACACGTACTTAAATGTCTTGGTTAGTTCACTTTCATGTTGTTTCTCCTTGGCCTTGCTCTTTGCTGTTCCTGTTTGCAACTCTTACTATCTTACAACAATGTACATCAGTACATGCCATTTTTACATTCAAAATCTATTTTCTTTCACTTGAATGCTACATTAGGATTATTTCAATTTGTTATAATCGACACTCTTATCAGACAGTGTGCTGTCAAATTCTCATGCATTGCAGGCTTTGTGGCTTCTGTTTCTTCTTTTTTCTAGTTGGGTGGCATATGTGTTTTTTGAGGATACAATACAGGGGAAAACAGTATTCACTTCCTATGGTACTACTTTATATCAGCTATTTCTTTTATTTACCACATCCAATAATCCAGATGTTTGGGTTCCTGCATACAAGTAAGAGTTTGAATTTTATAGTTTGAATCTGCCTGTCTAGATGACTTTTGTTCTTTATATTTGAGATATCATCAACCATCAATGCTCATAATTTTTTTTTGGCTTTTAAGGTCGTCACGTTGGTATTGCCTATTTTTCGTACTCTTTGTGCTGGTGGGGGTTTACTTTGTTACAAACTTGATCCTTGCTGTTGTTTATGACAGTTTCAAGAGTGAGGTAAATTTGTTCATACAATTACTTCTTTTTATATAGATCTAATGATGAAGTTACGTGAAAGTATTGGACCTGTGTTGATCTTTTTCCTATATAGCTACCCAACCTAGGATACATTAGAAGAGTTTTGATGTATATCATGTACTCTAGGATGGATATTCAAACAAATGACAACAATGCTCAAATATTCTTTTGTTGTAGCTTGTAAAACAAGTTTTTGAGAAGGATCATTTGAGAAGAACTATGTTGGACAAAGCTTTTGATCTCTTGGATACGCATGTAAGTGTAATTTTTCATGTTTTAGTTGACTATTCCATTGTCAGACATAGCTACTGCACTGATGTCAAAACAACTCTGTTTTATTTTTCAATGATTTTGATATGTGATTAGTGATAGCTATAAGAACATGAAAGTTCTTTGTTTTCCCTTATTTCTTCTGGTGGGCTTTGCTTTGATATTCTTTGATATCCAGTAGAAAATTTGGTTTTACTCCCTTTATGTTAAAAGAGAAGAAATATAATATTATATATATACACACTCACACATATAAGATGTTCATGGGAGAATAAATTAAATTTATGAAATTAAGATTGACCTTTATCTTTAATAAGAACAACATAATGTTCCAATCTTTCTGGTGAGGAGGTCCAAATTGTGTGCATCAGTTGTAGTATATGCAATAACTGAGAAATGTCTCAAGGAGGTTACAACTTGTAAACTGATAACTGTAAATGCTTTCAAGTTTCATTTTAAATGACATGAAAACGAGAGGTATTTATTTGATTTCTACCCATTTCAACTCTGAATAAAATATCGTGAGAGATTTTAAAGTGATTTGAAACTTGGGACTCTTTATATTTGTTATTGTTCAGAGGAGTGAATTCTGGTTTAGATTATAAAATACAAAGAATAAAAGGATTAAATGTTTTTTTTTTCTTTAGTTGATTGAGAAATTAAACATTGTCTGCAAATATTCTTTTTTTTAATCTCAGAAGTCAGGATATTTTGTCTGATGTGTGATGATTGATGAGTATCAAGTTGGAATTTACTTTTTTCTGTCAAAGAACCACGAAAATTATAACTATAAATCGTTGGGAGAAGACTGAGGAAATGTTTTGAGCAAACGATCACTCTGGTCCCTGAATTTGTAGGGCGTTATCACATTAGTCCATGGTAGTTGATTCAAATTGTGAATTGAAGGACCTATTTTCTGAATCATGAATCAAATTGTATCTGAATTGTGAGATTCATGATCAATAATAAAATATAGTATATGCAACTAACAAAGACATAAAAGCACAAATTCATGAAGGAATCAAAATGTAGATGTTTTTCATGTCAGGACTAAAATGAAAAAAAAAATATCAAGTGTCAACATCAACAACACCTTTATCCCAAGTTAATTGGGGTCGGTGGTGGATGAACCCAATGATAGATCGAAAATAAGACCAAAAAAAAAGAGAAAGGGAGAGGGGAAGAAAAAAAAGGGTAAATAAGACCAACGAAAGGAAGAAAAAAAAGAAGCTAAAATAAAATAAGGGTAAAATGATAATTGTTTAGATGCTAGTGTCTCTACTATTAAATTGATCATGTGTGCTTGCATGCCTATAGTACTCAATAGTGTTAAATGAGACTATGCTATTAGTATAGCATCAGGAATAAACATTCTTCTAAATAAAGATTTCAGTCTATTGTTTGAGGATGAAAGCAATTGTTCTTATTCAGGTCTTCTTTTGTTCTGAATTTATGACTGCATCTATTGATTCTTTTTCTCTGCTATAGTTTTCTTTTGTGACTGAGCTACTTGTTTCTATTGATTCTAAAGCTGTTTGAGAATGTTTTGTGGTCGCAGAAAGTTAGTAGTCTCAACAAAAATCAAATCATTAGGCTCTTTGAGGAGCTGAACAAGTACAGGTATTACTTTATTCCCTGATGTCCATTATGCTTTCAGATTTATCATATTATTAGTTTGCCACTTGCTCATAATGATATTGGAAAAATCAGAATCAGTTTGGTATTTGTGAATATTAATATGTATTTCTAGATAAGAATGAGGAATCTATCAGATTTACATGTCTCACCCTTGAGGGTTTTCCAGAATAACATAGTTTTAGTTTATATATGTATGTCTTCAGTATTTAACACATGTTAGTTTGCCAAGATGGGTAAACTGAGCATCAAGGCTTTGAGGAAAATTAGGAACATGAAGTTTTCTGTTAGCTTCCCATGCAAATTACTAGGATGACAGCTAGCAGATGGAACCCTTATTTTAAGCAAATCTTACATTGTCTAAGGCTAGAGAAATTCCATGGTTGATTTGGTTACGTTGAAATTGTTGAAGTATGTTGGAAAAGTCACCTAAATTGTGGTCACCCCTAGATAGAGGGGTTGTGTTGAAAGTCTCACATGGCGGGTTGCCATGGGCAAAAAAGGGCATATTGAAGTCCTACATCTACTAAAGATAGTACCGAGATAAATTATATAAGTGAGGAGTAATCCTCACCTTACAAGCCGGTTTTGTAAGGTTGAGTTAGACTCATAACTCACTTTCTAACATGGTATCAGAGTCTATCCTAGATGGATTTCTGTGTCTATCACACTCTAGGCAGGTAGCCTTGAGTGTAAAGGGGGATGTTGGAAAAGCCACCTAAATTGTGGTCACCCCTAGATAGAGGGGGTGTATTGAAAGTCCCACATGGCCGGTAGCCGTGGACAAAAGGAGCACGTTGAAGTTCATCTACTAAAGATAGTGCCGAGATAAACTATATAAATGAGGAGTAATCCTCACCTTACAAACTGATTTTTTAGGGTTGAGTTAAGCTCATAATTCATTTTCTAACAAAGTACAAGTGCAAGTAAGAAGTCTCACATTAGATAGAGATGGACATGTTGAAAAACATATAAGTGGCAAGGACCTATTTATATTGGATGTAGTGTCAAGTTCACTTATGTGGTTTTCTCATGACCTATTGATGAAAATTTTCCTGGTGTTTTATCCCCGTTGTATTCCATATGAAGTGGTATCAAAGCCGATGGTATGACTCAGTGACCAACTCGGACGAGTATTGGGGCATAACAAAATTGGTGGATCCATGTATGGGGTTTCCATTTATCAAAAGTCTTCTTGGTGATGTAGAGGTCAAACAACGTGTCTCACTAATGTGAGTTAACAACAATGTATTGGTGGCAATGGTAAGCTGGAATGCTACCATTGAATACTTGTGGATGGAAAGACTTCCGCTTGGGGGGGAAGCATACCATGTGAAAGAGATTCACTCTTGAGAGGGAGATTGTTGGGGTGCAAGTGTGAGTAAAACATCTCACATTGGATAGAGATGGATATGTTGAGCAACAAATAAATGGCAAGGACCCGTATACCTAATGCCTTAAGGTTTTGAGTTGGATGTGGTGTCAAGTTAACTTGTGTTGATTGCTTGTGGCTGATTGATGAAGATTTTCACTGTGTTTTACTCCCTTGTATTTCCTAATAGTAATATTTCTTTCCCTTTTCCTATTATTCCCTCTCTTGAGTCAAACATGTGCATACAACACTTCATATCAATCACAAAATATGTTGGAAAATAACAATTTTTGTTTTAATTATTAAGAGAAGAAGATGCTCTGCCTAAATGATGTATTGCTTGATTTGTTTCCATTTCAACTTCACAGTATTGCTGATGACATTTAAAGAGTTACTCAGTAAGCCCCTTGTTTGGCTTTCTGTATATTTGTTAATAGCGCTGCTTATAGCTTGTCGCAGTGGCTTCTGTTTTGATTAAATGGTAATGAATTTTGTTTTCTTGGTAAACTGGCACTACATATTTTGTGACACTAGAAGTATCAGTTAATCTTTCACTTGTGGTTCTCAACTTGTAGCTTTCCATTATCTTCCTCCCGCGTTATGAAGGTTGAAGCGTAAATTTTGTGTTTTCTTTAGGACTTTGCCAAAAATCTCTAGGGAAGACTTTGAATTGATATTTGATGAGCTGGATGATAGTCATGATATAAAGGTAATATTTGTTCTTTTGTGTTTTGGCTATCTTTTATGCCCATACTGATGTTTATGTGTGTAGATGCATGTTTTAATGTAAATATATTTTTACTTTCAGATCAACAAGGATGAATTTGCGGATATTTGCAATGCCATTGCTTTAAAATTTCAGAAGGAAGATGTTGTAAGTTCAAAGACTCCAAATTTAAAATATTTGGAAGTTCATCTAAGTGTACTGTAACTAGGAAGGTGAAGATTTGTAGCTTCTGTAATACTTTCCAATTTGGTTGCAGATGTCTTACTTTGAGTA
Organism: Glycine latifolia; assembly: GCA_013407115.1. Classification (NCBI taxonomy): domain Eukaryota; kingdom Viridiplantae; phylum Streptophyta; class Magnoliopsida; order Fabales; family Fabaceae; genus Glycine; species Glycine latifolia. Next base: position 17,726,024 of record CM023953.1, on the reverse strand, counting down.
TTTAGCATTCTACCATTCACCCAGCTCAAAGAGATTAAAAGAATTTGTGAGGAGTCCTATGTTTGGATACCTAGTGTCCTTTGTTCTTGTAATAAATCTGGTTGCTGTTATTATTGAGACAACGGTATGGCATGCTTTCCCAGCTAAGCAATTTATTAATTCATGTTAACCGCAGTCTGTTGTTTCGTTTGATGTGACTATATATGTTAAATATACTTGCATTTTTCAATAATGTGGTATGTAGGTGCTATTTTTCTTAAAAATCAGTAAGAATGTTGTTTAGTGAATTCATTATGTACTGCAGCTTTAAGTATAGCCACAGTTCAAATGGCTGATTGTTCTACTGATAGCCTGATATCAATCCTAACTTTTCCTGCTTTAGTGGTCATGTGAATATTGTGAATTTTTCTATTCTCTAGTCCTCACACAAATATCAGGGTCCATGAACAAAAATGTTGAATAAGAAGCTTAAGTTGTTTAGTCTGTTCAAGACAGTTTATTTTGGATAAAAGAATTAATTCATTAAAGAGAGGAAATATTAGTCTCAAAAAACATTTTCACGTGTAATGCTACTGCATCTGTAATTTTACCATAAATTTTTGGTAACTTTTTATCTCTTGCTTCTTTTTTTATTACACCATCATTTAACTGTGATATTCAGGTAGATTATATTTGATAAATTTAGTAGTAGCGTATATGGACTCTGGAAACTAAAGAACTGATGGTTTGAATGAAATTAGCAAATGTTGTCCAAGTATGTTTATGAAAGATAATGACACTCTTAATAGATATAGAAAATGCACCTTGGTCTTGTGATTTTGAAGCATGAGATTATATTCTATAGCAGATTTTCTTTTGTGGTGTGTGTGTGTGCGCGCGTGCATGTGCACAAGTGTGTAAAGGCCTCATCTTGTTTTTTCCTAGCTTATGTATGCTGTTATGACTCAAACTTTTGAAGGCATATGTGTATGTACATGTTGATAATTTTGTATTAATTTACAATTCCAGCTTGATATAGAAAACAATTCTGCTCAAAAGGCATGGCAAGTGGTTGAGTTCGTTTTCGGTAAGGCATCCAAACACTGTGTTTTCTTGTTATATCTTAATGTTACAGTGTGAATTCCTTTTTGTACTGTACAAAATATTGCCAATTCTTTAAGCAAAAAATCTTTTCAGATAGCTTGAAGTGAGCAGTTAAGCTCTCCACACAAAGTTTCTCTGTTTCACTATTTTTATATGCAGAAACAATTTTAAGTATAATTAATTAATTGTATCATTTTGAATATTTAAGTATGAGTTTCATATTAGGGGCAAGAGATATTTAAGAGCCAGGATCTTCAGTATAGTATGGCTTTTTCAAAATTACAGAGTTAATAAGAGACTAGAGAAAACAACGAATTCCAAATTTTGTTGATTGATAACAATGAACTATTTTTTATTGGTTTGGCATACCAAATACTTATGATTTCTGATATAGAATGATGCGTTTTAATATTATTATTTATTTAAAAGTTAAATATGTGAGACATGGTGCGAAAAAAAAGTTAGGATTAGAAGGGGATTGATAAGAGATATGGGTTCTGAAGTGCTGATGGAAAAATGACGACTGGCATGTTAAAATAACTGTAAAAGAAAGTGATGTGAAGGGTTGAGAACTGAGACTATTTTAAATCCTAGTTAATTAATTCCCTAGGTAGTTGGAGATGAAACATCCTTTTATGGAAGAAATGAGCATTCCGAGGTCAAATTACTTGAAAACTAGATAGAGCAAATCTCTCTAACCAATTTAAAATAATTTCTTAAATTAATATTTTACATCACAGTAATATTTAAAGTTATAATCTACAGAGATTAACCAACAAAATATAAAATATGAAGAAGTTAACCATGAGTAAATCATCTCTCCATCTCTCTCTTAAAAGAGAAAAAAAGAAAAAAAGACCTAGGAGGATCCTAGATTACTGTATCTTGTTTATCATGTTAGGTAATACGATTTGTTAATAGTTTTTTTCTATTACATATTAAATAGTAAAAATACTTATTTCTTTTGGGTTCTTACTAAACTAAAAATTATTTCTTATGACAACATATTTTTAACAAAAAAAGAATTGGTTAAACTAAGTGAATCTCATTTCTTTTTGCTTTGTCAGATGCTTTCAATGAGAATGCATCCTGTAGAGATTAGCTTCTGCCAAGATTCTTTATTTTTGCATTTATACTTGATATTTGTTTTTGTGCTTTCATGAACAAAATAATTGTAGCTCAGGATTTTAGTCTGCATCTTGATTTTTGCAATTTATCATCACTATCTTACTGCATGTGAAATAAGATCAATTATGAGAATATGTTATCCCTTCTATTCTTGTTGGTTTGTTGATAGCTCCACAATACTACTGAGTACTTCGGTGATTCTCTATTTTGATTTGGTGTATTTTATTTTATTGTAATGTACAGAGTGTTATACTCTTACTCTCTTAGCTGATCATTCCTTGCTGTTTTTCAGGGTGGATATATGTAATAGAAATGATTTTAAAGATTTATGCATATGGATTTGAGAACTATTGGCGGGATGGTCAAAATCGCTTTGATTTTATTGTCACGGTGATAATTGGTAACTAATTTATGCCACTTGTTATTTTCTGTTCTTTAAACAACATACGGTTGAATGCATGCAATTTCTTCTTTTGTCTTTCCCATGAAAAAAAGGTATATTTGCAGTTTGGTCTAGTTCAGTTTGAATACAACTTAAATCTGATCCAATCAGATAAAAAGCAGTTTGGATTAGATTGGATTGTTGCTGCTGTATAATCTTAGGTGTCTAGAAGCTTCTATTCTAGTTCATAATGTGTTGCATTCAATTTAGGCCCAAGAATGGTATTTTATTTGGAAACTCCAGTTTTTAAGGCCATGCTATGTTGCACTGATTGATAATTCTAAATTTTGCAGCCATTGGAGAAACTGTAACTTTTGCTGTACCTGATGATGATCTTCCTTTCATCTCAAATGGAGAATGGTATGAACTTTTACTATGAATGTTCATATGTTTCATATTTCTGTTTTTGGTCCATAATTCCATATTACTGCATGAAACATAACGCTTAATGTTACACTTTTTGGGATTTATTTCACCAAACACTCCTTCAGTCACTTTAGTGGTCTATTTCCATTTCAAATGTGATATTCAATTATTATTAATGCGTTTGTTGAAGATCTCACATCGACTAGTGATATGGTCAAATTAAAGTATATAAGTGAGAGACAACCGTCACCTTACAAGTCGATTTTGTACGGTTGAATTAGGTTCAAACCCACATTCTAAGAGAATCATTGACTAACGTTGGAGAATATTAACAATAGATTTGTGCATTTACTAAAATTGAAGCTTTAAACAATTTCTATTATTAGTTTAATACCATATAAAAAATATAAAACTGAATATTGGACTCATCTTTTGTCCACTTGTCAAATAGTGTGAATTTCAAATGGTATGGCAATATATGTTAAAGCATTTAAACTTGGAATTATTTTTTTTTGTTGAAAAGTTTTCATATCTTGATTTTTTTTATCATGATTGTGTAGCTTTGAGCTGTTATAATTCTATGGTTTTCCACTTAATTATACAAATTTGATTTGTAACTGTATTTCCTTTATTTTGATAGATAATTAGGATATCTAGATTTATTCCATAGTTTGGCTTTATTCTGGGAAACTAATTATGAGTCTTAGTTTATAAAATGCATATACTTATTATACAAAGAACTATTCAAATTTTTCATAGAGAAATCTCTTATCAACGATAGAATAGGATCCATTTTGAATCATATTTAAGGGATTCCTTAAGGTTTCTGATTATTCCTTTCAACTTGCTATAGATGTTCCAATTTGGGAGTCTTTTTTTTTCTTCTTCTGCATCGGCCTTAATTTCTTAGCAATCCTTGGTGCCCAGCCTCTATTGTGAGCCAGAACAGCCTTCATTGCAGGTCCCGTTTCTTCCTTTGACTCACCATCATTGTGCACCCGTACTCCATAGAAATCTTGCCTGAGTCAAGCCACCAGCCACCACTGAAACCCCTGACTGGCAATCTATCAGAGACAGCCCACCAGAGAGGGAAACCAATCTATCAACCTAATATGAACTAGGAACCAACATTTGGAATAATAATGCCCCGGAATTATAAGGGGTACTTTGTAAGGCTGTAAACAGTTCAGATTTTTGAAAAAATTGAACCAAACCGAACCAAATCACTTTGTGAAAATGGTTTGCTAAACTATACTGTTTTTTATAAAGTGGATCAGTTTGTTTTTTCAAAATGGTTTGGTGTTTTTCTGGGTTCGGCTTGGTTCAGTTTAGTTATCTATTTCACACTCATATATGATTCGGCTTGTTCAATTTAACCAAACCAAATGGATTTTATAAAGCAGTTAAATTTGGTTTTTATAAAATTGTTCAGTTCGGCTTTGGATTAGTTCAATTTGATTTTGTTTTTGCACACCGCCGCACCTCTTACTTTGCCCATGTATCCTATTCCTAATGTTCATCCACTAATTTTATTTTATTTTCCAAACTTATCTTCTAAGCTGTGAAGCACGAAGTTTGGACATGACACGAACATGGACACTGACACTCTAACATTGCTAATGTCTAAAATATAGGACATGGTGACACATCATACACACAATGAGAAAACTCTAATAAAAGGAAATATAAGTTCTATAACAAAATATCTAAATTGATAGTACATTCACCTTTTTAAACCAACCTTATTTATTTTTTCTATGATAACAAGCCTCAACAAAGGGCTAGAGACATTATTTTTGGTACTATTTTGTATTATATTTTATGTATTTTTTCTAAAAGTTAAAAAGTGAATAATTTTTAATAATATTAATGTGTATCTGAAGGTGTTGGTTTAAGTGTTTGAGCTGTGTAAAGATGTCGACTTAAATGTCCAAGCTAACAAAAAATAGTTTTTAATTGGACACTCAATTAAAAGGGCTAGACATGTGTCAGACAAGTGTCGGTGTTGATGTCAGAAACGTGTCCGACACAATGACACTTCGAACGAGAGAAGTGTTAGTGTTTCATAGGTTCTAAGTGTCCAGTCCTCACACGTGGGGTGTTGTTAGGATTCCACACCAGCTGGGTATTTGAACAAATTATCCCTTATATATGTTGAACAATTCCCCTCTTTGAGCTAACTTTTGGGTTTGAGTTAAGCTTAATCCATTCTCAATTCTAATTATGTCGGTATTTATGTGGCTTTCATTATCATAGTCACGAATTAAATATAATTTTCCATGGCATCATTCTTATCTTATGGGAAAGAGGCATTGTTTTCAGGTTCTCATTATTGGTCCAACTCTAATACTATTTCTCATCGTGGATTATCATTATTATTATTTGTGCTTTCCTTATAGGACATAGTTTATCTAAATGTAATAGATGCTAATGTTAACCTATGTATTTTGGTGTGCCATATCAAGTTTCATTTTCTTCAAAAAAAAAAATAGGATGTAGCAATTCTTAAAGTTAGAATTTAAGAAGAAAAAAGTTTGATATAGGACCCATTTTCTTTACTAGCATGTCTGAAAGATAGTATATTCATTTGAAGATGGGAAGTTGTGCCAATAATGTTTGGCCATTGATTTTGTAGCATTTATTTGAAGATGCTATTACACATTGCTTTCCCTGTCCCCTTACAGGATTCGTTACCTTCTTCTTGCAAGATTGTTGAGATTAATAAGGATCCTAATGTATGTCAAGCGATACCGAGCCTTTGTGGCAACTTTCTTGACTCTCATACCAAGTTTGATGCCATACCTAGGGATCATATTTTGTACCTTGTGTATTTATTGTTCAATTGGTGTACAGGTGAGTGAAATGCTAGTAGTGGTTGGTTGATCATTTTCAACATAGATTTACAAGTTAAATTGAGGATTTATTTTCCTTTTCTGTGCCAATGATCCAATTCTTTTTTCTAATAAAGTTTCTTCTCTTCTACTTTGTATGTGCAGATTTTTGGTGGAATCGTTAATGCTGGAAACCCCAAATTGGAATTAACAGCTCTTGCTGAAAATGAGTATCCTTTGATAATCTATAAAATTGTCTCCTTTAAGCCTGTCATGGTTGGTTTGATCCAATAATGGTTACTCCCTCCGGTCTCTATTATAAGCAACAAAAGTCACTTATTTTTTGGTATCAAATATAAGCAAAAGTTAACTAACTTTGCCTTATTTAATGAGACTATCTTCAAAATGTCCTTCATTTAATAGGGCCAAAGACTTTTTAATGCTTGATATTATATTCCAATGAAGGGTAGTTTAGGGGAAAAAGCTTAGTTTTGTTGTGGGATTAACAGAATTTAATGAAATTAACTAATTTTTTATTAAGTGTGAAATCAAATTTTTTTTTGCTTATAATAGAGACCGGAGGGAGTTTGTGTCTTCCTTCACACCCACACAAATTTGAAGCTCATATTTTCATTATGTTCACTAAACATGGCATTTTTTCTCGAGGGTGAAGGTGGGGTTTGGTCAACAGCCAGGTGTGAATTTAATCCTGGCATATATGTTGCTTCTGAAATGGAACTATTTCTAGGGTATATGTTGTTCTTGGAGTATCATTCTTGACAGAGAATAGCTATTTGGTTTTCAATTTCAATGATTACCCAAATGGAATTGTGACACTTTTCAATTTTCTTGTCACGGCAACCTGGGATGAAGTTATGACGGTATGTGCTCTGTCACCTATCCTTTTTGACTTGCAATGTGATCTTTTGGTTTTTGATAATGGAATAAGTCTAATAGTTGTTGCACTAGCGGCCATTGTTATGCGATATATATTTCTAAGTTTGCATAACAATTTGTCTCGGTTAGTTTTCTGGTCCCGGTAGTATTTTATTGAACATCAATAACAAAGCCTTATCTCATTAGGTGAAGTCGGCTACATGAATCACAAGATGTCATTCGGCTTGGTTAAAGACCAATGTTATCCTTTGACCTCTTCCTTCAATGTTCTTCTTAGCCTCTCTCTCCTCCTCTTCATGGGACTAAAAATAATATGTCAAATATTTGAATTTAATAAGTTTAATACATCAGTAGGTCCCTGAATTTTTGGGAATTTTTAATTAGGTCCCTAAACTAAAAAAAATTGTAATTATGACCTTGATCTTGTAAAAAATTTGCAACTGAGTCCCTGGAGTTTGTTTATGGAAGCTTGAAACTATTAAGAAAAATAACAATTTTGTGCACTTTGTGCATTGTTCATTCAGTGCTGGGTTGTTTGTAAAGCACTATTATTGAAATTAACAACAATCTAAAATACGTATAAATTACTTGCTGCATGTGAGTAGTGTCATATTATAGGATGTTTGTTTATTCACTTCCGTTAGTTGTTGCAATCAATTGTTATATGAAATCTTCATCTACGATATTGTCAAATTATGACTTCAATATGCACTTACCTCATAGATTCTGTGGTTTTCTGTTTCAGAGCTACAAGGAACTAACTGGGACTTCCTGGACCTATTTGTACTTCATTAGCTTCTACTTAATTACTGTTTTGCTGCTTTTGAACTTGGTATGTTTTACTCTGTCCTTATTTAATACATTATAATTCCATTGTCAATTTTATGGAATACAAATTATATCTCAGGAATGAAAACATTGTGAAGTTACAGTGTTTCTCATATGGACATGCACAATTCTAATACTTTACAATTAAATAGAAGTTCTAAAATTTATTTAATAGAAAACAGTAATATGAACTCTTTTTGTTGAGATCCCACTTAATAACTTACAAAGGCTTAAGACAATTCTCACCTCATGAGCTAATTTTTAGGATTGAGTAGGCTCAACCCAAACTCAAGATTGCATATCATGGATCTGATATTGAGCCACCTGAACAGTCCAAAAATCTACATGACTCCCCGACTCTTCCAATATCAACTTAGGCAATCCTCACCTCATGAGCTAACGTATGGGGTTGAATTAGGCCTAACCCAAACTAAAAAATATTTTTATGAAGGGAATGAAATTGCCTGGATTTTTATACCACTGCCTAAATTGTACCGTCTTAACACATTGTTTATGTTAAGTTAGAAATGATTCTGCCTTTCCTGCATTTCAGATTATTGCTTTTGTCTTGGAGGCATTCTTTGCCGAAATGGAACTTGAGTCATCGGAAACTTGTGAAGGAAATGGCAAGGTTTGTATTTAATCATGAACTCTTACCAAAAAGGAATTATTAATTGCGGAGTCTTTCAAACAGCCATGTTTAAGCATTAACTAATAAATGATATGTAGTTCATTTAGAAAATAAATCTTTAAACGGTTGCACCTAACTGTAGTGTTTCATATCAAATGCAATGATTGCGAACAAATACTGTAATCTTTGTAATTCTTACCGTGTTTTTAAATCAGTGATTACTTCTTACTACTCCTGGAAAATAGCAAAATTATTTTTCATTGTTAATTGTGACAAAAAAAAATCAGTACTTGCGAGTAATGATACTCACACATGATCACTGACTCCTCTGTCAGCCACATGAAAACAAACTGAGCTTCACTGCAACTTTTTCTGAATTGCTGTAATTATCCTCATGCCTCACCATATGCAACAATCATTATCCTAATATTATCTATGGATGTGTGTGAAAGATGTTTTGTTAATTTTCGTGAATAATGGGTATCAATGAAACTTGAATTTGAACCCAGAATATTTTTACCCTTACTTGGATACTGCTTATTACTTGATTCTAAAGCAGATGTCCACATTACAAACTTTCAGTGCTCCATAGATAATTTTGTACAGAATCTTTTTGAATGTAAAAGTAACTTTTTGATTTCTACATGATTTGTTTCTAATGGGAACTGAGATCCAAGTAGTTTAGGAAGGACCCGTTGATGGAATATGAATTGGTGTAAATTATTATTTGGAGTATGTGACAGAAAATGACTTATTTTGTGTACATGATTCTGTAGTAGTTTTGCATTAGAAACTGCATGTTAGTAGTTATTCATAGAAAATAACTGATGATTGTTATGTATTAGGATTATTTCTTATGGTAGGGAAAGTGTGTTAACTTGTTATTTGCTGTTTGTGGGCAGAGAAACACTATTTGTAGGAGACTTTTGTCTTTAAAACAGCAAGTGTGTTGTTATATATTTAATTTTTATATTTAGTATTATTATACTTTACTGGTTTATTAATTGGTGTTTTATCAGCTTCTGATTGTTCTTAACGCCATTAGTACATACAAGTTCAGACTGTGTGTTAACTTTACATAAATAGCTTTAACAAGATGTTCTAAATATCACTCTATATTTGCCATCTCTGTGCAGGAAGTTGAAGGAGATAAATATCGAAAGCGATCTATTGGGTATGTATACTGATCAAAGACCAACTCATCCTAAAAGCTTTCAGTTGTTGGGTGAAGGCATGTGATTAGTTATATATCCCTAACAGGCTGCCTGAAAAGAAGCCCTTTGGCTTGAAGTGTATTCAACAACAGGCCATTATACCTTGTGCCTAATTTAATTTTGAGGAACGAATTGATAATGAATTAATGATTGACTTCCTATCAACTTAATCATGATCTAATATGTTGTGAAAGACGAATTGAACCTAGAAGCTAATGTTAGTTGAAGTCAGATTGATGGTGGTCTTATACTCTTAACAATATTGGTTTGCTGCAGCACAAAAACACGAAGCCAGAGGGTTGATGCTCTTCATCATATGCTGAGTGCTGAATTGTGTCAAAATGAGCCTTCCAGTACACAAACTTCATAAATCATTTTGCAGGTAAAACAGTTAAGCTTCATAATGTCATTCTGTAATCTTTGTTGTTTTATTTGTTTTTAATAGTAAAAAGTAGGGTGAGTTGAGTTCTGGGACTCATGTAATCTTTGTTGTTAACAGAATGCACTAAGGAGCCCCCCTCATTCTTATCTTTCATGTGTTTTGCATCTCGTGTTGGTGTACCGTACGGTAGACCAGAGAGCACGGAACGAGATGGGAACAAATGCCAACATATAGTAATTTGCATTTCCCTTATTTGTGGAAAAAGCACGTCATCAATACTGTGCTGAATGGAATTATTAAATCATAAAGTGGCAGGATGCTATGTTCCATGGGGCTACTAGATATCTGTCTTTTTCTTTGGTACATTGATATCTGTCTTGTTAGTTTGTGTTGTAATGGCAACTTTTTCTTTTAATCTGCCAGGGTTTGATTTTTGTATTTATATACTATCAATACAGTTTGGTAGCAGCGCAAACTGTTTGTAAGTTATCTTAACGTAGCTGTTTGGTGCAACCGTTCAAGGACATATGTGATATGTGCTTCGATTTGACTTTTCTTAAGTAAATAGTAATAATTTAGCAATATTATAGTGAGAAAGTAAACGTGCTTGTTGATTTAAAGTTAATTAAAATTATAAAATAAAAAATACTTTAATTAAATTAACTATTGATATATCTTTACTTTTTCACTTCATGCATTTGTTCGTTTTGGAGTAGTTGAACCCATTGTCCTCAAAAAAATAGTTAAGCAGTATAGGATTTGAACCTTATCATGGTCGGAGGCATCAAATCTAAGCCTTGGGAATCAGAATTCCGTCACTTTAGGATTTTGGAATAATATGTATATTTTTTATTTAATATTATTTTTATAAAATAATATGAAGATTTGTAAGTACATATAATAATAGTGAGAAGGACAAGTATAATACTTGAAGATAGGAATAAATTATGTTTAAAATTACGATGAAAAATTCAGGTTTAAAATGTTAAGAATAAAATATTGAACTAAAATAAGAGAAAGATTGCATCAAAAGAGCCTAGAGTCTTGAATCTCACTCAAATGCTTATCTGTGAGCTTTTAGATACTTTTAAGATTTGATGATCTAAAAAATAAATAAATAGAAAATACATAATGCATTATATACTGGGTGGGTGTTGCGTAATATCCACTGATAGATAAGTTAAACTATTATTATTATTATTATTATGATTATTATTATTATTATTAAATGTAGATTGAGTTGGGCTAGATTAATTGATATTAAAATTCATCAACTTAACGATGGGGTCGAGAATCTGTGATCGATTTGAAGAACCACTGCTAGATATGATTCTGATATTTGATCCAACTATAATTCTGTTAGTCAAATCACATGGTCGAGAATGGTAGTTGGATGGTAGATCGATTGAGTTTGTAGGTCAGTCTATGCCTGTTTTACACCTCCTATTATGTAGATCTAGGTCAATGCGAATAATATAATGAAAAAAATTAAGTAATGCTCAACAGGACATTGGTTAATGTAAAATGTTTTTATTGAAAATGAACAATACACTGCTTTGTAATTTCTACTACATTTCCTATAATAAAAAAGATTTATGCTCTTTCTATTTACACCTCATATTTTTATAAGCACACCCCTCTTTATCTCTCAATTGCCCATTATACCATTTTCCCTTAAAGATGTATACCCATTTTATTTTCTAAAAATATATTTCCAAAATTAAATATATCTATTCCAAATATGTCTCTGAAAATGTAATTAGTAGTTCTAGAGATTTACTTTTAGAATAAGTATATATTTTTTAATAAAATATCACTTAGGAACTAAAATCATTTACAAGATACAAAAAAAAAACATTGGCAGATAAACATGTATCTTATACTTATGTTTGTTGATCTTATTTTTATCCTATTATTGGATTCTTTAAATCCTATCTAAAATTTTATTTTCATTCTATGTTTATTATTCTTTAAACCTTAATGTTAAATCATCTTCACCATACAATATATAATATTGTGTTTTCATTATATTGCTAGGTGCATCAACAACTTTGTGTAGTGCAGAAAGAAAATGCCTAAATGGATCTACAACTGCAAGTATAACGACCCACCAAATAAAATCCTTTCTTTGGACAAAGCCGAAGCCCAAAACGAAAAGCCGCAAAAATTTCACCAACCCATTGTAGCACCAACTTGTCCCGCCAAGGGACCTCTTTTTCGTTCCTATTTAATTCAATGTATTCTTCTCTTTCTTTTCTGATTCCAATTAAACAAACACATTCCCAACCAACCAACCCATTTCTCAAACAATGGTGTCTGTGGGCCCCGATAAGTTCTACGGTACCAGCCTCCCCCACCCTCATATCTAAACCCGTGTCGACCCACTAACTCCCGTCAACGGCCCACTCATGTCATGGGCTGTTGGAAAGTAGAAATTTATTCAAAATAGGAAAATAGTTGTTATTCTGTTTCTGTATATTTCAAATTGTATAGATAGAATCAAAAGTTTGTTTCCTTTATTTTAGCTAGTTTGTTATGTTTTTGAATGTAAAGTTTGCGTATAAAAGCACATCTGATTATGAGGAAATTATGAATGAGAATTAAGAGAACAAAGTGGTACTCTATTTTTGACATGGTATCAACTTGTCGGTTCTGATCCAGCCCCAAATCATGGAAAACCCCAACCCTAACATCGATGTGAACACTTCTTCCCCTCCCACAAACACCACACCACCATCTGCTTCCGCCCCTATCATTATCCATCAAGATAATTCCTCCTTTCCTGTCACTATTGTTCTTGATGAAACCAATTTCCCCATATGGTCCCAATTGATGGATCTTCGTATTGGTGCCGGCAAGAAAGGTGGTTATCTCACCGGCGACACTCCGAAGCCCCCTTCTGATGATCCTTCCTATGGTGGTTGGGTTACTAAGAACAAACACGCCAAAAGTTGGCTCATTTATTCAATGAGCCCCTCTCTCATCCCTCGCTTCCTTGGATTGGACTTTGCCTGCGAAATCTGGGAGGTTGACTTTCTATGATGGCTCCGACGAGACGTGCTTGTTTGAACTCAACCAACGTTCTTTTTCCACAAAGCAGCATGGTCATCCGTTGGCTACATATTATAATGAACTTCTTGCGATTTTCCAGGATATCGATCATTGTACCGCATCTCAGGCCACCTATGTTGATGGCATCGTCTACTTACACTCTGCTATGGCTCGTCTGCATGTTCATATTTTTCTTAACGGCTTGGACTCTGATCTAGACCATCTCCATGGGAAAATCTTGTGCAAAGAACCCAAACTTGATCTTGAGGGTTCTTATGCATTTGTTCGTAGAGAAATTACTTAGCGCCAGTCTATGGACACTTCTCAGGCCTCCTCTGACTCCAATGCCTTGTTGACTTTTCATGCTCCACGGGCTCTTCCACCGCGACATTCCTCCTCCTCTAGTAAATCAGGTAATCTTGTATGTTCTCATTGTGGTATTTCTGGCCACTCCAAGCAACGGTGCTTTGAATTAATAGGCTATCCTGATTGGTGGGCTGCCAACAAACAACCCCGGAGGAAACCTGTTGCTGCTGTCTCATCTGCTCCTGCTGCTCCATCTTCTTCTCCAACGACAAATATTGCTCACCAGGGCACATTTGGTAAACCTTATGGTTTCTCTGTGTTGTCTAGAAATAATACGTAGATAATTGATACTGGAGCTTCTGATCATATGATTCAAGACTCCTCTATTTTGAGTAATTTTTGTTCCTCTTCTCAACCTTTTATCTCTACTACTAATGGAGGAACTTCTCTTGTCACTGACCAGGGTTCTATTTCTTTATCCTCTTCTTTACATCTTGACTTTGTCTTAGTTGTTCCTTCTTTGGAGTTTAATTTGTTTTCTGTTCGCCAATTGACTTCCTCCTTGAATTGTTTTATTACTTTTTGGCCTACTCACTGTATTTTTCAGGACATCTCCACCAAGATGACAATTGGCTATGGTGTTAAACGAGGTAGCTTGTATTTTCTGAATCTCAATTGGATGGATGATCGTTCTCCTGCTCATGCTTGTTCAACTTTGGCTATTGGAGAAGCTTGTGAAGTTGTCTACTTATGGCACAGAAGATTAGGACACCCCTCATTTCCATATTTGCAAAAGTTGTTTCCAAGTTTATTTTCTTGCATGAGTAGTTTTGATTTTTCTTGTACTGTGTGTGAAATGACTAAGAGCCATCGTATCCCCTTTTCCCCAAGTATCAATAAAAGTACTGTTTCATTTCAAGTGATTCACTCGGACATTTGGGGTCCTGCCCGCATACCATCTTTCTCTAAAGCATATTACTTTATCACTTTTATTGATGAGTCCTCTCAAATGACGTGGGTTTCTCTATTACGTAACAAAAGTGACACTTTTACTGCGTTTAAACACTTTCATGCTATGGTAGCCACACAGTACAATTCCAAAATACAGGTTCTTCAATTTGACAATGGGAAAGAATATTTATCCAATCCTCTTTCCACATTTTTGCTTGACCATGGCATCCGCCATCAAACTTCATGTCCCTATATCCCACAACAAAATGGCTTAGCTGAACGAAAAAACAGACACCTCTTAGAGGTTGTGCGTGCTTCCTTATTTGGCATGAATGTCCCTAAAAGATATTGGGGTGAAGTTGTCTTCTCCGCTGCTTATCTCATTAATCGCACACCCTCTAGTGTTCTTCAATTCCAAACCCCTCAAACTGTCCTTCATTCCCATTTTTCCATTCCTCACATCTCTAATCTAGAACCCCGCATATTTAGGTGCACTGTTTATGTTCACAAACCCAAAGCTTTGTGCAGCAAACTTGATCCTTGTGCCACTAAATACATCTTTGTTGGATAATCTGACTCACAAAAAGGGTACCATTGCTTTGATCCCATTCTGGAAAAAATTCACATCACTCTTGAAGCTTCTTTTTATGAAGTAGAGCCATATTTTATCTCAGGGGGAGTTCTTGGTCCTTCTCCTCAGGGGGAGACATCACAGGAGCTTATTGGAGGAGAAGTTTCTATAGAACTATCACGACCAACTACTATTGTTTCTGCTAAAGTACAATCATCTCCGTTGTCCCAGACACCTGATCCAGGTATTAACTCACCTCCTTTAACACCACTACCTAAGACACCATCTAGAGATGTTCCTGATTTTGTACAGTATTCTACAACTGAGGTATGCTCTCAATCTACACCTGTTAATTCCCCTAATAATGCTCTTTCCTTAAATCCTCTTGTTCAACAATTAAGATGCTCTCACCGACCCAACAAAGGTGTTCCTAAGACACTTTATGAACCTGATTCCAAGGCAAAAGCTAAATATCCCATCATTAATTATGTGTCTATTCATAGGTTGTCTGGATCATATGCTTTAACTGTAAATCAATTGTTTTCTATAGTTATTCCTAACAATATACAGGAAGCATTGGCGGATCCAAATTGGAAAGAAGCTATGAACATTGAAATGGAAGCTCTTCAAAAGAACTCAACATGGGATCTTGTTCCTATGCCTCAAGGAAAGAAAACAATTGGATGTAAATGGGTATTCATTGTGAAACTCAAAGCTGATGGGAACATTGATAGGTACAAAGCAAGATTAGTTGCTAAAGGGTTTACACAGAAATAGGGGATAGATTATCAAGATACATTTGCTCCAATAGCTAAATTGAACACTATTTGTATATTATTATCATTGACAACAAATCGAAACTGGCCTCTCAAACAATTTGACGTGAAGAATGCTTTTTTGAATGGAGATTTGGAGGAAGAGATTTATATGGAAATTCCACCTGAGATAAATCTGCAAACCAGAGGGAAGTTTGATGCATGCAAGTTAAAAAAGGCTTTATATGGGTTAAAACAGTCACCTAGAGCATGGTTTGGAAGATTCTCACTAGCCATGAAGAATTTTGGGTACAACAGAGCAATGCAGATCACACCCTCTTCATAAAGCATCATAAAGGCAAGGTAACTGTTTTAATTGTTTATGTAGATGATATGGTCTTAACTGGAGATGATCACTATGAGATGAAAAATCTAGAAAAATACTTAAGTACTGAATTTGAGATGAAAGATCTAAGACAACTTAGGTATTTTCTGGGCATTGAAATTTCAAGATTTGAACATGGAATATTTCTCTCACAAAGAAAATACACTATGGATCTCCTAAGTGAAACTGGGATGCTGGCTTGTAAACCAGTAGAAACACTAATAGAGATGAATCACAGGTTAGGAATTTACCTGGATCAAGTTGCCACTGACATTAGTAGATATCAAAGATTAGTTGGGAGATTAATCTATCTATCACATACTAGGCCAGATATTTCTTATGCAGTGAGTGTAGTTAGTAGATTCATGCATTCTCCAAGCATAGATCATATAGAGGCAATATATCGAATTTTGAGATATTTAAAGGGATCTCCAGGAAAAGGATTGTTGTTTTCCAAAAATAATTCCTCATCTGTTATCAATTTACTGACTCTGACTGGGCAGGAGACAAAACAACTAGGCAGTCAACATCTGGTTATTTTACATTTGTAGAAGGCAATCTTGTCACATGGAAAAGTAAAAAACAAAAGGTGGTAGCAAGATCAAGTGCAGAGGCTGGATATAGGGGAATGGCCCAAGGTGTGTGGGGGTTAATATGGATTAAAAAAGTCCTCAAAGATCTGAGAATAATCTGTAAACTACCAATGGATCTGCATTGTGATAATAGTGCAACAATTGCAATTGCACACATTCCAATTCAACATGATAGAACTAAACATGTTGAGGTGGATCGACACTTCATCAAGGAAAACTTGGATCAAGGTATTATCCACTTCCCATTTGTCAAATCCGAAGATCAACTTGTTGATATTTTAACCAAAGCTGTGTAAGGGAAAGTTCTCCATGAAGCAATAGGCAAGATGGGTATGACTGACATCTTTACTCCAACTTGAGGGGGAGTGTTGGAAAGTAGAAATTTAAAATTCAAAATAAGAGAATAGTTGTTATTCTATTTCTATTTCAAATTGTATAGATAGAATTTGAAGTTTGTTTCCTTTATTTTAGCTAGTTTGTTATGTTTTTGAATGTAAAGTTTGTGTATAAAAGCATAGCTGATTATGAGGAAATTATGAATGAGAATTAAGAGACCAAAGTGGTACTCTATTTTTGACATGGGCCGAAGAGTCCCACTGGTCCATGGACTGCCTCAGCTTCAAGCGCCTCCGCCTCTAGGGCAAAATCGAAGGCAATGTCGAGGGATATGCTTCCTACACCAGCGTTTTTTCCAATACACCCAGCATGCACAGTGTAATACCGATTTTTCCCTTCTCGTAATCTGTAAGGTTTATACGGCATATGAAACTTATGGATTATGGTTCATACGACATATGAAACTTATGGATTATGAATCCGTAAATCCGTAAGAACCTCACGGATTCGCAATCTGTACGTGTTAAAATGTTTTAAAATTATTTTCAAAATAGTGGCCCAAGAAGGTGTTAAACTTGTGACCTTTCGATTGCAAACACAATGCTCTAACCAATTGAACTACTAATCATTCATGTTAAAAACTAATTAATGATATATATAACATTACAAATTTTAATGCATATTTAATACACATAAATTTACATAATAATTTTTATAACAATTAATTTTTATCTAATAATACATTTTTTTACATATATAAATTTCTAAAGTATATGAATCTATGATTTTATAAAATTAAAATTTATAATGTACATGAACCTAATATTTTTATTCAAATCTATAATTTTTAGTTAAACCATGATTTTAATTTTAAATTTATTGTTATAAAAATTATTATATTTTATAATTAAACCATGATTTTATCTAATAATATTTTTTTTATCTAATAATGCATATTTTATAACAATAAATTTAAAATAAAAATCATGGTTTAATTAAAAATCATAGGTTTGAATAAAAATATTAAGTTCATGTACATTATAAATTTTAATTTTATAAAATCATAGCTTCATATACTTTAGAAATTTATATATGCAAAAAAAAATATTATTAGATAAAAATTAATTGTTATAAAAATTATTATGTAAATTTATGTGTATTAAATATTCATTAAAATTTATAATGTTATATATAGCAACATTAATTAGTTTTTAATATGAATGGTCGACTAGCTTAGTTGGTTAGAGCAATGTGCTTGTAACTGGAAGGTCACAAGTTTGACATCTGCTTGGACTATTATTTTGAAAGGTCACAAGTTTGACACCTGTTTGGACTATTATTTTGAAAATAATTTTAAAATATTTTAACATGTACAGATTGCGAATCCGTAAGAATCTCAGGGATTAACGTTATGGAGTGGTCTTATGGATTCGTAATCCGTAAGGTGATGGGTGTATATTTCGGTAAAGGTTCATACTGATTGTCAATCCGTATGAAACTTATGGATTACGAGAAGGGCAAAATCGGTATTACACTATGCAGGCTGGGTATATTGAAAAAAGCGCTGCTGTAGGAAGCAGATCCCGAACGTCGAAAGGCTCCGCTCCCAGCGTGATAAGGGCCAGGCCCAAAGCCCACCACCCTTGCCGCGCTCCGTTCTCCGTGGGTCCCAAGGATCTACCTCCCCTTCGCCACCACCGGCTCCGTTCGTGACGAAACGCCGTAGGTACATGGATCTGATCCAATAGGAAGAGGAAGAAGTTGAAACTCCGAGTAGTGGCGTTAGGAAGAGTCGCTTAGTGAAGAAGCTTGGCGGTGATTTTGATAGGGTGGCTTCTTTGGAGAACGGGGGAGCTGAAACGACATCGTTGAAGAATCTGAGTAGCCGATTTGTTAAAGGTGGCGAACCTGTGAAGAAGATGGTGGTTGAAGCGGCAGAGAATTCAAATCGCAAAGCGAAGAAGATTACAATTAGATGAGGATAAAGATGCTTCAACAATCTATGATATATGAATTATGATATTATAAGAAAATTGTGAATATGATATATATGATGTTATAAGAAAATTGTGCTCTTCTTTCATATGAATCTGATGTATTATTATTTATTAAAATCTCTTTTTTATTTTACCTTATTTTTTATCCTTACTTGATTAAAGCAGATGAATAGTTATCATATCATTTGTTGTATTTATCAGTAATTTTCCCCTGGTCTCTACTTATTTATTGCAAATTTATGACATTTAATAACTATTCAAGAAGAGTTAATTTTCAAAATATAACGTGGATTTCATATTTTTATTTTAATTTAAATATATTTCTTTAATTCTTTAATTCTTTTTTCTTTCACACAATTGAACTTATCATTGAACATCATCGCTTGCAGACAAAATTTATTTGACCTAGTTTACTCTTAACAAGTTGGTTCATAATCACTCTGGAGGGGAAAGGGTAAGAGAGAAATAAGTGACAGAAAAAAAAAAAAGACGAGAGTAAAACAATTTTTGTCAATTTTTAGCCACAAAATTTTAAAATACATTTTAAAAACTTCATTCAAGTAAATTTTGTCATTTTCAACCATAACAAAAATAACAGCCACAAATATAGTAAAATAATAATAAAATTAACATTACATAATCATTTAACAACACAAATAGATAACATGAGCTAAATCTTAATAGAAAAGAATTAAGTGATCTTAAGTTCTTAAAAATAAAATTTGGAAACTAAAAACAGTTAACCCTTATTTTAATTTTTACATATAAATTATCCAAATGTATGACACATGTGATGTGGGTTTGTGACTTGGACACTTAGTGTGTTTGATTCATAACACATAACAAACCCTTAATTTACAAGATAAGTTTTTTATCATATGAATTATTTGATAGAAAATAGACAATACCAGCAAAATAATATTTAAATACCATAATTTATTCATGAAATTTTTATTTGCTATAATATTTTCCCTCCAAAAACAACTAAATTTTCCTATTTCAAAAATAAATTTGAAATAGTAAAAATTATAAGAAATACCAAAAATGATTTTCGTTTCCTGTGATTTATTTTTCAGAAATAGGAAAAATATTATTTTTTTGGAGGTAGAATATCATAGGAAATAAAAAGTCCATGAATATAATTATGTAATTTAAATATATTTTTTTTATAGAAAAAGAGATATTAATTTATTTAGAGATAAATATTATAGGAAGCGAATCTATTTAATAAATGAGAGAGAGATTTTTTTTATTAAAAGTGAATCTATTAATCTAAATAAGAAAAATATAATACATAAGTTGAAAGAATCATTAAAAAAGTATTTATTTAAATTAGGTAAAATTGAGTAATTAATTACTCACACGTTAGAAAAATCGGAAAAATATATTATTAATGCACATTTAAAAAAAAATCTAGAATAATATAAAATATCGGATCATGTTAGGATGATCTAAAAAAATAATACCATGAAATTATACCGGGTTTAAATTCTAAAACTTGAACCCGTAAAAGTAATCTTCCAGTTAAGTGGATGAATAGAGAGTGATAGAAAATTACAATTTACAAGATCAAATCTAGCTCAGTAGGGGGAACATTATAAAAAAGTTATATATAAAAAAAATGTAATAATGGCTCCAAAAAAATCCTCTCTCTTTGGATGAAGAAGCCCAAGCCCATAGCAAAAGGGCACCAAAATTTCAGCCGTTGGAGCGCCAACCTATCCCGCCAAGGGTCGTGTTCCCGCCTTCACGACCTCCTCTTTCTCACTCCCCTATTTAAGAAACACACCCTTCAGACACTCTTTTCTCAACACTTTATTCGCGTTCTCACCATCTTCTTCTCTCTCCAATCCCCATTTCCCAAAATCACATCATTCCCAACCCTACCTAACCCTAACCCTAACCCTTATCAAACAATGGTAGTCGCACTGGGCCCTGGGAAATTCTACGGCACCAGCCTTCCCCGCCCTCGCATCTACTCGGACGTCAAGTTCAACGACCACCGCGTCGACCCACCCGTTCCCGTCAACGACCCACTCATGTCATGGGCCGAGGAGGCCCACTGGTCCATGGGCGGCCTCAGCTTCAAGCGCCTCCGCCTCCAGGGCAAAATCGAAGGCAACGTGGAAAGGCTCCGCTCCCAGCGCGAGAAGTTACAGGCCCGCAGCCCAAGCCCACCGGCCCGGTCCGATCTTCGCAGATCCAAAAGAGCTGCCTCCCCTCTGACTCCACCGGCTCCGGTCATGACGAAGCGTCGAAGGTACATGGATCTGATCCAAGAGGAAGAAAAGGAAGAGGAACAAGAGGTTGTGGTTCGGAGGAGCGGTTTAGTGAAGAAGCTCGGCGATGATTTCGACAGGGTTGCTCTGGAGAACGATGAGTATGATACGGTGGCGTCGTTGAAGACGACTCGTGGTCGGAAATTGGTTAAGAACGGTGAACCGGTGAAGAAGACGTTGGTTGATGAAGTGACAGAGAAATCAAACACCAAAGGAAAGAAGAGTGCTGCAAGTGAAGCTGAGAAGAGCCCTGGGGCTAGAACTTCTCCCAGATTGGCTAAGCGCTTCTTGTAATTAGATGTTGCATAAATTGTGGTTTTCCTTTTACTTTGTGGAAGTTTCAAGATTTAGGGTTTGTTCAACAATTGGTACTTTGCAGTGAAGAGACATAAGAATGAAAGAGCAGATGACATTATATTTGCAATGCAATAGTTTCATAGTTATCTATCTGCATAAAACTAATGGAACAAATTGGATTTTTTTTAATAATAATTTAACTTAATTACATTCATATCTACATGGGTCTTCCTTGTAGATTTTGTTTATCAGTATGACACAATTTGAATTGAACTTTTTTATAAGAATATGTAAAATGTAATTCAAGCTATCACATGTACTCAACTAATCACTCCACTCCAATAATTTGGTGATGAAAAGTTGAAACCAGAAGGATATTGTACAAAACCCTGCCATGTGACCCCCAAGAAATAACCATATAGCGATTTCTATTCCATTATGTAATCTTTGTTTTGCACTGTTTTTGTTAACAATGTTCTTTGAAACTTACATCCAGTTGAATCCATCCCTTTGCATTGGCCAATCTGCAAGACTGTTCAATAAATACATTGGGAGTTGACGAACTTTCCCAGGGAACCATCCCATATTCATCAGAAAATTCCTTCATTCCCCCAACTAGGAATTGCCAAACCAGAGCACCCGCTCCGGATCTGTTTCTCTTAGCAGATTTATAAATTATGTCTAGAACAGCTCTATGCATTTTTTCCCGGTCGGACATGGAAAAGTTCTGATTCGTTTCTGATAGTCCAAATTCAGAGAACAAGACAGGCTTCTTCAATACTTTGTCACCATCTTCAATGTGCGAAAGCATCCACTTGGATACAAATTTCAGTTGATCTTCGAATACTTGCTCATGAAACCTATGAAAAAGTTAATAAATAAATAAATAAATGGAAAAGTACATAAAATTAGCTACATAAATCTGGATGTGTAGTCCTAGAATTAGATACAATTTGGAAGACAGATTTTAACAGGCATATGCATAAATAAATAGTTAATCACTTAAACATGACAATCTTAAGAGATAACCTAGAAACCTTCCTTCAGAAGGTTGTGCTCTGCAGCATTTCTCTTTAGTCCATTTTTTGTGTAACACTAAGCAAAACCTAAAACTAAAGAACATAGCATTCATGCAATTCTTACCAATGGTCAGGATAGATGTGAACAGAGGCGAAATCAATATTTGATATTTTGGAGTTCCGAATAAAATCAGAACCAAGTCTGGATGCCCAAAGCTCAGGGTTGACAGTTGAACTTTTTGGATCATTTGGACCATAAAAACCTTCGAGACCCACAGTCAACAGATGGTTCTTGTCAATCATTTTGACAAAAGTTGACATTTCGTCTATCCATCCCTGCAATTTTATCACAATTATGTAAGGCGTATACATATGTAAATAAAACAGAATGAACACTGCCTCCTTCCTTTTTCTATGAATTTGAAAGGAAGCCTTGATGCAATGGTTAGAGTTGCTGCCATGCCACTAGGAAGTCACAGGTTCAAGTTGTGGAATCAGCCTCTTGTAAAGGCAAGGTAAGGAACTAAGGATATCAAAGCCTTTTTTTATCAAACTCAGCCATTATTGTAGTTTTTGAAAGTTATTGATATTGCTAGCATACTTTTTCCATGAATATTTCAAGGGGTTAAAGCACAGGTAAAGGACTTACTTGTAGAGTGTCACCTGAAGGATCAGACATGCAACGAGGTTCATTAATCAATTCCCAACCAAAAATGGTGGGGTCATTTCTATATTCAATTCCAGTAATAGTATTTTTCCTTGTCAAGACAGTCTGCAGAAAAATTCAAAGTATAAATTAATCTTAAGAAAAGCTTCAAGGGTCGCAATCATGCAACTATAATCGAAATGATCAGTACAAAAAAATAAATGGTGGTCATACAATTTAGAAGGTAAAGGAAGGGGTAATTTTGATCCAGGGAAGGGGAATACATGCTTCATATAAAGTCATGAATCATGGGTTACAGATGAAGCCTCAGAAATAAGGTTATTTATTTATTTGTTGTATTAAAAATAAAGTCATGGATGGATCATCTGCAGTTTGAAAAAGAACTGCGCCCTGTGGCTGTTACTAATCTCACCATTCATGCAAGTTTTCTCCTCCTTTTAATATTAAAATTAAAGGAATGATTGCGATTATGCAGTTTTTTCAAAACTGTAGAGGCCAGGAGAAACTTATAGGGTGGAAAAATCAGACATTTATTAGTACAATGGCAGAACAAAATTGTCAAGAACCAATTATTCCCAAAGCTTAAGCTAGGATGTCAAGATACATGAATGGTTTATTACTTTTATGTTATATTTCTAACTCCCCCTCTTATAAGCTCCATATTTATCTTTCCCTCCCTTTCTTTGACACCATGTCATGAATCACCTATTCCAAAAACTTAAACTATCAGGTGAAAGCACATGAATAGTTAGTTTTATTACTTTATATATTTCTGACAATAACTACTTGTCTAGGGGAGTGTATATCTCTATTGCAATTGCAACTGCTATTCTAATAGTTTTATTTAAAATACTATTTTTTTCTTTGTTGAAATCAAACTATTGATTTAAATTTAATAAGAGTGGCAAAGGTTGCTAGATAACAATTAAAGGCCTTTGTTTATGCTAGAAAGGCAGGGTGCAGGGAAAAAAAATAAAGAAAAGAAAGATAGATAAATAGACATGTGTGTCGTCATACCTTGATGTAATTTTTGAAATAAGTACGGATAGATGGATCGAAGAAGAAAGAATCGTTGGACGAACTTAGCCCTACCCCTTCTTGCCATGCCCATTTGACATACTGACTCTTCCCACCATATGCTTGCAAATTATTCACTAAGCTTAGAAGGAGCCTAATTCCATGTTGCCTTGCTTCTGCTATTACATAATCCAAGGCCTGTCACCAATCACCCATCAATCCTCAGTATGATGTTCATTCATAAATAATAATACTGAACAATAAACAACTTGCTTACCAGTTACCGCATGCGCAAAAAGAATTACCAGTGGTAATACAACATAAGGCTTTTTTCATTTAATCAAAGCATAAAGAAAGGGCAGATTAAGTAAGCCATACATCTCCAAAAGCTTCTTTCAGATTCCTTTAGATTTTGTCATGTCTCATTAAATGATTTTTTGCCAAAAATCAGAAACACCACCGACACCATTTTTGAGACAATTTCACTGTTCATATAGAATCATCTAGCCAATGAACACAGGTTTTAGGAGCATAAATAAAAAAAAGAATAATATTTCAGTTATTTCTGCTTATTAGATACTAACAGAAACGGATACTGCGCACTACTTTTTACTTTTTTATTCTATCGCTTCCCAGGATCCATTAACTTAAAAGTTAAAACAATAATATTCAGCTCTAAAGACACAACTATATCATGATTCGTGTCATATTTTACAACTATCACAACCCAAGACTATTCCTTCCACAAATGAAGCCTAGTTTGGTAGCCTCCACCGCCCAATGAATTACAACCACGCGCTGATCCCCAGTTAGGCAAACACCAAGATATACACAATCACAAACATTCAACCCCAATTTCAGGAAGAAAAAAAAACAAAAACTGAGAAAGCTGCAAAAAAATTGAAGGGAAAACATAACCCCAAAACCCAAAAAGCAATTTCCTACAACACCAATTCGACACATGCACGCCCAAAACTAAACAAAATTGAGTCGGTATCCGACATGAAACTCAAAAAAAAAAAAGAGAGACACACCAAAACACAAAAACCAAAATTCTCGTAGCAACATGTTACAAAACTAGAAAACCACGAGGAACATACAAAAAAATTACCTGGAAAGCTTGTTCATCAAAACGACCAGGGGAAGTTTGAAGGGCATTGTAGTCTCCATCATTGAAAGCCCAAGTTCTACACACGGTGAGACCCATCTTAGCACCAGTTTTCATCATTTCCCGAACCTTGGATCTCGAATAAACATCCACGGATTGGACCATTAACCAGTAAGAGTTCCACCCATTGACATAAAACGCTTTTTCATCCAACACAAACTGTGTTCCATTTCTCCCCACAAAGCTCAATTCAGGGCCTTCCTCCAAAAAACTTAACCTTATGCCCCCGAAAGACATGTAAATGAAAACCACAAACGATGCAAAACCCAGAATGGGATAAAAGAGGCTATTTCCAAACACCATTATTTGGGGTCCGAAATTCAACCGATTGGGGAGGTTCCCGGGTACCCCTTTTGGCCCTTTGATCAAAGGGTCACCAATTCAGTGACTCTTGATGAAGATTGCTGAACCTCACACACCCCCACAAGTTAGTTTGATTGTTCTTCACACCCCAAATGGTTAAAGTGTCTAGATCTCTCTATGAGAAACTGACAACAGTGTGAATGGACTTGAAAGGGATTAACTTTAATGAGTTTTGCAACAAAAAAGAAAAAAAATCTCACTGAACCCAATGAGAATGCGTAACGAAACTTTGGTGGGTTTTTAAGTTGCCGTAATTCGGGGATTTATATAGGGTGAGCTGAGCGGAGGATAATAACTACTACTACTGTGCATGAAATGATGAAATTGTTATGGTTATGGTTGTGCTTCAAGTTCAACCCCACAGAAGGCAAGGAACTGAAAGAGAATCACATGTTTATCTTCTTTGAAATATAGTCCAAGTTAACAGCGATGATTGGGGTTGAAAAAAAAACTAGTGAGAATGACGGTGAGTGTGTGGTGAAATGTTTGCACCGAGTGAAGGAACCTTATACGGACACAATGTTATGTCCCCCCTGTTCTTGACCCAACCTTTATTCGGTATCAGTAACATCCTAATTAAGGAGAAGCATCATTCAATGTCACGTATGGCTGAAGCGTTTAACTACTACCATGTTAATCAATGCAGTCGATAGAATGAACTCAGCAAATTAAAATAAATATTACTTCTCCTTGTTCCCATGTGTTTATTACAGTTTTTTTAAAAAAATATTTTTGGTTGGAAGATTTCTTCAATGTATTTATTGAGTCTTAATTCTGCATTAATGTGATGTCTTTAAGCTTCTTTAACGTATTCTAGTTATTAATTTGAATTTAAATTTTTCGGCGACTATACGTATTTACGTTTTTTTTTGGGGTACAAATTTATGTTTTTAAATATTAATATTACTCTAATCCGACTGAAATTAAATTTGAATTCCTTAAATAAAATTTTAGATTCGAGTATTTTAGATACATAATTGAGAAGGAAATTTTCATTTAAAATGATGAATTTAGTTCTCCCTTAAGGATTAATCATTACAAAATTGGTAAATAGTTTGCGCTTACGATACAATAAAAAATATCTATGTTTACACAAATAAAAATAACTTAGTTGATAAATAAAAAGCAATATTGTTGACAAGGTGAAATGAAATAAACATTCATCTCAAAGTGCTTACATGAGTTACTTAACTTAAGTAGTATTGCTTAAATTTTTTCCTATTAGAATATATGACGCGAAGTTGTTTATATAAATAATAATTACTTAACAATATTATGTCATAAATAATATATTTTCAAGCATTGTAGAATTCATAAAATTAATTTAAATATTTACTTTAACAATCTTAGCATTGAAGGGAATTTTTGTTTGAAAGGTTTGAATCTATATGAAATTACAAGACCCATAAAATTATGATAAATAACTTATATAAATAATTATGTATTGTAAATATTCTAAGCATTAGCCTAAAGAAAGGTGTTCAGCTAAAAAAATTATGATAAATAACTCATATAAATAATTATGTATTGTAAATATTCTCAGCATTAGCCTAAAGAAAGGTGTTCAGCTAAAAAAATTGTTCATCAAAATGGATTTAAGCTGGTGGAAGATTCAGCTATCAAGTGATGTTAGCTAACAGATAAATAAAAGCATGGTTGGAGTGACATTCAGTTGTTTTCAACCTTCGTTTTCAAAATTATTTTTTTGTAACTTATGTGGTGAAAGCATGTTGGAAATAAAACCACCGCAATTGCAACGTTAATACAAACATGCTATAAGTTAGTTAAGCATGAGCAAAGTTGTTTGAAATTGAATAAAAGAGACTTCGTGGATTTTCAGGAGATTTTTTCTTTTTAATTTGAATTATAGGAAAATAGGAAGTTGTTATCAATTATTTGAAACTCAAAAGACAAGACCGGAGGCTTTTTAGAAGATGGAAATCATGCCTAGATTTTAGGAGAAGATTGATTAGAATTCACACTAATTAACCACCAAATGTAACTATCAGAATTAGCTAAATTAATGTAAATTTATTTGGCAAAGATCCCAACCATATTTTAGGTAGCTACTAGGTAAAAAAATGTGGTAGATTATAGATTTTAATTCTTAGTAAATATAACATGTTTGGGGCACATTTTCAATGCAAAGTTAGTGGCATTTTCATGTCAAAATAGATGGAAGATATAAAAGTTTATCTTTGTAGCTTCGAATTGATCTTGACCAAGACATATTTGTTTCAGTCTCGACCACACATTTTTAACTTAATCTCAATTAGGGCATTTTCAACTCAACATCACCTAGAGCATCTTTGACTCGACCTTAGTTAGGACATCTTTGATTCAACCTTGATTAGAGCATCTTTGGTTGCATATTTGTGTAACCCTCAACCGACACATTTTTTACTCAGTCTCGATAAGCTTATCTTCCTACCCAATGCATCTTCGACTCAACCTCATCAAGAGCATTTTTGGCTTAACCTCAGGAAAGACATCTTTAGCTTGTCCTTAGTGAAAGTATCTTTAGCTCGACATTAATCAATGCATTTTCAACTCGGCCTTAGCCAAATTAATTTCAATTTAGCCTCGGGTAAAGTAATTTCAACTTGACTTTGATCAGAGTTATTTCATATTAACTCTGGGCAAACACATTCTAGCTCGATCTCTACTTAAGTATTTTCAACACACCCTAGGCCAAGACATATTCATCTTAGCCTCCAATTGAAATTTAAAATTTAAAACTCATTGGTTGACCTAAACCCAAATGACCTTATAGGCTTTTTTTGTATGGGCCTTTGGACCCTATGTATTTTTTGGCCTTGATTCACATGGCCTCAAGGTAAAGTAGTTTCAATATAGACTCGATCAAAGTAATTTCACCTAAAATTTGGACAAAAGTGTAAAACATCTCTAGCTCAATCTTTATTAAAGTATCTTTAGCACAGCCTGGATCAAAACATCTTCATCTTGCCTTGAGTTAAAATTTTAAATTTAAAGGTCATAGGTTGCCCTAACCAAGATAACCTTATAAGCTTTATTTATATTAGCCTCCTATGGAACTTTTGGCCTTGATTAACATGAACTAGGGCCAAGTAGAGTAAGTTGGCATATTTGAACAACTTTAACTTAAATAGCACTACGGTCTCTTAATATTTCAACATGTATATTTATACACTCTTTTTTATTTTGTATGAATTGAACACAATATTAAAAAGTTTATAACATAATATATATTATTCAATCAACTAAGTTAAATTTCTTGGTGTATATTTATACACTCTACTTTTAAATTTACCTTTTTTTAAACAAGTTTTTTAAAAGAAAAGTGGTTGAACAAGAAGATAAGCAATATACACTTACATGTTAAGATGCAGTTCTATTCAAAAAATATTTCAAAATAAAATTCTAAATATTACATGATAAAATTCACTTTTAAATAAATTTTTGTTAATGAAAATGTGATAATTTTTATAAAATTTATTTATTTTCAACCTTGCATTTAAATACTGTGATTTTTTTAGGGACTTATATATATAAAGATGAAAAATGAATAAATCTTTTATAGGAATTAAAATAAAATCTTAATTTTTATAGATTAAAAATATTTTTAAGGTTAAAAATTATTGGTAAAAAAATATATATTTTGACATCAACCCTAGTTGAGTTTTTAATATTCGGATGCTGATCAGGTCAGCATATCAAAATCATACTTTCCTTTTTATAGTTACATATGATAGATAGCACGAATTTGCTCCAATTTTTCCATTTTGGAATGATTAACAAGGGTTCAATTTGAACAGCGTATAGCTCAATTTCTTAAAAGGAAAAGACAAGTATGAAGAAAAGTGTACACGAAAAGCTTTCAGAGATATGAATGATTGGTTGAAAGTTTTGGGGTATATGCTACGGCTGAAATGTTTTTGAACCACTTAATTATTTAAATATTTTTTTAATTTCTGTGCTAGAAATTATGATTGTGTACCTAAACAAAAAATGCATCTTTCATTCAAATGCATATCCATCTGTTTCTACAGAAACAACGCTGGCGCCCGGCAATATATAAATTTATGAAAATAAATCTTCATTTTAATTTCTAAAATTGTAAATATCAGATATTTTAATTTACAACTTTTTTATTTTAATGTAACTTTATATATCGTTAATTGCTTTAGTTTAATTTAGTAAAAATAATGAAAAATAAAAGGTTTATATACATTTTTTATTTTTATAATTTAATATTTTTTATTTTTGTTCTTATATTTTTGGTTTTGTTTTATTCATTGTAAAATCTAATTGTTTTATTTTTCGTTGTTAAAATACTTTTGTAAGGACTAATACAAAAAAAATTAAGAATAAAAATGAAAATAAAAATAAATTGTATAAACAAAAAATGTATTTAAAGCAAAATAAAATGAAAATAATCAATTCTTAAAATGACAACATGGAAATGCAGGTTTAATCAATTCGTATTATAATCTAACAAGGGAAATGATATTTTTCGCCCATTACGTTTTATCACAAAGCCTCGCATAATATGATTATGAACTGTAAATAAATAAGAGAATGATAAAAATTGTTTTACATATCATTCAATTACAAATTATCATTTGAATTACTTTAACATAATTATTTTAAAAATCAATAAATTTTATATACATATTAAATTATAATTAAATTATTATCTAAAACTTTTTATATTATCAAGTACATAAACTTTTTTTCTCATAAGATGTGAAGGATTAGTTGTGATTTTTTTATGTAATTAGTTGTGATTTTTTAAGCACGACTAGTCTTTATCTAGTGAAACTAGTTGAAAACTTTCTTTCAGCTGTAAAAGAAAAGTTGAAAACTTTCTCAACAATAGAAAAACTAGCTAAAAATTTAAAAAAATTGAGAGTTAAAAAATGTGGACGTATAAATTGAAAATTAGTGATTAAATTAAAAACATTGATTAAAATTATTTAATTAATTAGCTAATACATAAAATACTGATGTAAAAAACATATTTATAAGTTTGCATATATAATGATTAAAATTTTAATAAACTCATTATTAAGTAAAGTATATTTAATAAAGAAACAAAACATGTACATGTAATTTATTTAAAATAGATATTATAATTATCGGAAGGTACAAAGTTAGTTTTAAAAATTAATAGGATAACTCAATAAAAAAATATAACTCCTAACTTATAAGTCATATATTACTTAATTAATAATTTATTAAATCAAAACTTTTAATCAAATAGTGTTTTTCAAATAAAAACTTTATAATCAAGCTAATGGTAGCTTTAATATTTTTGTTAAATAAGCTTCTCAAATAGCTTCTAAATTACCAAACTGTCCTACTAATCGTGTATGGAACTTTTGTAAATTGCAAGGAACAAAGCTCTGCATTCACGTATGACCAACCCAGTCGTTCTAAACATGGTCCAGCTTCACTAGCTATCTTTATTGATTTGGATGAATTTCTTCGAGGTAGCGTGTACCAAACTAATAAAGGTGTGATAATTACCAATATAAGTTAGCAAAGTAACACAATAAACAACTCAATCTCAGTATAATATAACTAACATCAATCTTCGGTTTAATCCTTTTACAATCATGATTAGGTTGTAATAACTAGAAAAGCTAAAAAGTTCTTAATCTTTCTTTCCATAGAAATAACGAATCAGAAAAGGAAAACGGACAAACGAAAATAAAATGAGAAGTCACACGAAGCTTTTCAATAGACAAGGAATATTATTGTAAAGGGGCCATGTTTATATAGGAAGCCAAGGATCGTTCTCAATCTATGTCATTTGTTTAGGTACAATTTATTATATATCTTGGGATGATTTTCAGTTTGAGATTGAATGCGGGGTACAACTTATCCATCATAAACTAATCAGATTATCAGAAGCTATTATTGATGCTACATGGAATTGGTTAATGTCTTTTCAGTCAAAAAGACAAAGTTAGAAATCATTTTGCATTGACCAAAAGAAGCATGATTCATTTTTTTTCTTTTATAAGCTTGAAAATTAATCATATTCATATAGAATCAACCATGATATGATTCATGCACTTATTACGAACGATTACAATTTCCAATTACCACTTATGCTGAGGTTTTTTCTGAGTAAGCTTTTTAGCATTAGTTGAAAGCCCCTCTCAACAAGAAATTAAAGAACTGTGCTTTATATATATATATATATATGATGTCATGTGAAAATGAGAATGATAAATTTCAATCATTTGATTAAAATATTTTAAATTTAAATTTTATTTAATTATAAAAATTTTAAAATATTTATCAAATATGAAATCAAATATCTTAAAAATTTAATTTATATTATCCTAAAATATTTTAAACATATTACCATTACAACCATCATGACCATTTTTTGTCATAATTATAATGTTCATCACTACAACAACTATTAACCACTACTATCAACATGACTTTTGTCATCAACTTCTATCACCACCATTATTATCATTACATATAATGAGTGTACCATAAATTATTAGATATAACAAATTTATTGATTTATAATAATTATCTTAAAAATCATACTAATAACCTCCTAAAAAAAAGTTGATAATCTAATAAACGAATATAATTTAGTAGGCAAAACACACGTTTCAATTTTGTAGAGGTGGACATAACTTTCATTTTCATATAATAGATCTTTTAGAAAAGGGGTAAAAAAGTATAATCAACTCTGGTACCAACGGTGGTCAAAAAAATAGTCAACGGTCTATTACAGTATGAAACAAAAGAAAACGTCAATGGTCATCTTCAAAGGATAGTACTGTCTGTCTTGACCACATTGTGTTATTGCTTATCAGTTAAGAGTGCAAAGCTAGAACGGTAACCCAAATGTGAAATGTCTTGCTTTCAACCTCAAGCCACATGTTACTCGTTGTCCTTTGGGTACCTACCTACCCGCTACGTTTGTATCATCACTTTGCTGATTTGGTCTTATTTATTAGGCATAACTTTTGACCATTGGGTCTATCTCTCAACTTCTCATGTCATGTTCAAAGAAATAATATGAAACGTATAACAAAAAAAATGAAACAATTGTGTGTTCTTTTCATTCCCACTAATGAGTTATATCTTTTAATGTAAAATTTATGAATTCAAGTATAAATTTTAATTATATAATGAGTTATACCTTTTATTGAAACGTATAAGGAAGAGTTATTTTTTTTTTACAGGAAAGGAAGCGTTATTATTGTAAATATATATTCACGTTTTTTGTTCATCTCATTTTTATATAATAGTAACAATTTCTTTCTTTTTCCTTCTTATACTTACTATTACTTGTCATGTCTGTTTTTTTATTTTATTTTTTATTTTTATATGTCTCTTTCTATTACTCAAATTTATCTCAAAATGAGGTGGAAGTTGACATTTTACCTTTGAAGAAAGATGTGTGTATGTGTTTTCATATTCACATAAAGCTATTCCTTAAAAAAGAAAAACAAAGGACTGTAGCAGATTAACGTAACAACCACAGGCAACTAATCTAGAGGTGCAATATATACTAATAACAGTAAAGTCATTTTAATTCCAAACCGAGAGGTCATACTTTATTAAATGAACAAAATAGTTTATTAATTAATAATAAGAGTAAGTACTTTTCAGGCTTCCAATACTTTTTTTAATATAAATTAATAATACACTTGTGTCCTCACTTTGAAAAATATTGGATGGAAACTTCAATGTTAGTCTGCACCTACTGTTAAAGAGTATTACTGTAGTATGTTATAAAATTGTTAGTTCAATTATATCCAATAGTGAAAATATGTTTTTAGTCTCTCAATTATTTTTTAAAAATTGTTTTTAGTTTTTTAATTAAAATTTGATTGGTTTTTGGTTTTAAACTATTTTTCCATTATATATTTTCTAAATTAATTATACAATGAGTTTCTTATTTATGAAAATCCTTTCTTATATTCTCTGAGATCTATGATCTTTGGCTCAAATCCCAAATTTTATATGTGATAAATAATACAATAAGTAAAAAGAGATTGAAAAAATATGAAAATAATTATTAATGAAGTATTTACACTGTTAGGATATAATAAAAATATTGCTCTCTTTTTTTATTCATAAAAACAATATTTCTCTTCACATTTCACAAACACCAGCCAAGTTACTATCAATGGACACAGGGTGCAGCAGCTGCAGCATATATATGTTCAGGTTTACCTTCTCCACTATGCTATGATGTCGTGCTCGTGAGGTACCTCCAATTCAGTATTTAACAAAGAATACAACAACTAGAACTTGTACAAATGTGCATATTTTTAGTTGGTTGACTTTTTGTTGAATAAATAATCTGCACAGATATTTATTCCTTCTAGATACGGATTATGGTTGTGTATGATTTCATTTCATTTGTAGTTGCGGGTCTGTCTTGCTTACAGAATAATCAAATTGATCAGGAGAAAATATGCAATCTGGTCGGTTGGAAAATGCACAAGAAAATGTCAAAATTCAAATTCCATGTTATTATATAAATGCTTTTTATTTTATTTTGTGATTTTTCTCGCTTACTCCTAGTTTCAAGGTTCAAACAAGACTTTATGTCCCGGAGGAATAAACAAGTTCCCCCCTTTACAAAGAAAATTAGGGGATTCCATTTTTCCTAAAGGTTGTTATTTGATTGAGAGAAAATATTTATTTATTTTTATAAAGTGTGTGAAAATAATTAAGTGGTGGATGTCTTTCAAAACAAACATTGACCTAAATGTCCAGCGCGCTGAACCCTGCAAGCAACTTAGGAACTTGAGAATTAATGAAATTTGGTATTATTTGGATTTGGATGGGTTGAAAAAAAAGTGTGAAAAGAGGAAATGATAGTTAATCGGTCTCACCTCAATTTCCCCCATCTTTAGTGCCGAAAAATGGGGAAAGGGAATGCCAGTTTTCTTTCTTTCAAGTTTTAATAAATAAATTATAAATAATGTTTTATAACATAAAAAGGTGAAATCAAAATAATAAAAATAATGTTATATAAAAATATTAGAACAAAAGATTAATTATATAATTTTATTAATCAATTTAGTTTTATTTTTCTTCTTATTATTTTATCCCTGCAAATAATAGTTCTTTTATTCATCATTAAACCAATGATAACTGAATAAATTATTAGTCTAAATGATATTGAAATTTGTGTCTTTAAACAAAGTATTGTATTTTAAAAACATAGTAAAAAAA
This sequence comes from Glycine latifolia, assembly GCA_013407115.1. Lineage (NCBI taxonomy): Eukaryota > Viridiplantae > Streptophyta > Magnoliopsida > Fabales > Fabaceae > Glycine > Glycine latifolia. Next base: position 17,691,257 of record CM023953.1, on the reverse strand, counting down.
TAAATGCCACGGTAAGTATTTGGCAATGAATAATTTGATCGCATTGTTGGTGAAATCATGCGACTGAGCGGTCAGAGGTGCATACTCGTATGCTATGAATCTATGATTGAGTGATTTGGAAGTAGTTCGATTATCGATTTTGCTTTCCTAAAAAGGATATTACAATTATAACTCCTCTAGTTCAACTTCAATAGAAACTACTGTATTTCTGAATTCTTTATGCTTTATTGCCTACAGACTTCAGTTTATTGATTTGACTTTTGAAGATTGATATATTACCATATTGAATAAATTAACTTCGTGAAGCTCATTAATTTATTTTTCTTTTTTATGGTTCAAAGCTTCAAACTTGCAAGCTTTTAGCAACAATTTGCTAAATTCACAGCTGACACAAGAAAAAAAACAATACCAACCTCCAGAACACATACTTGAAGAAAACATTGTTTAATTTGAGACAAAGCAAAAGACAAAATAGCTTGTAAAATTAATTAACCATAAATAGATTACACTAACGTACGATTGATTGAATATTGTTAATACGGATCAGCGGGTACAACAATTTCACCTACCTAATCTAAATCTCACTCTAAAGTCTAAACAAAATGCTAAAAAATAGATCAAGACACTTAACCAGATCAGAGCCACCACATTCTGCAAACCCCCACATACCAAAAGCCTACAAATTAATCACTACACCAAACTCACACACCCAATTCAGTCAACACCTTTCCCATTCGTCCTCCCAAGAACAAAGTACCCCAAAACAGCACAAACAGCAGCCACAACATTCCCTTCTTTCAGCAAAACCTTCATCACAAAACCAAAAATCTCTTTTGTAATCATTCTCCCCTCCACAACCAAAGTTCTCTTAGGCTTACCAAAGAAAGCCAACAACACCACTATGGCGATCCACGTGACCAGAACCGCAGGCACCACCACAGCGAGACCTGCAACCATCGAAAGCACCCCAAAAACCGCACCAAGAAGCACCGACGCATAAAGTGCTGGCCACCATGAGGTTGTTGATGACTGATCAGCTTGCAACTTGTACCACGAAATCATGGACTTGAGGAAATTCCACGAAAATGTGAAGAGCAAGCCATAAACAAGCACAAAAATGCACACCCAGGTTCTTCTTTTGCTCATGATTTGAAGCAGTAACACATAAAAGGAAGGTGATGATGTGTGAATTGGTGAAGTGGCTTGTTGCTCCTCTTCTTCTTCCACTTTTACCATGGACATGACAACAAAACAACCTCGGAAACAAAACACCAAACTGGTTTTGTTTTGTTTTCTCTCCCAAGTTGAAAACTTTTTCGTGCTACTCCATTGTTCTGCGCGTTTTGGTTCTATTCTGGAATCTGGGTACCTCTCTCTCTATTGTTACTACGCTATCTCTCGCTTTTTTTTTTAGCACGCTATCTCTCGCTTTTGAGAACATGGAAATGAAGATAATGCAATAACATTGTCGGTAATTTATTTTGATGCACGCGTGGAGTGCACTTTCTTCTTGGTTGCCTCACGTTTGCGTGGTCCCACGCTCTTGGAGAGTGGGGGAGCATCATGGTTGTTTTTTTGTTTTGGGCTTACGGAGTAAAGCGCATGTCGTTTATAATGCATGAAGTCAAGAACGACAGGTGAATCGATTCTCTGTTGTCTATTGCTTTGGCGCTTTGTCTCTCCAGATTTTTTCACTTTTCCATTTTTCAGCATATCGATTTTGGAACCACATTTCTTCAGGTGGTAGTGTTTAGTTTTTTTTTGAATTTGAGATGAAATTTTAAAAAATTGGTCTGAATTTTATATTTTCACTCTCTTTTAATTTTAAATATTTTATCTCTTTTCACTTTCGTACATTTTTCATTTATTCAAACAAAGTGATGCCTTAGGGAGGGAAAAATGAAAATCATGTCAAGCATGCCCAATTTCCCCATATCTTCTCTATCTGAGGATCTTTTTTTTGTTTGCTAGTTGCTAAACTACACTGACAGTAATGCATCAAGGACTGTGCTCGATATAGTGAAAAAGGGGGGGGGGGGGGGGCCGGGGGCCGGGGGGGTGGGGAATACAATTCTGCTAATTAGTATTCTTTAATTCTAAAGATACTGATTAAAAAATTAAAAATATATATTATAAAAATTATGAGAGGATAAAAAAAATGATGAGGAATATAATTTTATGTGTTTTAATAAAAAAGAAAATTCCTTTAAGTTCTTTAACCATGTTTTGAGTACTGATTTGTGTTTGGAAAAAAAAAATCTGCGAATGAAGTATAATACAAGTAACTTTAATTTTTATTATAACTTTGCTTTTGTTGGATTCTCTTTTTCTACGGTCTGCCGCGACAGAAAATTGATGCCTCAAGGCAACACAAGCGAGACATGAGCCGTTTTCTATATAATGTGATAAACCAACTAATCTACAAGGAACTTAATTAAAAAATTCTGTTTATTTGATTGAATGAAACTCAGTTCCAGATTTGGGAATATCAATATCTTAGAAGTTGCATTTGACATTGTGTAAAAAAAAATTGCATTTGACATACTCTGTCTTAGGAAAACAACCTTTGTAGTGTAAGGTCTTTTTTTTAAAATGTTATTGGTATCAAGTTATTTTTTTATGAAAGTAATAATAAATATTTTTCAGTTTTTATAATGTAAGGTATTATTTAGGCCTGAAAAAGATTCAAGCATGTAAAATTTCTTATGATATTCTTATTTATGTGCATAAAAAATGGTTAAAATATATTTTTGTCATATAAATATTGAAAAGTTTGAAATTTATCCTTTAAAAAAGTTTGATATATTTTTTATCTTTGTAAAATTAAAATGTCTTGTTTTTTTCTCGGAATCATATTTGGACGAATTTAAGCCTACATGGTATTTTTTAAAATTAAATTATAGGCTAAAATATATTTTCATCCTTATAAATATCAAACTGTTTAGAATTCGTCATTGCAAAATTTTGAGTCTTTTTTCATTCTCGAAAAATTAAAATATGTTACCTTTTACCCGGATGTATGTTCAGGTATTCGAACCTACGTGTCACTCTTCATTGTTCCATTAATGGCTATGAGAGTGGGTCACTCTTTTGGGGGTTAAAAATGACCACAAAATGCCAAAAAAACTCACAAATTTGTAAATTCCTCTTTTTAACCTCATTCTTCCCTAACTTTTTGCAGCTTCTCAGTCCACCAAGCTAATCCAAGAGAGATGAATTCAAAAGTTAGGTTGTTGAGTTTGTCGACGACATTTCATTCCAATAAAAAATTAGAATTGATATTTATAACATTGAGTTTAGAAGTGAATGTGTTAAGTTTTCAGAAGGAAGGGAAACTCAAAGAAGAATAAGATAACAGGGTCAATAAGGTGGTGTTGATAATTGGAGTTGAACAAAATATTTAAAAAATAAAAACAAAAAAATTGTTTATTCAAATTCAAAAAAGATGAAGAAAGTTAGGGAAGAATGAGATTAGGAAAGAGAGATTTTATAAATTTGTGGATTTTTTTTTTTATTTTGTGGTGATTTTTAACTCATGGAAGACACCCACTCGCATAATCATCAATAGAATCAATGAAAGAGTGACACATAGGTTCGAATACCCAAACCTACATTCGGGTCAAAAAGTAACATTTTAATTTTTCAAAAATGAAAAAAAGACTCAAAATTTTGAAGGAATGAATTCTGAACATTTTGATATTTATAGGGATGAAAAATATATTTTAGCATATAATTTAATTTTTAAAAAAGGTCAAGTAGGCTCATATTCGAGAATGAAAAACATAATGAAAATTTTGCAGGCACGAATTTCAAATTTTTTGATATTTATAGGGACAAAAAAATATATTTTAGCCTAAAAAAATTAAGACAAGACTCTATTTGAATAAGTTTCCTTATAAATATTTATGAAAAAATAAAATAAGAAAAAATATTTTAACTTATAAGATAAATTTATTTTTATTTTATTTTCTTAATAAGTGCTTGTTAAAAAATTTATTCAAACAGAACCCTAGTAGCAATATAAATTATAGAAATGTGATAATTCATACAATAATTTATATAACATTTTTTTGTTTTTATCTTTTTTCATCACATTATTTGTTGTAGGAGATTTGTTGGAGTGGAAGTGTGAGTAATACGTCACACATTGGTTAGAGATGAATTTATCCAAAGATGTGTAATAGATCTTATCCATATACCTTATGATTTAAGGTTTTAAGAGAATATATGGTGTTTTAATTCTCTTGATAGTCATTATATAAGATTATTAACTCCTTAATAAATGTGATTCAATATTGTTAGAGTGCAAGTATAAAATGTGAAAAAAATAATTTAGGTAATAAAATTTATGAAATAATGATAATTAAGTGATAAAATATGTAATTAAACATTTGTTCTATGTTCAAAATAAAATATTAAAAAAAAACAAAGTCTTTTTTCATTATAATTTTACAATACTAATAAAGCATTAGATTTTTTTCTTTCTATTATACCCCTAACTATTTATTATCGAGTGAGAAAATTAAAGAGAAATATACATGAGAGATAATATAATTATTATGATAAGATATATATTAGGAAATCAAGTAACACTTATCTAGATCTTTTTTTATAAAAATCAAAATAGAATTTTAGTTTAGTCCTTTTAAAAAAATCTAGAATCTCTTGGGCATTAATAATTTTTGTCACAAAAATATTTTTAATTATGAGTAATTTATTTTCTGTTCAATAAATAGTAAGTAGAATACATTGTTGTAAACACTTTGAAATCTAACTTTGTATTGTGCAAGGAGAATCTTAGAAAACTTTACTTTGACTATTTACATACATAACCAATAAAAATATTAAATACTAAATATATTCATGAAGAGAGATTAAATTAATTAAAATTAATACATACATTTTAAGAAATAAAAGCATTTTTTAATAAAATTAACACAAACATTAAAAAAAAAGTGCATCTAAAAAATATCAGGGATAATTTTGAAAAATATATAAATTTAGGACAAATTCAATTTATTTACCAAGTTAACTAATTTTTAAATTTTGGTGAATTAGTGAAAAAAGTAAATTTTAAATTTTTAGTTATATGTCATTTTGAAAGTTTAAGACAACATTAATTATTCATTTGTCAATTATACCTTTGTTTTCTACCTATTCTGTAATTAATTTACCCACAAACATTTATTGTGGAGTAAAAATGAAAAAATAAAAAACTCTAAAATTATTTTATTAAAATTAAGAAAATTTATTAGTTTCTACGTAAAAACTTTGAATTGAGATATAAATGAACATATGAAGTAAGTTTAGTGACAATATTTTAACACTATAAAACAACTTTACTTTTATCATTTAATCCTAAATTATTATCATGAATTATTATGTATAATAAATTTATTAATTTTTATATAATTATTTTAAAAAGTATACTAATATGTATCATAAGTTGGACTTTATATTATTTTATATTAAAAAATCTAACATATTTATTATAAAAAACATTTATGTATTCTTCTTACTATTTAAATAATTACCTTTGACGTTATACTAATAAATAATAATAATACGTAACTGAGTAACAATACAAAATGATTTTATATTATAAAAAAAATCTAACATATTAATTATATTAATGATTTCTTTGTAAATTACTGAATTGGTAAATTTCTGCCTAAACTAAAATATTATCAATCTTTTGTTAATTTTTTTTCCTCCCTAAACTTAAAAAATACTATTATAAACTGTTTGTTTTATTTCTTAAAAATTTGTTGAAATTCTTTGAAACTTTAATTTGGTTTTTCCTTAAAAATTTGATTAAATAAAAAATCTTGAAACAGTTCATGAACTCATATATATATATATATATATATATATATAATATTTTATTAATTTTTATTATATAAATGCTATTTTTTAAGAAAGAAAACTAATCCGTCAAAGGGGGAAAAATGAAAAATTATTCCTTCCACACCGTCAATGGCAGACTCTTGGCCCGCAGAGAAGAGAGAGAGAAGGGTCTGTTGACTGAGCTTAGTCGGTAAAAGCCGTCGTGTAAGGGAGATAATGTTTCTCTTTAATTTATGAATACGCGTTGAAATTTCATCCTTACACAAACCCAACACTTTATTTGTTATTAAGCTTATCACCAACCATTCCATTCCATTCTTACCCTTAATCCCTTTCTAACTCAAATATAAATTTTTCCCCTTACCAATTATTTTTTGTTGATCAATTTAATGATTCATTGTCTTCAAGTGGTAGGATCACCATCACCCTCTTTTTTTGAATGTTGACAATTTATTGGGTAGTGTTAGTGGAGGGTTTCTTAATTGCGTCTTTGATTGGAATTGCTGACTCTGTAATTGGGTCAGTTTGAAAGTTTCAAAAGAGGGCAGAGGAAGCGTGGGTTTTCTTATTCTTTTGTTTTTAAGGGTTCAAGGAGGAGAAATTTCCAGCTTTGTTATTGGAGGGGGACGAAATATTGATGCATGAATATTAATTGGTCAGTTGCATGATGGAGTTGTAGGTGGAGGATAATGATCCTGGTTATTGATTGAAGGATAATAATATATTGCATAGTAGTTGAATTTGTATAATAGCTTTGTGCTGCAACATGGGGTGCATAGCTTCCAAGAGTGCAGCTGTTGAAGACAGCAGGGAAGGTGTGGCAAAGGAATTCACTTCATCTAGCAAAAGGGCGGCCTCGAAGATGAAAGTTTCCGTGTTGAATTCGGAGAAAAGGGTCGATGGGGTTTGGGGAAAAGATAAGATTTTAGATGGTGCTGATATGAAAGTTTCATTGATTGACAAGGAATCCAGTGGTTCGATGCGGTTGAGTAATAATAAGAACGGGAAGAAGAAAAAGGAGAAACCTGAATTGGCTGTTCTTGATCATCCTGGTCTTGGAAGGGTTCCAAAGGGTTTAGAAGGAGAGCAAGTTGCAGCAGGGTGGCCAACTTGGTTTTCTTCTGTTGCTGGTGAAGCTATCCAAGGGTGGATACCACGCAAGGCGGATACTTTTGAGAGGTTTCATAAAGTAAGTTATCACCTTGGCTGCTTAGTTTGTGATTGCCTTATAGTTCCACTGTTGTGTAGTTAACTGATTATTACTACCATCATGTGAATGCATTAATGTTGGCGATTGTAATGTAATGGCATTTTACCATGCAGATTGGCCAAGGAACCTACAGTACTGTGTATAAGGCTCGTGATTTGACTGACCAAAAGATCGTTGCGTTGAAGAGGGTGCGCTTTGATAATTGTGATGCAGAGAGTGTCAAGTTTATGGCAAGGGAAATCTTTGTTCTGCGTAGGCTTGACCATCCAAATGTAATAAAGTTGGAAGGCTTGATAACATCGAAGACGTCTCGCAGCTTGTACCTTGTTTTTGAATACATGGAACATGATCTTACAGGACTTGCATCAAGTCCTAGCATTAAGTTTTCTGAACCACAGGTAGTGATGATATCTTTTTATTCTTGTAGTCTTATGTTTTATATGGAGTCAAGATTCTTCTTGTTTAAATGTAATAAAAGTATAAAACCATTCATGGATTTACACATAACAACTTGAGCTTTAGGGATAATTGGTCATTGACATGGTATCAAAGCTTTCTAAACAAAGTTGTTAGGAATTTGATCTTTGCTGCCCATATTCTTCTAAACTGAAAAATTGAATTTCCACACATGGTAAAATTGGGCCTGTGCACTGTCCATAATTCAAGCATGTTAGAGAGGTAATAAAACCAGTAATGAGCCTTTGCCTAATAGCTTAAGCTTTTTATATAATTGGGCATTGACATTATTTAATGTTGGGAAGCATTTATCCTTATTGGAGTTCTTTCTGAAATAACTGTCCTTGCTCTTGACTATACTTATATGTCTAAAACTCTAAGTGATGTTTCTTATATATCAGGTTAAATGCTACATGCAGCAGCTTCTTAGTGGATTGGATCATTGTCATAGTCGTGGTGTCCTCCACCGCGACATAAAGGGCTCAAATCTTCTCATTGACAATAATGGCATCTTAAAGATTGCAGATTTTGGTCTGGCAAATTTTATTGACCCCCATCACAAGGTTCCATTGACCAGCCGTGTAGTAACTCTGTGGTATAGACCACCAGAACTCTTACTTGGAGCATCTAGTTACGGAGTTGCTGTGGATTTGTGGAGCACTGGTTGCATACTGGGGGAACTATATTGTAGCAGACCTATATTACCTGGAAAAACAGAGGTATGCAGTATGCTACTTCAGAATCTAGTTTTCATCATTTACTCACAATAACTGCCTTCACTTGGATTTTTAAGTGGTCTCTTCGCTGATATGCACAATTTCAATTGCCAAAGCAATATATTCTATCTTAGACTGGTTGTTAAAATTCTCAAATTGATATTGTACAGTTATAGAGCTAGGTACCTGAAGTTAAACTTCTGTTCATTGTAGGTTGAACAATTGCATAGGATTTTTAAACTTTGTGGCTCACCATCTGAGGACTATTGGCGCAAGCTGCGGACGCCACATTCAACAGTATTCAGGCCTCCTCACCATTATAGGCGTTGTGTTGCTGAAACATTTAAAGAATATCCATCTGCTGCCACAAGGCTTATCGAAACCCTACTTTCTTTAGATCCCACACTTCGAGGAACAGCAGCTGCAGCCCTTAAGAGTGAGGTAAGTGATTTTATGTTTACAACAAGTGGAGTACTTATGTAACCTGATTGAGATTGGACTTCATTCTTAAACAATGTACTTATACTCGTTGTGTGAGATTTGAGTACCATTTTCTCAGCTTCATGTGTGTGCTTGTGATCATGAAGCACTTTTTGCTGTTTCCTGCCTTTATGTACCTTATTGAGTAGAAAATAATTATCTAAATTCTTATGCGATGTTGTTATTCAATATACTGAAGGAACTTGTTTCCTTTCTAACCTTCTAAGAGGCCCTTGATTATCCATTTTGATATTGCCCCCCTTCATTGACAGTTCTTTTCATCGGAACCCCTTCCTTGTGATCCATCAAGCTTACCAAAATATCCTCCCAGCAAAGAGATTGACACTAAATTGTGGGAAGAAGCAACAAGGTACCGGCTGTAGGATGATAGTTTTATATTTAAAAAAATGTTGAGGCAAAGGCAATTTGTTATATTATGTTCAATAACTAATATTATATGACGTGATTTTAACTTATCTCAGGTAATCAAGTTGATTTTGGATTGATTGTTAAATTTGAATGTTTAAATCTTTTACATGAGCAAAAGCAATATCATTGGTCACTCTCGTACATGACAAAAGAAATATGTATATGTTTGATTTCTAAAGCTTTTGTAGGCATGCAACTGTAAATATGTGTTTCATGATTAATGTTGAATTTGCTTTCTGCTCCATGGGCTTCATCCGTTTGTGATAGAGGGAGCCTTTGTTACCTAAGACTGTTGTTAACAAGTATAGATTTTTGTTTATCATCTTAGGCATGGAGCTGATAGGGAAAAGGAGCAAAAATTTAGACCAGGAGGTCGACAAGAGAAAGAACCTCAGACATTTATATTATCCAAAGACAGTGCCGACTCTCGCATATCAATGCAGGTAATTCAAGCAAGCTTAAAACCAGTTTCTCCTTTTCATCTTAGTCGAAATCAAATTATATGACCTGCATCTGTTGGGTACCTTTGGGCACAGTGTTATAACTTATACCAAATAGTCTACATCTAATGACCATGAAATTGGGGGGGACAAGAAAACGAAAAATCTGGAAGATTTGTACGTCTTTTGATTCAACTTATAGATCAGTTTGTTAATTTTTGGTCTGTAAAGGTTTAATGCTTTGCTTTTCGGTGCTCTTTGAGTATGACCTACAGACCTAGCCCCTGCTAACTATATTATGACAATTTTAGAACACAAACCACTGGAGGCTAGTTCAACTAATTTTTGAGTCAAATGGGCCCTCTTCATATTTAAAAATAAGGTGCAGAGGAGAATAATAAAATAAAGTTTCTGCGAGTTAGAATTTTATTAGGGCTGGTAACAAAAGCAGCAAGAAAGATAATTTTTTATTGACTCAACATAGGGGAAATCCCGCTAGAAAGCAATACACTGCTCCAGATGTTTCAAGAAGTCTGGATCCACTCCTTATTTAGCATTTACCAAAGGTCCCTCTAGTTTCAGTAGTTTAACTGCTTCTTTGCTAACCATAGTTGAGATTCCTTTTATATTTGTGCAATTGAATAGGCCAAAAGGAAAATGCGTCCATCTCCCCCATTTTGCCTTGTCTACTGCCTTGCATCCTGTCACTTTCTCAATATATCATAATTTTATTTGATGCAGCAAGGGCAACGCCTTCCAAACTCAAGGAGCCAGAATGAGTTCTTCAATCCTCACAGAGAACCTGTGTCTGGACATTTGGTTTTTCCACAAAAACAGTCAGAAGATCATAAAGAAACGCTAAGTTATTTGTCTGGCCCTCTTTATCAGAGGCCTTTGCATTCAGGTCCATTGGTTCCAGGTTATGGCTGTGAAATGGTCGGAAGGGAAGTCGGTGAGCGGCCTCATGTTTCAAACAAAGTCAACCTACCAAAACTATCTGGGTTAGTGGCATCTAGGACTTCATTGTTTGGAGATCAAAAACAAAATCCAGTTCCCTCGAGGCCCCGAGAAACAATTGAAGTACAAATATCTTTGGAGTCAACTAATGGATCAGAGTCAAGAAGAAGGCATGATAACAAACGCCATTCTCAGAGAATTGATCCCAGGAAAATTGAAAACGGAAAAGTTTCAACTGAAACCTTAATTCAGGTTAGTTTTATCTATTATTATTGTTTCCTTCCCATTTATTCGTCTTTTTGCTTTCGTAATTGTCAGCATTTGTTAGTGAATGGCTTTGCTAGCTATCAACAATTTTTTTTGTCCCTACTTTGCCACATTTTCGTAATTTGTTTTCATTTGTTATTTATCTTGGGGTTTTGCTGGTTATTGATGCTGGTCCCTATTTCAGGATGGGCATGGATCCATGGGAAACAATATCTACCACCTCTCTGGTCCGTTACTGGTTTCATCAAACAACATAGATCAGATGCTCAAAGAGCGTGATCGAAAGATCCAAGAATATTCAAGACGAGCAAGAATGTACAAGTCTGGTGAGATAGCTCATGCAAAGCAAAATTAGGATGATTCATAGTCAATTACAATTTTTTTTTTCCAATTACGCAGCTAGATACATTTTTTAATGACAGCAATATTTATCTCAAAATTATAGAAAGAGAGGGAAAGGGGGGAAAGTGTGTTCATGCACGCTCCTCTTGTAAATTACATATATAGTGTAAATTGCTAATAAGAATTTGATGTTCCTTCCATTCTTCATGTTCTATCCTTTTGTACATGCGATCCAATTTTGAAAAATTGAATTACTAAAGCTCCATTTGTTTGATCTCAACAACTGCTTGAATTCCTAATCATTTTCCCAGCCCAGTAGCTCGTTGCATGTGAAGCTAAGTAATTTAGTTCATGATGATTTCATCATGATTGTTATTGAATTCTATTATTCTATACTTTCTAATAATGATCAATTTTTTTATTTTGGGTTTTTAATAATTTTTTTTGTTACATTGGATTCTTAATATATTAGAATTTTTGTTTTTGTTGAGTTTCTATTACTAGTTAAGTAATAAAATGACATCATTTCAACGGCTGATATATATTGAGAAAATATATTTGAAGACTAGATGTGTGATAATTTTTTCTTTTTAAATAGGATCGTTGTTTCAAGAATTTCATTTAATCAAATTAAAGCAATTGAATACTCATTCACCTAATGAATTCCAGACCTTTTTTAGCAGAATTTTATATGACAAAATCTCATTAACAAACTCTAAGAAATCAAACTCCAAAGTCATTCATCTTTTGTTTTGTTTTGTTTCTTTTTTGGTAATGAACACAAGTTTGATCCAAACAAGCTAGACCTTGAAATTCTCTATTCATTACAACGGGATTCGGATAACCTAAAATCTGCAACTAGTAAAAAGCTGAAACACTATCCGTTTTCTCTGGTGATTTCTAATTCTGATCCTGGAAAAGTACTTGAGCCACTTCCAGATGTCCTAGAATTAAAACTGAACATCTTAACTTCATCAAAAGAAGGGTAACCCCTGTATGTTAAAGCACATTCAGCTCTAGACCACGTAGCAGCTGATTTTATTTTTCCAAGAAAACTCATCTCTATGTTTTCTTCATCAGACTCAGTGCTGTCAATTTCCACCTCCAAAATTTTCACAGCCTGCCTCATAGTTGGTCTAATACCAGGGTCTGAATTTGAACATAACAGACCCAAATGAAGCAATCTCTCAGCTTCCTCTATGGTGTATCCGCCTTTAGCCTTCAACCTTTCATCAACAGCACTGTGCAATTGGCCTTGCATCATTAGGGACATCAACCATTCGATTAGCCCCGGTTTATATTCTTCAATAGGTCTTCTCCCACAAACTACTTCCAACACTAATATTCCAAAACCAAACACATCAGACATAGTTGACGCCCTTCCTGATCGAATCACTTCAGGAGCAATGTATCCTACTGTCCCTATTACTCTAGTTGTGCTTACCACTTGTCCCTGATGATCATGCATACGAGCCAATCCGAAATCTCCCAGCCTTGCATTCATGTCCTTATCAAGTAGAACATTGTTTGCTTTAATGTCCCTATGCAAGACCTTAACTTCCCAACCCTCATGCAGGTATAGAATCCCTGCGGCTACATTTTTCAAAACTTGAATCCTCTCTTCCCATGTCAGCATCAATCTCTCTTCACACTCAAATATCCTTTTGTCTAAACTTCCATTGGTCATGAAGTCATAAACTAGAATCAAGTTTCCCCTTTCTTTTTTGCACCACCCTCTCAATCCTACTAAATTTCTGTGAGTCATTCTGCCAAGGCTTGAAACCTCAGCCAAGAACTCTCTCATCCCTTCTTCCCTTTCTTGAGGGATTCTCTTGACTGCAACTTCTACTCCATGCAAAACCCCTTTATATACCTTCCCGTTCCCTCCAACAGCAATCACATTCTCTTCAGAAAACCGCCTTGTTGCTGCATCAATTTCATGGAAACCAATCCTGTGAGGCCAATACTCCAGTTCCCAATCTTCAACTTCTTCTTGTGCCTTTCTTCTGCGGAGAATGAAAACTGCTACATAACCCCAACCAATTATTAACACACACACAATACTGGTGACACCTACAGCTAAAGCTCGTGCTCCAGAAGACCACCTTTTATGATGAACAAATGAAGGCAAATTTTTTGTCACTAATGCATCACCAATTGAAAAATTTGAATTGCTAAAACTCCAAGCAAGAATCTTAGCACTGTCGATTATCCTCCCTGTTGCTGCGGTGAATCCAATGTATATTTCATCCATAAGAACCCCTGATAGGTTAACATTACTTCTGATAAGAGGCACTCTAGGCTTCTTTTGTCCCGCCCGAGCCATAGTGATGTTAAGCTGGGAGTGCATAAATTCAATCCATACCTGATAGTTTTCTCCATTTTTTATATCCAACACCTTAAATTCTTTGTCACCTTTTCCACCCCAATAACCAGCCTCGTGCGAAGTTAAGGAACGAAGCGAGTTTATGTCAACACCAACATGATTGTCACTTATATCGTTGAACTCTTCTTCATTTTTAACCGGATCAAACTCGACTCCAAAAATGTGGTTCTGAGGATTGCCTTCATTGCTGCGATTGAAAAGACCAATATATTCCGCTGAGGTTGTGCCATTTACACCTCTTGATGGCGTGAATAGGAAGACAAAGCCATGACCAGTGATAAAGTTTTTAATGGGGACAATTGAGAAAATGAAGGAGGTCGCAAAGGGGAGAAAAGTGGAAGAGTTGGCTAGTTTGGTAGGTATTTTCTGAGGGTAAAAAGCACGGCCTATGGAGAAGAAACTTTGATTTGTGAGAGTAAGAATGGAGGTCTGAACAGAGGCATTTCCATATAGGATGATATTTGTGGAGTTGAAGTTTGTGTTATAGACAAATTCGGTAGTGGAAGCTGAACTAAAAATGGTTACAGTGTGAAGAAAAATGAGGAGGAGCTTTAGTGGAGACATTGGCAAGGGACTGAAAATGGAAGAAAAACTTTGCCAAATTGAAATTGGTTGCTGCATATATGTGAATCTTCAGCTTTTGTTAACCTTCCAAGAGTATATAGGAAAGGTAACGGTTGATTCCGGCCCACACAGGTCATAAGTCATTGTTATTTATTGCCAGTCAACACATCAATTCAAACATGTTCTGGCAATTTTGCATTTATTTCGTAGAAGGACCATGATTAAGGTGAACCACATACGTAACACTAATCGCCAAACCAGCCTTAGATATTTGTCTTATATACATGTGATACATAGGTGTGCTTGGCAAGGAAAAGTAAAGAAAAGGAAGAGTTGAAAGTGGTAATGTATTCACATAAAGGTTACATATATTGTCATTTTCCAACTCCAGTACACTGGTCTTTATTTCGCTCTCGGCTAAGAGGCAAAGAAAATGAAGAGAAAAAAAGTTTGGGTTAAAATGAAGAATAGAAAATTATTTTTTCTACGGAAGTGGGTTCCATTAGCTTCATTTTTCTCATTTATCATTAGGACAGCTTAGATCATGATTCTTTGTTGCATTACAACACGTGTATCTATCGTTGAAAACAAAAATCGTCTGACTTAATAGTTACCAAAAGACTTTGTATGCTGTCATCATGTAGAAATGTGTCAGAATATAATGAAATAACAATAACAAATTAATTTTTATGTTACATTTAAGATTTATCCAAGAAAGAAATTTGAACATAAGCAGTATTCAAAGAACTAGAACACCAAAGAATTTTTTTTAAAAAAAGTTAGCACCCCAAATTTATATAAACCTTAGCAGGCTCAGTCGTGGACACTTGAGATCACTATTCTAGCGAAACTCTCAAGACTTTTGGAGCAACAAGTGCTTGCACTTTACAAATGGAAATGTTTGTCACTTGACAACAGAAGCCTTGGCTATGTGCAATCTTAACATCAAGATAGTGACTGAATCAATTTCAGCTCTCACCTTCCTTCTGAGACAAACTCTGATTCTAGCTGCGGGCTGGGACAAGAGATGCTTAAAGATGCTGTAGAGTAAAACTTGGTCTGCAAAATTTCATCAAAGGTGGGATAATTTACATTGGCAGAACTTGTAGAACTCTTAGACCATGATGCTGCTGAGTTTATTTTTCCAAGCAGAGCCAAATGGATGCAATCTTCGTTACACTCAGTGCATTTAATTCCCTCCAATGCTTTCACCACTTGCCTCATTGTTGGCCTAACACCAGGGTCTGTACTCACACATAACAAACCCAAATGAAGCAGCCTCTCAGCTTCCTCAGCATTGTATCCACTTTGACCCTTCAAACGTTCATCAATAGTACAACTCAATTCCCCATTCTCCATATGGGAAAACAACCAATCAACCAATGGTGGCTGATCTGCTATGATGGGTCTTCTCCCACACACTACTTCTAAAACCAATACTCCAAAACTATACACATCACATGCAGTTGACAGTCGCCCGATTCGGACTAGTTCTGGTGCCATGTACCCCAGAGTCCCTATCACTCTTGTTGTGTCAGCCACATTTTCCTGGTGATGCAACCTTGAAAGCCCAAAATCCCCCAACCTAGCATTCATGTCCTTGTCAAGTAATACATTACAAGCTTTGATGTCCCTATGCAAGACCTCAACATCCCAACCCTCATGTAGATATAAAATTCCATCAGCTACGTTTTGCAAAACTCTAATTCTTTCTTCCCAACTCAAAAGCATGGTCTCTTCACACTCAAAGATCCTTTTGTCCAAGCTCTCATTCACCATGTAATCATAAACCAATATCAATCCTCCTTTTCTTTTGCTCCAACCTCTGAAACCCACTAAATTCCTGTGTTTCATTCTGCCTAGGCTTGAAATCTCTGCCAGAAACTCTCTCATTCCGTGGCGTGTCTCATGATTGATGCTCTTCACCGCAACTTCTACTCCCTTCAAAACCCCCTTGTACACCTTCCCACTTGTTCCAATCCCAATCACCTTCTCTTCAGAGAATCCACTTGTTGCATCACAAATCTCCTGATAGCTAATCCTGTGTGGCCAATACTCCAATTCCCAGTCTTCATAGTTTTTCTGTTTTTCTCCCCTTCTGTTTCTGAACAAAATGAAGAAAACCACCAAAGCACAAAAGCCACCCACAAAAAAAGCACCAAAAGTTACACCTATAATGAAACCATTTGATCTAAACACCAATCTCTTTGGGTGCACATACAAGGGCAAATGCTTGGTACTCAAAGCATCACCAATTGAGAAATTAGAATTGCTGAAACTCCAAGCCAAGATTCTACAATTGTCCACCATTCTCCCTGTTGCCCCAGAAAACCCCACATACATTTCATCCAAAAGGACCCAAGAAAGGTTCATAGGCTTACTAATCAAAGGCCTATGAGGCTTCTTTCTCCCTGCTGGTGCCATGGTAACATTAATCACTGAATTCTCAAACTCAATCCAAACCTGATAGTTTCTACCATCAGAAAGCTTCAAATCCTCCAATTCCTCACCTTCTCTCCCACCCCAGAACCCTGCAGGCTCCGAATACACCGAAATCATCGAATTCAAGTCCACACCCACATGGTTATCATTCTCCTCGTTGAACTCCTCGTTCCTAAAATCATCAAACTCAACCGCAAAAACATGGTTGGAGGAGTTACCTGAAGTGGAACGGTTGAAGAGGCCCAAGTAGTTCCCCGAGAGTGCTCCATTTGCGGACATCACGGGCGTGAGAACAAACGCGAAACCATGAGCCACAGGGAAGTTTTCACAAGGAGCTACGGAGAAGATGAAAGAGGTTGCAAAGGGAAGAAGAAGGGTTGAAGAAGAAGAGTTTGGTGGCTTCATGGGTATTTTGTGAGGGTAAAAGGCACGCCCTATGGAGAAGAAAGTTTGGTTTGTGAGTTTGAGAACCGAGTTTTCGATGGTGGCATTCCCATAGAGTTTTACGTTGGTGGAGTTGAAGTTTCTGTTGTAGACAAATTCAGTTGTTGTCACAAAACTCAGAAATTGAAGAGTTGATAGAAGGAAAAACAAAGTACGAGGAGACATTATAGTTGGCCACAACAACAGAATTAACGAGAAAAGGGAATAAATACGTCTAAGCATATTTTAATGATGCTGAATCTAACAATATAGTTGGAGTAACATTAATAGATCATTGTGTTGAATATTCGTGAGATTTAGATTCATTGATTTACCAGAACATTTGACACTGATTGGTGGGTGGCGGCGAGAGAAAAAGCTGAAGTGGAATTTTGCTGCAATTGCAAAGTGGAAACTTAGCAGTGGCAACATTAACAAAATAATGTACATAAAAGAAAAAAAAATGAAATTAGTTATGGCCACCATAGTCCAGGCTAGTAGTATTAGTATATTCTAAAAATAAATAAAAGTACTGAGAAAGAGTAAACGGTTCAAATAATATTTTATTTTCGACAAAAATCCAACGATGACCGACCGACCTATGAAGTCACTTCATGGAAGAGTAAAAGTGGGTTAGTTAAAGGGATTTTTATTTTTTCCTTTTTAAAATATGGAGACTTGTTTACCTTTTGGGTTTGTGTTTGCCTCTGGTTGGATTTTTTAAATTATTATTTAATAGTAATATATTTCACAAGTGATTGAAAAAAATCAGTTATTTTAACTATTATTTTAGAATTTTGTTTTTAAATAATACTCCATCGACATGTTAATATTGGAAAAAAATTGCATTATAATTGATTAAATTAAATTTAAACACTTATCTTTTTATTAACGGAGTTTAAATTTTTCATCTAATGTTTTTATAATATTTTAAAGCATAATAGGAGTTTTGAGTGCTTGATTTTGCACTTGATTTTATTACATAAAATAATTTATTTGTGACCCAAAGAAGAAACGAGTAAATATGCAAACTTCAAAATTGCTAATTGTTTAGTTTAAAATGTAATTGATTAAAGAGTTTAACATATTTTTTTTTCTCGTTTTTTTTTTCTTTTTAACTAAGAAAATTATATATCATTATCTTTATTTTTTTCTTCTTAACTAAGCATACTTTGAATTATTTTTTATATATACAATAGTGACAATGAGAATTGAACTAATTCCTTATACATTTACCATAACCTTTACTAATAAATCAATCCTAGTAGTAATATACTTTGATTGATAATATATTTTATTAGAAAACCTAACTTCAACTCGATCTCACGTTTTCAATAAACGATTATATTATAATTTGATGAATACTTTTTTATCAACATGTCAACGTGATACATGCTTAATTTGATTAATAGAAAAATTAAATTTGTTTAATATATAAGAATTATATTCAGCAAAAGAAAAAGACTTGAGTTATTATTGCAAGGAAAAAAATCTGACTTGAGTGAAGAGTTATTATCGAGTTAAACTCGTATACGTTTCAAATTAGACTAACTAAAAGTATAATTGGAATATTATTGTATATTAAATACTTATTGAATTTACTTAAAACACATTAAACTATTAATATAATATTTTTATAACATTTATTTTAAAAATCATATTTAGAATAATTGCTAATTATTAAGTAATGTAATTTTTACATTAAAAATATTAAGATTAAACTTATAGTTATTTGTATAACATCATTGTCAATGACAACAAAGTTTGTAAACAAGAAGTTCATACTTTTTTTGGAAAACAAAATTATATTGAAAGTCAAATTAAAGTCTCACAATAATTCCATTCGCGTCAGTTACATGGCAAGGTGGCGTACGCAGCAAATGTGTGCTATGGTATAGGAATTCTGGTATAACTTGCAAAATCTGTTACATGTCCGGCGGGTCTCATAAATTTCAACTAAATCTATTTTTTATTAGTAGGAATTCAAGACAATACCAAAAACTGAGTATTGTTTAACCAACTAATCTTAAAAGTGGCTAAGAAGTATATTATTAACATTTTTTTTATTGATTTATGTAAAAATTAAAAAAACATTTTTTATTGATGTTATTTTTTTAAAATCATACTTCTAAATAGTTAGGCAGATTTCGTTCAACCAAGATGCAAAGAGAGAAGTTGAAGTATACCTTAAAATCACACTTCTAAATTTATGTTTTAAACATGAGAGGCCAAAAGCAAATTTTGTCATATTTTGAGAAACAAAAATATATTTAACTTAATATTAATTATATGAATTGAATATATAATTATTATAAAATATATAATAAAAAACATGTGATGAGTAATTTTTTTATCGACTAATGTTATTAATTTTTGTTAATGGAAAAAATTTAAATCACAATATTTCTTTTTTTTTTCTTTCTTTATGATTAAACTAATCTTATAACCCCACACATTATGATGAGTAGTGAAATATGATTTTGATTGTAAAAGATTATTCTTATCATTTTGATTATTTCATACGATGAGATAAGCTTCGAAGAAACCTTCATGCAGCTTCGTAGAAAGTGGTTTGGGATCACTTGATATCTGAGTTTGGCAGGCACGGCTCATTGATTTGAGTTTTGAAATAATAATACATGAACAAACATATAGTATTAAATTTTTGGATTTATGAAAACTAATAGTAGCACTACATGTGGTCACAACTCAAAATACATCTTTTTCTTTATAATTTTTCTTTTTATAGAATTATTAACACAAATAAGCTTTTTCCCCTGACCTCACTTTTCAGAAATTTGCGGTCATTTTTTTAATAAAGAAATGATTTTTTTTTCTGAATTAAAGAAGCGAAATCTAGCTACCAGGCAATGCAAGGTGACGAAAATATTAGTCAGCAAAAAAAAGTTGACGAAGATATTTTTTTGTGAAGGCAATTAATAATAATAAGAATAATAATAATAATAATAATAATAATAATAATAATAATAAATGGATCAAATATATGGGTCGATGGTTTCCAAAAACAGAAAGTTTTAGTCTTGGGTCTAAAGCCCATCCAAATAAAAAAATAAAATCAGCACATAAATTACCCTCTTAAAGAATTTGAAATAAACGGATTGAGGTAAATTTTGTAGTTTATAAAAGGTTTAAATATTTTTTTTAGTTTTTATAATTTAATGCTTTTTAATTTTTTTATTTTTAATCTTTATAAATTATGTTTTTTTATAAATATTTCAGGTAATGGTTTTTGTTCAATAACACAAAAAATAAAAACACTAAAACTAAAAAGATATTTAATCCTTAAACAAAATAAATGAAATTTTATCAATAAAAAAGTATTTTATTTTTTATTAAAATAAATAGTACAAAATAGGGTTTATTCTTCAAAACATTTAAATGTTTTCGTAAAAAAAAACATTTAAATGTTGGTTTTTATAAAAATTAACACATTTTTGTCTCTACATTTACCCCAAAGTACTTGTTTTAATCTCTAATAAAGGATTAATTAAAATGACACAACTTTTGATAATTGTAGATGTATTTATACTATAATTAAATAATTTTAAAATAAATATATATTAAAAATAAATCAAAACAATTTATAATTAAATGTATTTAAATAATCTTAAATTTACGAATACAAATATCTTATTACATGCTCCCATCTCGTTAATAAGTAAATAAAATTCATTTATTTTATTTACTAGCACTCATTAGAATATTTATTTTTAATCCATAGTAAATTATTCCCGCAAATATTCATTATTATATGGTATCTTTTTTTTTTGCTATTCTTATTCTGACCACCTCAGCACCGTCGAAACAATTATCACCAATTCTGACTCTTTCTACATCTTTATAGTAGAATAATGAAATAATATATTAAAATGAAAAAAATACTTGTACGACTCTTGGAGAAGTGGAGATGACTTGTGGTGCTTAGATTTAAATTAATGGTGTTTTGGAGATAATGATATAAAATTGACTAGATAATAAAAGTAAGAGAGATAGATAAGAAGAGATTAAATTTTTCTGTTAACAAAATTAATATATTAATTATTAATATTTATCAATAAAAAAAACGTGTTGTGGAGATTGGGTCTATGCTGTTTGCTAGCTCAGTCTTGCAGTGGTTGTGTACTATGGTTGTAGGTTGGAGATGATATATAATGGACTCTTTTAGTTGCTAAAAATGGAAGATTAGATCAATGCTAAGGGAGTGTACTACACATGAGACATAAGTTCGGGCTTTCCATATCCTTACTTGCATGAGAAAGAAATTGAAGTTGGTGTATATATATATATATATATACATACACTAAAGAGTGAAGAGGAAGATAAGGAAAAGTAACTCTTTATAAAGGGAGATGAAGCCATGGTAGTTCTTTATTATTCAGGAGGGAGGCAAATGACATGGAGGTGAGGCCCCACACCAGCACATGGCTAGAATTATTAATAAAGTTAGCTAGAGTTGACAAAAAAGACTAATTTGTTAGGCATTTCAAAATTAGATGACTAAATTAAAATAAAACAAAAGTTAAAGGACTAATTAAAGGAAAAAAAAAACAAGTTAGAGAATCTAAGTATTAATTTTACCAAAACTAGAAATACGATGTAACAAACTTCAACCACTAGATCTACTATTAAACCACCTTAAGTCTCTCTTTTTTTTAACTATAGAGGATTCCAATCCAAAATAAATAAAATCATAGTTAATCAACAATTATTTTTTAGCACTTCTTCAGGATTTTTCTACTGTCTTTATCTTTCTATAATGTTTTTTTATCCTCAGCTCCTCTACTCCTCCACTCAAATGTGATGCAAAGTTCCGAATTTAGTCTAACACTCTTGATACTACAAATTACCTTAGATCTTGATTAATTTATATTAAGTAAACTCATTTAAAGGAGTACAACTATTCTAATCCTCTCTCTCTCTTAATTCACTTGGATTTGAAATCATACTTGAAAGAGATTTGGAAGAATCTATACTGTCTTAGCAGTACGCTTTATTTTATTTAATTTATTATTGTGGGTGGGGTCTTTCACTTTAACTTTCTTCTCTGCCCTCAACTTTTTTGTATTTTGGCCCAACCCCTTACAGAACATTTAACTTAAGTATGAGGAACGTGTAACATGATCCACTGAAAAAAAGACAATAATGAGGTAACTCACCTTGTACCCTTAAGTCTAATATAAAATAAACATGTGGCTATTATTCAAGTATTCAAGACCTCCAACTTAGTTAGATGGTTGCACTCATAATTTTAGTGATTTATAAATCAGCCGTTAGATAAAAGGAGTCATTTGTTGAAGTTTGGCTGAAAATTAGCACAGAATCGTCAAAGCCTTCATACCATTTGACCACAGCCTTCAACAGGGGCTATAATAAATTTCACACAATTCTCCCCCAAAAGAAAATTTTAAAAAAAATGAGGAGGCCGTATAATTACAGTTTTGGCGGTGTTTGCATCATGAACCATTTAGCCCACATGCTTCACTTTTCAGTCCAAATAATATGAACAAGAATTAAGGCCCACGAAGAAAAACAAATAGATATATGAATACCGTAACTTCCATGTCATTAAAGCACCCCCTCTAGTGGTAGAATAGGACCCTGTCACGGTACAGAACTGGGTTCTTTTATCCTCTTTTTTTTTTGTCTCTATAGAATTATGGTTTGTGAATAAAATAATGTAAGGTAGCATTTAGGAAAAAATAAAAATTATTTTTAGAAGATCCATATGACATGAAAAAATAAACAGCGGTTAAGTGGTGAATTATGTAAGGTCTTGTTCCCATATAAGACAAAAGATGTATAGGTAGAAAATGGGATCGATGTAGCTTTGGCCCAGAGAAAATAAAGGGTATAAAACAAAATAAAATTGTGAGGTATGTCCGGATACTGATTCTGTCAGCACAAGCATGACCTTTGTTATTATTATTGTATTCTTTTATGGTATAGATACCAAATACCAATAAGCGCTTGCCAATGTGTGGCAGGTTTGAACGACAGCCACAAGTTCATCATTACATATTAGCATAATGAACTTATAAAATAATAAATCAAGTTGGATTTTAATATTGTTCGTTCTTTTGCACGAAATTATTTCAGGGGAGCATACTTATCTGGAAGTGATGTATAATTCAAAAGTCTCAAACACTAAAAGAGGAGAAGTAAAAGTGGTAATGGAATTGAATTTTCGAGCCGAATTTGAGATGGCACGGGCCAGTGAAGTATACAGCAAGTTAATCAATCGTTACCCGAAATATTTGTTGGAAAATCAGAGAGGTTACAGGTCATAATTAATATTATGTGCTTAGCTGCTAGAAAAAGCATGAGGGAAAAGAAAATGCACTTAGCACCTAGGAGGAAACAAAGGTACATGCAAGCTAAGTGGCTTGGCATGGCTGATAGAGCCATAACGACGCCACTGCCTATGGTTTACTCTTCACAAACACAAAACCTAAGGCTTCAATGCTCACTTGCGATATACTAGAAAATATTCCTGGCCTTCACTGTGATGCACGTTGCTGAGGTTGTGCGATTGGAGATCATGAACAATCTTGCGCTCACTTGAAATTTTTTCATATCATAGCGCACATCTATATATAAGACTATGTCAACGTTTGATGTGAAAAGTACTAGGATTGAATTTGAGGAAGGTGAATTTGAAATTGGGAGTATGATGGAAGCTAAAGAAGACTTTTCATCAAATTATTGATGTTTGTTTTAATCAGCCAAATAATATATTAATATTGGTAAAAGGGTACAATAATCCATATACAAAACAGAAAAAAAAAAAAAAAGACCCCTGCTAATTATGGATAGTTGCCATATACACCCAATGCGAATATATAGAGACTATCCACAGTAATTTGCCTTTGACTACTCCCTGACAACCGTGCGGTGACACAGCCCCAATTGAATTTCCATTAAAAAATTCGGTGAATTGAATTCTACCTACCAAGAAAGACTATAATAATTCAAATATGAAACTCTATAATTTTTTCTCTAACAAACATCAATATTGTTGCAATATATCGTAAGTGGAATAGATAGATATGTTGTTAATAATGAAGTCAAAAATCAAGTCCACCAGCCATATAACTTGAAAAATACCCTCACAAAAAGCGATATACTCCACCTCTATAATTAAACTAGCTGTGTCTATTTCACACTCTTTCAAGAATCCGCGTTCCTCTTCTCATAAAAAAATAAAGTCAATTTAATATTTAAGGGTCGAGTTTAATTTTTAGGTATCGTTTGTGTAAATTTTTTACACTAAAAAATCATGATTAATATAATTCTTAAATTAAACTATTATATAATCTAACAAATTTACTATACATGTCAATTTATAATGGAATGATAGTATAAAACATTGCATATACTACTCTACCTAAATATAGGGATAACGATCTTTTGTGTCAACTTTTGCAACTGGTATAGAATTGTCATTTTCATATATTTAATATAGTAATTAACCAACCTTTGTTTTGTATTGTTCTAACTTATGAGTCTTTCCCCGTATGCAATACATTTTATTTTTTTAATTTTAAAATCATATCTTGGTACGGAAAGTAAGGGAGAAGAAACACAAAATGAAGAAATTAACATCGTGTGAACAAATAGAATTGAAGATTATCAGGTGGTAAATATCACAACTCAGCAATATTAATTAATAGCCTTTAAACCCAGTCACGCCCTTAATGCCACTTTCTTGGGAAGGAGACTCTCAAAATAAGATTCCAAGAAAGTGTATAAAATATGTAGTCGTATTTACTTGTATATTATGCAATATTCTTAAGAATAATATTAATCATGAATTACTTTAAAGAAAAAAAACTTTATACATAATTATCATATGCGATAAAGTTTTATTCTTACTTATAACGATGGGGAAGTGTTGTTCCCACTTATTAATAAATTAATATTTCCAACAATATTTTATTTTCAAGAAATTAAATATATTTATTCTTTATTATTAAATATGAAAAAAATTTATTTTTGTGTCACTTTCTCAAAAATATTTAAAATATCTTATACCAAACCGTCAAATTTTGTTGTAGAAGTAAATATTGCCGCTCTTTATTTAAACTCCCACTTGCTGTATCTTAGTTAACTACAGTTGCAAGGCATCCAATATTAATAAAGTCAAAAGTTTATTAAGAAAAGAAAGTCAAATGTTTGGCTGTTGGAGATTTTATATCGTAAAGAAGTTTATAATTTATATTAATTTAAGAAGGGATAAGTAATACAAGAACATTGAGATGTTGATTTTTCTTGGCGTGGGGTGCAAGTGCCTTGACCACATGTAGCTAATAGTACTTAAATGGCCAGGAGCACCAATTCAAGTCCTTATCAGCTTTTGTATCCATAAAATCAATTATCCATTGAAAGTCCAGAGAAGTGAGAGCCAAATCCCTGAGGTAAGTCTCTTTCCTGTGAGTAATGTTGCTTTTCATTAAGAATCATGACTTTTTTTCACCATGCTTTTTTCTTTCTTTCTGGGAAAGTCCTTCTACACCTTTTTCTTTACAGCCTCTTTGACTTTTTTGAGTTTATCTTGAGAAGTCTTTAGTTCAATGATATATACTTTTTTTCATTTCTCGTACACTTTTATTTAGGACAATTTTTTATTTTATTTGTAGAAATTGAATTCTGATATCAAGATGTTCCCAATAACTTATACACACTGAGGTTCCTTTAGTATTTAGAACAAATTAATAAAGCCGTTCTTGACACTTTGTCGTGTTTAATTAAGCTTCTTTAGGATTAACCATAAGTTACCTTTAACCTTTATTACATCTAAACCAGGAAACCTAAGATCATGGAGGAAATGGAAAGTATGTCAGATCCAAACCCAGCACTGGAAAGTGATGAACAAAACGATTTCTTCCCAAGTAGTGAGTTTGAATTGGGACCAGAACTTGATGGAAGAACACGTCTCATTGACGATTCAGGGCATGTATCCAAACTCGTTCATCGGTTCTACTTTGTCAAGCATTGGCCAACAGACCCCTATTCAATATCTTTAATAAAAAAGAAAGAGAGCGTGATTGATAAAATGAATCAGGATATTCGTGAAATCAATGAAAGAATGGAAGAAAAAATGGTACGAAAGAAGGACAAAATTTAGATGCAATTTTTTTAAGTGTTTTTGGTGCAGTAATTCAATCAGAATTGTAATTTTATCTTAGTAATTTACATAATAAAGATTTGCATTAAAAGTCAAACATAAATTATTAAAATAAAGCTCTAATTCTTATTCTTATTAGAAAGTCAACATCAAAGAATTAGTACACATTCCTGATCGTTGTCTTCTATGTGTGTTTGTGGACATAACAATGATGTCAACAAATTTATTCTGTTTTGTAACAGTCAGAAAGGAACCATATTTGCTTTAGGTTGGAAAACTTAAGACATTGGCAAAGGGGATGGAGAAACTGTATGGACAGAAAAGGGAAGATACTAAATCAGTTGCATGTCGCTCTTGATGATTTGTGTTTTGTAAGCCACTCACCAACGACAAGAACTAACAAGACATCCTTTATGGGGGAGCTTGACAACCATGTAAGAATAATTAATAAATCCATTTACACACTACAAGTCAAAAATCATGCGATCTCGATCAATCTTTATATAATAGGTTGTTAACTCTTTTTCAGAAATTATTGCATAGTTTGGGACTGTATTTTTTTTGTCACAATTTCCATATGATATTTATATATAATCACATTTTCAATTTACAAAAATGAGTCAACATATCATATAAAGATTGACCGGATTACAGTCTTTGTTCATGTGATAATTTCTTGTACATCATCGTGTTCTGATTTTCTACTCTTGATGACAATGTATATGTGCAGATGTTGAATTCCTTGATGCTACACGGGAACAAAAATTTTGCGGAGGAAAAGCAAATTCTGAGGAATGTAAACATTCAAGAGAGAGATGGTGCTTCGTTTAAGTCACTAGAAATGCTTAAGGAAACTGTAATTTAAAGAACATTCCATTTTCTTCCAACAAATACCTTTTACTAAAATAAGTATTGAAGTTGGGGCATTCCTTTAGTACTAATGGTTTTTCTTGGAATGTTGAACACTTGAAACAGGTTAGATGGAATGATTACTTGAATAACTGGCAGAAACTCCTGAGAGAAATTGAACAATTCGAAATCCAATGCCAAAGAGCTTCTGGTTCTGGTAATGCTTATGTGAAAGGAAAGATTTCAAACTCTGAATCCTTGAGAAAAACTATAAAGGACCAAATTAAGGTAGTTCATAATTAGCTTTGACTTGAAAGAAACTTGTTTGTGTCATAAAGGTGTTACCTCTGACAAATATTTTCCATTTTCGATAGCATTTATGTGATGACTCTTCGGAAAACAGAAGAAAAATGATAGCACCTGGAATCGAAGTTATGCATTCACAGAAAGAATTAGAGGCCATAGACCGGGTAATAAATTCTCTGGAAACAAAGTTGACAGAGAGGCACCAGAAAAAGGGTCAAGCATATCAATCAATTTCAAAATTGAAAGAGTTTCATGAAGGGGAGGTATGGTGTTAATAGACACATTAATCTATGCCTTGAATATCCTGTAACATTTTCCATAAGCCAATGCAATTCACTAATTTGCATATTTTTACCTTTATATATAACAATATGATCAGAATTTAGGTAGAAAAGGAAGTCCGTATCTCTGATTGAAATTTTAAGTTAGTTCTATTGGTGAGAACTGAGGATCAATAATAAGAGAATTAGTATTACCTATGAAGCTTCTGCATAAATGTAAAGTTTGTTTTCTTAAACAATTTATCTTATATGTTAGCTAGCTAATTTCAGGTTATCCACTATTACCAGTATAGTTCACTCATTAATAAAGTCCATCAGCTGGCTAAAGAGAAAGATGTAGCAGCCCTTGATGAATTGTCACGTTCAGAGGTTGGTATACTATTATTGTCTTCCCAATATATTATTGCATTATATATGCTTATTCAAACAAGCTTTTGTTTGATTGTGCATTGGTTGCTTTTGACGTGTTAGGTTGGAAAATTTATGTTGGAATGGAACAGTAATAAAGCTTTCAGAGAAGATTATGAGAAGAAAGTTGTGCAATCACTCGAGAGACGACAACTAAGCAGAGATGGGCGAAGGAGACAGAATAAATCGTGCACAGCTATGTTTTTGTAGTGGTTGAAGAAAAAATTTCTTCTCCATTCATGTTATGAAATAAATGTCCGTTCAACCCAATAGGTCAGTCTATTAGTAGTTAGGGGTTAAGGTAATATCTAAGCATGAGTCTATTTGAATATAGGTTACTAGTGTTTTTGATAATTTTTTTATAGAAATATTAATATAGAGTTTTTTTCAATAGAAAAACTTTTAAAAGTACTTCAAATTTTGTATCCAAATAGACTCTATGAATAATAGATTTGAACTTCAATATAACCCTTGTACAAAAATAAATGTAAGTTTAACATTTTTTTTTCATTTCAATGTTATACCATTGATAAAAAAAGGCTTGTGCTTTTAGTTGTTTAAAATTAATTAATATCAATCTAGCGTCATTTTAGAGTAAATTATTATTAGGATACATTTCTTTATAATCATTTACAAGGAAAAAAATACGTAAAATGAATTAAACTTCTTCTTTGAATTAAAAGTAACTTATACATTTGACTTTTATACAAATTCTTTAATGATAATCAAACCCTAAACTCTAAAAACTGAAATAGCTAAGAGTATTTTAACATACAGAAATAAAAAAAATTAAGTTCATTGATAACCAAAGCTGGTCTCTTTTTTTTTCAATTTTTTTTTAGATAATCTTGATTGAGGCACAATTGAAGCAAAATATGAACACCTTTTCCAATAAATTTAAACCTTAGTTTATAACTTTGTGAGAGACTAGTCTCTTATATTAAATCCACACCCGTTATTCAAGTGATTTTTTATTAATGATGTTTAATTCCGCTTAGATCTGGCGAAAAGCTATGAGGAATGGCCAATCTTTATCATTGTTCAGGTTTTAACTATTTGTTTTTTCTCTTAAAAAACCTATTTGTTTTTTATACAATCAAATTTTAACTATTAATGACAATGTTTTCTTTATGGTTGTTGTATCTTGCACCCCACTATTACATCCTGCATTTCCCATTGTATTCCGAAATGTAAATTTACATTATAAAATGAGTTTTTCGGAATGCAATGGGAGATTTTCCATGCAATATTAAAGAATGCAAGAAATAAATGCATTTGTTTCTTCAGACAAACCAATAAATCTTGGGCATGGCATGGTCCGTTTTTCATTTGAGCTTAGCATTAACGAGATCAGTTTTTTTTTTATAGATTGAGGCCCAATACTTGGGTCTCATACGACTTTTGTGGAATGTTTTTCAATTAAGGTGCAGGAAGTAAAAACCCAAGTTGCTTCATTGAACTCTTTCCGAAATATTTGTTTTTACCTTATGGATTGCACATTCCACAGACAATAAAAAGGGTGCATTTCAGAATGTAATTTTACATTTTGGATTGACCATTCTTGAAAGTCATAAAGGAGGTGCAGGAAGTAACTTGAAAGGTGCAGGAAGCAACTTGGGATATGTAGGAAGCAATAGCCATCCTTTTGTTCCTCATGCTATATTGAGAATTTGAGTTTGGATTAATCCTTATCTGTATTTTAATGGATTAGATCAAAATAATCTATTAATCTATTTTGATTCATTAAATAATTTTTAGTGGATATGATTCATTTGATAAAAAAATCCATCTTATCTATCCATTAACACTATTTTTATGGATGAATATCCATCCAATCCATATTCACAAACAAATTTAACTTAATTTTTTTAATTTAAAAAATTTAAACTTAATTGTTTTGGCTAATCTTGATCGAGACTAATTTTTTGCTAATATCGGTTGAGATTATTTTCATTCAACTATGTTTTTTTGCTTGACATCGATTAAGTTTTTTTGGTTGAAATCGGCTTGAATTATTTTTCAGCCAATGTCAATCAAGAATATTTTCAGAGCAACAGACATATTATGTTTATTAATTTATATTATGCTTATTTTTATGTTTGTTTTCTTATTTTTTTAAGTATTTATTGTAATGCTATACTTGCACGATAAAAAAAAATAGAAAAAACATGAAGATTAAATTATATTTTGCTCTTAAATGAAACGAAATTATGAATATGACAATTTAGTCTAATAAAAATTTACTAAGTGATCTGATTTATTCAGTATATATGTTGACAATTATTTTTATGACATTTTTGTTTCTATGTATCACGTAAATTCTTTTATAAACAATAACAAACAAAAGTTAATGGATAAATAAATTTGTAACACTTTTTTCACTTTCAGATACTAAAATTTGAATTTTTATTTTTTGATGATAAATTTGATAACATTCTACACATTCAGAAATAAAAATAACTATTTATTCAAAAAGAAAACTCCATACATTTATTATTGGCACACATCACGCCACTTTTTTTCCCTGCTTCTTTCACACCAAGACCGGCAGGAAGATATTAAACCTTTTTTAAAAAAACGACATCAAACCTATATAGGCTATAAAACATTTCAAATTAAATACGCGACAACATTGTAGTACGAGATGACTTCCATGCTTTGATCTATAATCTAGTTTTCAACAGCAACATTTTTTGCTGCTTTCAGTATCAGCTCCAGAGACGTTTCGAAACATGACTTGAGCTGGTGTTCGTCTATGAAGCCTTCCTCTACTCCAAATCCAACTCGCAAATATCCCATGTAACTTGTTATAGTGACTGTGATGCTCTGTAAGCCCATTAGAAGAAATATAATGCTACATCAGTATTACTATATATAGGCAGTAAAGTTACATATAACAAGTGCTTAATCATGCACTAAATTGTATTATAAAGTGTTTGACAACGAGGCACATGAACAACAAGATCATGAGATCTGCGCACACACCTGAGATAAACCAACAGTCATAAAGTATAAGCCTTTGATAGGATGGTTAGCCAAAGCCACTTTTTCCATTGGTCCAACCATGTGTGAGATGCTTAAACTTGTATTATTCAATATCTTGTGCATGTAGTTTGTAGCAGCCTGCAACACCAAGTAATACAAACAGTGACAAATTTTTGTTACTAGTGATTTCAACTAAATAAAAAAAAATATAAAAGTTATAAGGTTGGTTTAGTTCGGGCTTGGTCCTGAGGCCTTTTCTGCTACGATCGCTGAAGGCCCATAACTAAAGGGGCCTAAAAAATTCTAGATAGTTATAGTGTGAGGAGAAAAAAATTCAGTTCCTTTTAATGACAACTTTATCTTGTCTGCTTTTTTAAAACTCTTTTAATTCTTAAATTTTAACTTTTTAAAGCATTAAAGCTATAAAAAATTAATTTCTACAAAAAATAAATGTTTATTCACTTGTAATATTTTATATTTGTATGTATTTATGAATAGATAAAATATTTTTAATATAATAAAATATGAGTTTAATGGTTAATTTTATAATATTATTTAATTACAAATAATTTTGATATAACTTTTAAGATAATTCAACAAATTTATATGGGGTGGTCTAATTGTTCCCAAGTAAAAATGGGATTAAGTAATCTCAAGTATAAAATTACATAAAAATTTATGCAAAAAAAAAAAAATCTAAACAAATGGGCGCAATTTTTTTGGGGCGCACAGTATGAGATTGTTTAATCCCATTTATACTTGGAGTTAGTTAAACAAATTCAATTTATCATTCATGTTAAAATGATAATATAAAATTATTTTATAATCTTAGTGCATAACCTATTGTCTCATAAAATATATTATTTTTAATGAAATTTTGTTTCTATATTTTTATGAAATATATTTTTATCACGTTTGTACAAAATGAGGTGTGTCTATTATTTAGTCACAGGCCCATAAAATGTCAAGACTAGCTGTTTATTTCTAACTTTTTAATTTTTTGGACAAATTTTGTCCTTAACTTTTGTGCTTACTAATGGATAAATGACAAGATAAAATTTACAAATTTCTTAAAAGTTAAGAGTAAAATATACTAAATTAAAAAGTTAGTGATAAAATTTATCAAATATTAAAAAAATAGAGATAAAAAATACAATTAATATAACCTGCATCATAAATTCACCTTAATTTTCAGCGTGCACGATTGACAATTTTTTTTTGTAAAATTGATTAAAATAATGCATAACAAGGACAGTGACAAAACAATCACTTTGAATATAACTAGGCACACGCATTATAAGCAATCAGATAATCATGCATATATTTTTATAACTTTTAAAAGAATGTTTTTGGTGCAAAATAGTATCTTTCTTGTAAACTAGAAAGAGTATTAAAAGACTATAAATTGTTAATTAGTTCGTAAAAATTACTAGTTTTGTTTTTTGTTCAGCTCGTTAAAATTACTAGTAATTAAAGAAAAATCATGATCCTTCAAACCTCTGGGCCTTTGATCTGGTTCAACAAGCGCAAAAGCACTCCGGTCAATGGTACTGCCAAAGAATTTCTCTTCCTGTTGATATTTTTGTTGGCTTCTAACACATACTCAAGTGGGTTCAAGTAATTGGTATCACTTAACGTAGGCATCGGAACATGCATGAAGTGGAATCTATTCCCCCAAGGTGCCTCGGAATTGGTATGATGCATCTCCTTCGCCGATTTGTAAGCTCTAATTTTCCTGGTATTGAGCAGCACCAATGCTGTACTCTCTGCTCTGCTTGATTTATAATTCTTTGCACTCAAGTATAGTTGAATGCCAAAGAAAATTGCACCAACCAAGACATCATTTACGCTCTGCAATTAGAGAAATTTAACAGGGAAATTAAATTAAATTAATTAATGATATATTTTTTTCGAAGAAATACTACATACATCACTAGTTTATATTATTTTTAAAATGTTGGACAAGAGAAAGACCAGTTATGGGAAAAAAAAATTGTCAGCTTATTATTATTATTCCAAATCTTGGCCATGTAATATCTATATAAATCATCGTAAAACAAAAATATCCTACTAAAATATAGATTTTTTATTAATTATATTATTGATGTAAAATATTTATGAATTTTAACAATAATTAATGTCAATGTACATGAGAATCGAACTCAGATTGATTTATACTAATAACATGTTGATAAAACATGTTATTAAAATCAAATATCAACTAAAATTTCCTTATTCATTTTTTCAAAAAATACTGTTACGAATTACAAAAAAAACTTAATAGTGGCAAAAAAATTGTCAATAATGTTTTAACTTCTTGTAGTATACTTAATCTTATTTAAAATAAATATGAAGGAAATGTTGAAAGGGAATTTAAATTTATTGATAATATATCTTATTTTAATGTTCAGAAAGGTCTGTAATTACAGGGAAAAAAAATCACTGATACCATTCTTCTAATTGAAACGTTAAAAGTGACATTTAATGCATAAATAACAATTACGTTGAACTTACCACTTTGAGTTTATTTTTAACTTCTTTGATTGTATCCAGACAGAGAGAAACATTTGTGATACTCATAGGTCGAAACCCTACATCTTTATGCCCTGACCTTATTGGTGTTTGATCATCTGGAATCAGGCTATCTTTTAACAGACTCCATCCAAAATCGAATGCACTCTTAAACACCATTGAGGCAGTTTGAGGCAATAATTTTGGCAGGATTTTGGTACTTTTTGATTCCACCGATCGGCTCGAAGGAAATTTTATAGGAACAGAAGGATTCTCAGCATTTTGCACGCATGAAAGCAAAGTTGTCATGAAAGAGTAGCCATCTCCAAGTGCATGATGGAGCTTAAATATAAAAGTTCCCGCAGCATTGCTTGTTGGATACTTGAATATATGCATTTCCCAAAGTGGTTTATCTTGTGATAACTGTTCCATAGCTATTTTTGACATGTATTCATCAAGACACTCGTCGTATAATTTGAGTGGCTTGGTAGATGTAAATGTAGGAATCTTGATGTGTTCCTTCACATTAACATCAACTTGTTTCCATCCTTTTTTTCCCTTCTTGTCCATAACCTGTTCAATGATACAAAAGAATCATTTTTTTAATGAGAAAAATAGTTATGTGTTAACAGTACTATCATCCAATCAGACAAGTACGTAATAATAACATATATGTTTCAATTTAAATTATACGTACCAAGATAGAAGAGAAGCGCGTGGACATGGGAAGGAACGCGCTCTTAAGCAGAGGTTCGGCTCTTGAATCATCAATTGGAATCTCAGATTCAAGAACACCAAGAACGAATACGTTTATCAAAGAGCTGCTGAGGTAATCTGCCAAAGGACTCAGAGGCGTTGGAACAACTTCCTCAAAGCAATTCATTTTTTCTTCTTAATAATTTGTTTTTTCAGCTAATTAAGGAAAGCACGAGTTGGTTTCAGAGTTACGTTTCGAAGTCGTATTTATAAGCATGCCCCCCTCAACAAACATTTGATGTGACATCATGGTAATCACATGATGATTAGGCCCTACCAAACGCTCCATTGGACAGTAGTAAGTGCCTGCTAGTTCAAGAAAAATAGAAAATAAACTATGTGCGTGAATTCTATTTATAGAATATTTTTGCACAAGAGGAAATGAGAAGAAGTGAAAGAATCTATAAAGGATAAAAATCATAAAATGAATGATTAAAGATGATTAATTAATTTTTTCGATCAAATTAATTTTTATAACATATGAAATTAGTTATTTTGGTAAAACTAATAAATATTTTATACGTATAATATATAATCGTATTGTTGTTCTGTAAATGATATGGTTATGTTAAAATGAAAAATACACCATTTTATCAACAGAAGAATCGTAGACCTATTGATTATGTTTGATAAAATTAATTTATTTTATAAAATAGCTATATCATAGTATTACTTAACAAGATTAATTTCAAGAGTTTTTTTTTACATAATCATCATATCACAATTCATAATATATGATAAATTTATCAAATTTTAAAATAATTATCTTAAAATAATGCAAACAATGATTTTTTATTGAATAACAATGTAAACTGTCATAGATAAATATTAAACTTTTTATTTAAATCCTTACAAAAAGTATGGACAGGAATCATATAACACAAATTTCTTATTTTTAAAAAAAGTCATTTAATTTGGTATTGAGATTTATTTCACTATTTATAAGTTAAGAACATTATATTATCAGAATATTTTTTTTATGAATTAATATTTTTAATTAATAAAAAATTTATTAAATAAATTATAGACTAGTAAAACTTTGTAAATTTGCTTATAAAAATAACAAGTTTTTTTAGAAATTTTTTTGAATTAATACAAGATGTAAAATCATTGAGGTAATACTACTAAGCCCTTTTAAAAAAAATTAAATCTTGAAATAGACTTATTCAAAATTAACCGAATTAAAAATTATTTGAAAAATATAAAATTTTACATTATGATGAAATCATAGGTTTAAGTGTTATATTATTCATATAGCAACTTTTTATAATATTTTTCTAATATTACTTTTTTAGTTTTTTATCATGTCATTTATTATTGTTATTTATACTTGCAAAAGCTTATATAAATTTGTTGAAAGAAAAATAAATACAATTTTTTATTATATATATATATATATATATATATATATATATATATATGAAATGTTGGCAATAATTTCTCCATATAGGTAAAGTTAACAGTATTCATGTTTGAACTTTGATGGAAATGACGGATTTCATTCTCAAGCGGTTTGATGTTCAGATTGCAGCTCATGTTTCTCGTTTCATATGAATCATGAAATTCACGTGCCAAAATAAAATTAAGAAAATTCTTATTTGGTACGTACGAAACTTTGTTTGCACGAATTAAGATGAAAGCCAGAAGATTTTAGTTGATTGAAAAAAAAATATAAAACAATTTTGACAAAAATCATAAGTGTATGTATTACACGAATTTGTTAGTAAATTAAAGCATTTTCCTAAAATAATCCCAGCATACTATTCATTCAAAATTTCGTTTGCAAGCAAGACGCTGATTGATTAAGCAATAATATTTTAGAAACTTTATTAAAACGGGGTAATTTTAAAATGTATTATTAATCAGCATAAAAACTGCCAAATATGTCACGTAAAATTCTAAAGTCCTTTTCACTTAGTATACATAAAAAACTGCCAAATAGATTAACGATTTTAGGTATCACGTAACATCCTATATAAGAGTAAGGAAAGGACTAATTAATCCCAAATCATGGGATTTACCTTTTATTGTTTTTTTCTATTTTATGGGACTCTAGCTAATTCCCTGTTATTAAGAAATATGTCTCCCTATATTTTTTTTTTTTGGTCCTACTTGTGTTTTTCTTATTTAAGTTG
The DNA here is from genome assembly GCA_013407115.1 of Glycine latifolia. Taxonomy (NCBI): domain Eukaryota; kingdom Viridiplantae; phylum Streptophyta; class Magnoliopsida; order Fabales; family Fabaceae; genus Glycine; species Glycine latifolia. The sequence continues at coordinate 17,654,922 of CM023953.1, read as the reverse complement.
TACTAATTAGTTGGTGTAACAAACATGATTTTCATAAGTGATAGTGAATGTCGTTGGAAATGTCTTTGACAAATATTTTAATCAGTATTTTTGATAGAAAATATTTTGTATCAATATTATGATCAACAAAAAAAATATATTGTCATTTTTTATATCTGAAAGGCAAAAACTAAATATTATTAATAAAAGTTCAATTTTTTTCTGCTAAACATAATAAAAGACTAGTTCAAAGCACAAGAGATGCCCGAATTGGTCCAAACAATATGATACATCCGCGTTGCAATTTTTCTCAAAAGGAAGTAAGAAGTACCTGTTGTTTGGGATTGTGAATGGAACAAAAGTTCTGACCAAGATGATAGATTCAACTTTATATACCTTCATAAATTCCTTTTGGTATATTTTGAAGGACGATGTTGTGAGAGTTTTACAAGAGTTTAATGATAATGGCAAGATCCCGAGAGGTTCGAATCCATCCTTTATTGCTCTCATACCTAAGAATTGTTGAAGAGTCTTAGGGAATACAAGCCTAATCCTTGATAGGATATATTTATAAAATAATTGCTAAAGTCTTGTTGAAGAGGTTAGGAATTAGGTAATGAAAAATATTTTATAAATGATATTGTTTATGAGAGGAAAATGAAGAAAAAGCCTTGTAATTTTAAGGCAAATTTTGGAAAAGGACATGACTCGGTTTGGTGAAATTTTTTGCTTTACATGAAGCATAGGATGAGATTCAATAATAGATGGATAGGGTGGATTGGTGCATGTCTAAATTCTTATTCAGTATTAAATCAACAAGAACTAGGGTTGTTTAGTTACTGTCTTGACAAATTTTCCATTAGAGCACCTAGCTGGTTCTTCCCTAAAACAAAAAATAGGGTTGTTTAATTCCTTTCCTGACAAACTTTGTAACTCCACGAACAAACTATTGTTTCGAACATATTTTTCATTTTAAATATTTATATAAAAATTGTGAAAATAAAAAGTGAATAGCATTTTTATAAGTAAAAACCATCTTTTTTTTAACAAAAACATGTTTCTGTACCCAAAAAAAACGTTATATATGAGTGTTTCTAAAACAAATCTTTAAAATAAGAAACGAAAATAACAAATGTAACATTTTTTTTATTATTTGTAGAGAACCCTTCATGACAATGATTTATTTAGTGACAATGAACTATTACGTACAGCTAAACCCAACAAATATTTCAAAGAACTTGTGGCGGAAATCATGTATCAATTCGTTGAACTATTTCAACTTGTCTTTTATTAATTAATGCTGAACTATTACAACTAAACCCAACAAATATTGGTTTATGTTTTAGTTTGAATCAGCGTTGAGTATAGTATAAAATATAGTACTACTAATATATAGCAACTAAAATATAATGTGCTTAGTACATGCTTGAATTGGAATTGATTTGTGAGGTATATAATAGGTCCGATGTAGGTCCAATAGCTGCATAGATCAAGTATTAATTCTGGCCTCACAAACTTGCATTTTAGGCTGTGCTTGGTTTAAAAAGAGAAATAAAATTGAGATAATTTAAAAAATAGTACTTTTTGTGTCCAAGAAAATAGATTTTTTGTCTAAAAATCAAAGAAAATTAATTTTTTCCTAATAAATCAATTATTTTGCAAAAGAATTGATTTTACTGCAACTAAGAAAAAAGAAATTTATAATTTTATTCTCTCCAAAATCAAACAACCCAAACACATCCCTATTTTTGTCTTAAATAACTTATTTCTTTCGTTATAATCAAACATAATCTTAATGTATGAAAAATATTTTGAATGGTGGAGAATTGAAGTTTGTACAGTTGAATAGAGAATCCAATTCCCTAGACGTACTTCAGTAGGATTTTGATTCCTTGCTGTTTAAACTAGAACCGCGCGCTCGTTGAATGCGGGAAACGACTCTCAACCTCAAGGTCTCAACTACTCATGACAATTTAATGCTAATTTTGACTACTAGCCTTTAGTAGTTAGCTAGCACAAGGTACAATGAATTTAATGAATTTGATAATGATCAGTGTTGATCGATTGTTACATGTTTATTTCAGTTTAATTCACGATATCGAATTTACATTTTGAAAATGCTGATAATTGTTTTAAATGTTTCTTTTTTATATAAGAAAGTTTAAGTATGTTGAATCTTATTAGTTCACTCAATCAGTCTTCATGTAGTTCTTTATTTGTTCTTCTTGCTCATTTCAGTTTTATTTATTTTTAATACAGCTTGGGGTGTGTTAGTGACAGGACTTTGAAGGTGTCAACCTAATTGGGGTTTCATGACCTTCCACTCATGCAACCTCAATTTGAAAAAAAAAATTGGATCTAGAAAATTCGCCAAGATTAAGGTAGCATCAAGCTCAATAATAATTTACAGAAATACTTATGAATTATTTACCAACAAAATTTTTACATTGACAATATAAATTAAACACACATCTTTATATGATATGAATTCATAAGACTAGACTAAAATTAATTGGTTGTGTTAAATGTTTGATATGGAGAATTTTTGTTTGTTATAATTATTCTAGACCAAGATTATTATAAGCGTGGGAAAAAAAATGAAACACCGTTTCTGAAAAATCACTTCTAGCAACAGCATACCGTGGTGGAAAGAGTTGTTGACCGATAAATAGGTTAGAAATATAAGGTCTAAAATAAAATGATCCACCATATTAATTCAAGGATAGAGATAGTGGTGCCCCATATTCTAATTCCAACAATCAGGAATTTTAGTTTATCCAATCAAGATGTGACAATAACTAACCTAGAAGTAATACCCTTATAAATAAGAAGTACCCTCACAAGTAAGGGGAGACTCTCTCTACTATTGTTATGTTGTCAGTGTGCACACACATCACCTTCATTGGCTAAACGTCGTATCAATATCAATGTGCACAGTGATCTGCTTAATCCAGAAATATTTATTTCATAGATACCTTAGAGAGAGTCATTGATCCAAGATTAACCTACTTGCAATCCTTGTAGAAATTCATGTTTCCAAGGACAGAATAATATTCATGATTTTTGCAAGCAAAAATATGAACATCATTTGCAAAATTCTTGAGGTGTTGTATCTCAATTCCCTACCGAGCCAATAATTTAGCTTGTCTTCCCTTACCTTTTAATTGTAACATCAAGTTTCATTTGATATAGGGATAGAAAAAATGGACATGAAAAGTCCATAAGTTTGCAATACACTTTCACACATAAAACTCAATTGTGAAATTTTCACTACTATTTTCATTCCCATACCAAAACACAGCACAAACAACTAATTATTACCACAATATAAGTACTTTCTCATATTCTAAAGTAAAGCCTAAAACGTTAAAAAAAATTGCTAACCAGAACCGATACTACAACCATGTTGCCATATATGGTTATTTTACTCAATCGGTGAATCTAGCACAATGTGTAACGATGCTACAGCCACGACTATAAGGATTAGCCTTTCCACGATTTCCACAACCACAGTACGGATGTCCACGACTCTTACATGGGGCATTATTTTTCTTCAAAAGCATCATAGCTTATGTACCTTCCTCTTCGAGCTAGGTTTCTTCTATTTGTAGAAGACTCTTCGTGGGAACACTCTCCCAACAAGCCATTGTTACATGATACAATATTCTTAAATGTGCCATGAGGAAAACTTGAAAATTGCTTGTGTCCCCTATGCAAAATGGTATGTGGTTCTGATGACTTAAACCCCATGACCAATGTGATTACCCATGCATGTACAAGAAGAAGAAATGAGCTTAGGTTTAATAGAGAGGAAACGAGGTGATGACTATTGAGGGAAGTAGGCTAATTACTTAGATTCTAACTAATTGATATTTTACGTTGGTGTTACATGTGTTATGTTTATGTCCGTTTATTGCTCCGTATTTCTCTTTCCCTCGATAAATATACAATTTATGATTCATGGATATGAAATTTAAGTTTGAAAACAGTTTAGGTTGGTTTTGGTCTTAGAGTCAAATTCTTATACGAGATAAGATGACATCTAAACTAACTCAGAAATATTAGTGATTCTGTTATATGGTCTTAGGTCGTGTTAATGAATGATATCACGATGCTTCACAAAAGCTATTTTCTTCAAAGAAACATAATTAAAGAAAAATAAAATAAAATAGTTGTACAATGATAACATCCCAAAATACAGGAATGGGTAACTCATAAGTTTCTGGAGGGACAACAATAGAGCTCCGTGAGTTAAAATTTACCATTTACCATGATTAAAAGTTGATAATTACATAGATAAAAGAGCAATAACTATATATAATCAATATTAAAATTTAATATAAATTATTCTCTATGGAATGTGTTTGCATAATCATTAACACGACCATTTGGCATATAACCTTTTCACATAGATAAAAGCAATTACTGTAGTATTTTAGTTGTAGCTCTTTCAACTTCGACATTTAATGCCATTTTTTCCTTTCTCAAATTAACTATAGTATTAACAGTTAATAAAATCATGCTTTAATGTAAATTATAATCATTCGCTGATAAAAAAAGATTATAATCATTCAAAACAGTTTTCCAAAAGGTTTAAGGGGCATCACCATTGCACTAAAAAGAAAAAAAAAAAAAGAAGACAAAGTTAAAGAAACTAATCAAAGTTCAAAAGCCCAAACAAAAGTCTCCAGAAACCAAATGGATCCAAAATCTACCATAAAGGCCCACTAGCAATCAAACTAGCCCAACTTGCTGAAGAACAAACCCACCCCAAGTCCTCAAAGCTAACACCGAAAGCGACACCAATGCAACCCTTAAACCTCGTAGGGTCGTAGAACCCGAATGTTTGGGCGGGGATGCCACCGGAGAATTTGGGCCTGACGGCCGATTTGCTATAGGTGCGTCAGCTTCCGGCTGAGAAGGGGACTGACTATGTTTGTGTATATCGGTCAAAACGACAACGATTAGCTTTTGACCACTTTGGCAGTTTTCAAGGTTGCCACTGATGAAGAAAAAAGGCCCTGGTTTGTCTAAAGTGAATAATGAATCACCCTCGTCCATCTTTTGTATGGGGTTGTTGGTGTTGCATGAATCGTAATCATCCTTGTTTACCACCAAAACCGAATCAGACCCTTTCTTGTACTTGAAATCTGCATTTCACCACCAAAAATAAATATATTATGATTAAGTAATAACACATGACCACTAATTGCAAATGAGTATCCTTGAAGGATATATATGGTGCCACTCATAGCTAGATAAGTGTGTTGTATGAGAGCATGTAATATTAGTATTATATGCTAATTTGGTTCTTTCATAAGATCTGGTTTGTGCATGTAATTAAATTGAACAAAAATTGTAATTGTGTACACGAAGGTACGTGGTGTTTTAGGGTTGAAACACATGAGGGAATATTTTTTTGACTTACAGAGAGAGTCGTTGACATGAAACCTGTTCCTCTGTGCCCAGTGAATGTAGTCTTCTGAAGGGTTGATGACCCAACCGTCTTTGCCACCAACACGAAATGTGTATGATGATGTTGAAGAGCCGAGAATCAACATGGATATGATGGTCAAAGCAAAAAGGCCAAGAAACCCGTTATTAGAGTACCTCATTGCCATAGCTCAAAATGGAACTATAGCAGATGAACTGTATTGTACTATATATAATGGGGATTTGGTATGAGGTGATTGTTACGATTCGATTAGATTATGGAATCAAAATTGCGCATTCCAAGCTGAAGGCGTTATCGAAATTAAGATTATACTATTCATTTCTGTTTAACTGTTATCAAGGGTTTTTCAAATTCTTTTTTTTTAAAATAATTTTTAAACTCTGTTAAAAAAATTTAAAAATGTGGTTTTTTTTTTAAGAAAAAATATATTTAAAATTATAAGGGAAATTTATTAGCATATTTTCTCAATTTATTATTTATTGAATTATTATATAATTTTTAGAAAATATGAATTAAATTTTAAAATATCAAGAAGACATCCATACTCTATTAAACAATATTTGAAATATTCAAAATAACAAAAATAATACTAACGTAAATTTATCAGGGGATCATATTTTAATTTGATATACAGATGGGTTGTTTGAAAATATCTCATTACCTCACACTCGATACAAACACTATGTACCTCATATTATCTATAAGAGTTTGATATTTTTATTATGTTAAAATTTTAATGATTATACGTTGTATAAAAATATTTTATATTATTAATCAAACAAAATTTATGATTGAAATGAATTTTAAGGCATTTTATTATAAAAGTCAATAACATATCAAATATGATGATTAGTGAATAACTATAAAATTGTGTTTATACATATAACCAACGTATCATTGATTTAAATAAAACTAGACTTACATTTAAATATCTTGAATAAGATTTTTAAGTTTAGATGTTGTGATAGAAAAAAGAAAGCATAAATGAAAAAATAGAATATATACTGAAAATGTAAAATGTTTTATGATATTATTCAATCACAAACTATAATATACGATAATTTTATTGACTTCAATAATAATATCAAACATGACTTCTAAAAACCTTACACTAAAAATGCATATCTATTAATCTTCATTTAAAACTGTGTGATAATTCAGCAAAAAATATATATGTGTGATAACATTTTATGGACTGTACATTATAGAAGCCCAATCCGATAAAAGGCACACGATTTCATGCGGACTGTGGATTTAGCGACAAACTAAGCAAAAGATGCTACAAGGGCCCCGCTATTGCCAGGGCCTAAGTTGCTAGTTATACCCCCAAGCAAGTAAAAAACCTAATTACCACACGTTTCCCTACCTCGTTTTGAAACTCTCTTACCCCTTTACCCTTTCCATCTTGTTCTCTCCCTCTAGCTACCTCTCTCTTTTCTCCCTCTCTGACCCATCATTTTGCCATTTTTTGGATACCTAAGATTCTCCATCTTCCTCTCATTCACTGGAAAGCTAACCATTTCTTTATCCTTTACCAATTTCACAGCTCAGGTAAAATCCTTGACCTCCATGTTTTTTAACAAACATATGGAGGGCCATGGATTGTTGAGCTATGGTTGTGTATTTGGTGGAAAAATTTGTTTTCCCTGTGTAACGACCACCAAATACATAATGAAAACAAGTATTGGTTGTGTCTAGTATACATAACGAAAACAACTTGTTTTAGTTGTGTTATGGGATGTCTAGACTCAAGGGGATTTTTGTAAAAAAAAATCTAAAAAGGTGGGGATCTCAAAATAGTCAATTGGGGGATGCCAATAGTTTTCCCTTGCTACAATCATGGGCTTGGTATGCGTTTGAACTTTGGATCACCCATTTCAACAATCCAACTTAGGTTTTAAAAAGCACATTTGACTTTGTGTGGCAGCAAATTCACGGATAAAATAAAGTATTTATATCCTGCATTCCTATTGCATAGGACATTTTTTATTACATTCTCAAAAACTCTTTATGCAAATTTCCATTAGGAATGGGCCTTTTGAAATATAATATACAATAACCATAAAATAAATTCATACTTAATGCTAAGGCTTTCTCTTTAGACAAGGAATTTATTTGTTCTTTAGTTAGAGACTAACTAGGTATTTTTTTTCCTTAAAAAAATAATGCCTTTTTTTCTGATCACATTTTTATGAAAAAAATTATTACCCTAGGTCAAACTCTAGAGAGAAAAGAAAGAAATATAAATATAATTAGTGATATGATGTAATGTGATGAAAAAAGAGATAAAAAAACACAAATATTAATATTGATTTGTTCATATTAGAATATTTTAACAACTCACCAAATTATTTGAACAAAAGATCTAACTACTTCTTTTGTGACAATGAATTTATTTAGAAATAATATGATAATTTAATATTTATATTTTAAATTTTATTTATTTATTTCTTCTATTCTTTTTCCTCTCTCTAAATATTTTTTAATTTAAATTTTAAAAATACAAACATTAAATTAAGTGAGACAAGGGAGAGGAGAGAGAATGAGCGGGGGAAAACCCAAATCCTTTGTTGCCTCTGCAAAGAAATTCTTTGCCCATTAGAAATATTTCTATTTATCACATTCTCCCCCCCTTTCCTTTTTAGCTACTATTTCAATACGTTGATTCAGATTTTGCAAGACTGTGGGAAGAGAGGATATGAGTTAGTCCAGCCTCACTCTTTCTATAATTCTATTCATTTATAAATCCAAAACCAAAAGAAAACGTCTATTCTAATTTATCTGGACTTTCTTACTATTATATATATTTTTAATAAAAAAATGGAAATTCTCATTCTCTTCATGGAACAAATGAAAGAAAGATTTATATATTTCCAGATCAAAACAGAACTAAATAATAATAAAAAAGATATTCTCATTCTCTTCTTAACGCTATCAGACAACGACATATTAACAATCGAATTACCTGCCTTATTGTTTGTTTCGTTTGGAATGATTAATATTAGTGACAACACTTAAATGTCAAGCTTTGAAGAATATCCCAACCTATGTTAGTTAGAGACTAATAGTATTTTTATATACTTCTGGACATTTCCTTCCCTTAACGTAATAATCAACAAGAAACAAACTTTCTTCTTACCAAAAAAAAAAGAGGAAACAAACTTTCTGTTGTACCTCTATTTTTATTTTATTGGGGTAACCCAGTATTAGCTCTGACCACATCATCACCGTCTGATGGGCTCCATAAATGTTTTTTAACCTTAAATGTTGATCAATTGACAAATACAAACACGTTATGTGATGTATAAAGTGTGTATATTTTATTTATAATAAGGTCAAGCGGGTGTTTTTCTTTTTGGTATGGATAATCAGGCACAATCCTGAGAAGTTGAAACAAGAAATCATTATTATATAAGAAATAAGACAGAAATAATTAAAGTATATAACTCTTTGATTAATCATATACGAAAAAAAGACCCGTGTCAAAAAAAAAAACAAAAACAAAGACAGAGATAATCAATAATATCTGTATATATATATATATATATATAAACTATTTTTTAGGTGAACTACATATCTTGATCCTAGGTGCACTAAGATGAAACAAAATGATGTTTATCGCTACACTTCCTATATATTATGGACATTTACTTTTAATTTGTGTTATCAAATTAACATTTATTGTTAATGCAAAATGATGATATAATTTTGTTATTTTGTTAAATTTTATAAATGATTCAGATGATTATTTAATGATCTCATATTATGATACATGATACCGAAAAATATTATGATAGATAGTTAGCTTGCTCTATAAACTTCCAGTCTACTTTTTTGTTATCAATATAATACCTGCAGGAAACTAAGACTTGCTAATCATAATAAATGTGTTTAATGTCTACCGTGAAAGATTGTGATATTATCTTATTTTGAAGTGTGTTTTGGGTGATTGGTGCTTTTATTCCGCTGCTACTAGAAGAAGAAGAAGCAAAGCTTGCAAAGCAGGAACATTTGGTTAAAGTGCATTACAAATATTGTCATTCATTTGGCTCACAAGAATAATCAGCATGTTGCATATATTTAAGACTTTTTTTTATTAACAATTTATGTAAAATTAATTATTAACTGAAAATCAACCATTGAACTGGCTGATTTGTCAGGGCTTCAAATAAAATATATCCAAGCGGTGTTTGTTGTGTTTGCTTGGATTGGAAATAACATGCAAAAGTTGTCATCCCACCATATTTGTAAATCTTCCTTTAAATATGGTGAAAAAGGTACGATTTCTAATTAGTTTCAATACATTCAAAACATTTATTTATTTTAGTATATTAAACTGATAATTTTATGTTAAAAAAATATTATTAGACTAATTACACTAATTAATGTATACAACTCTTTGATTAAATGTAAAATTGTATTGAGTATTTTAAATGCTATGCTATATATACATATAAAACAACTACCCAAAAAAGATATGTATAGTTCTGTAAATCATGGGTTACTAGACACATGCAAAGGTAGCCATAACCCACGAGAGTGTGAGTATTTTATTTGGAAAAAAAATTCAAAAAACTAATTCCATAATTCAAACAATGATTAAATGCATTATGAGTACTGTAATGATATTATTATATGAAATATTTTATATAACTAATATTATTCCAATTTAAGATTGTTACTAAGCTAGCTCATATATACTGTAAATTTATACTAACTTAATCATAAATTGAGTTTAAGTATTACATATAAAATTATATTAAATTAAATTCTCAAAGAGATTTTGATTGTCCTTGATAGTAATTCAAATAAGATATACATATAATTTTGTACCAAAATTCTGATTTTTGAAATTGATAATTTGATATTACTCAATAAAAGACTATTTCAATGGTATCTATCTATTCTGTTACATTGAGTTGGGAGCATCCCACCCTTCAAATTGCTTTATTTTCAATAAAGACTCATGATTGAGAGAGTTGATAAAAAATATATACACATACTTAACCGAAATAATTAAACTCATAAACTATGATAAATAATAAATAATCATTAATTAATAGTATTATTTTATTAGTTTTTCAAGGCTTGCAAAGAATCTCCTTAATTTATACCAATAGATAAACGAGATACATGTTTTGGTAACCACTGTTTATCTCCACTTTTTCTTAATCTTCTTACCCCTCAATTGTACCACAACCCCCTTCCATCAAAATATTAGTTAAAGGATATAATGAGAAAACAAATGTGTAGAGAGAAAATGAAACCAATGTAACTCCCAACTCTCTTAACAAAGTAAACAAAATGAGTAAAGTATGTTTGGATGTAAAAGTATAAAAGTTTGAAAATTTTTCTACTAAAAAATTCTATATTTCCAGCCAAAAAACTCTTAAAAGATGCCTTATATCAAAATATGTCAACATTATATAACTAGTCTCTAACCAACCCAAAAGCAAAGCCTTACTCCAATTCTTCGGTCAAACCACAAAACTTTCTTCCCCAAAATGCAGTTAATGTTTACATTCATATTGGAGACAATACTCTCAACGCTAAATGAATCCTCTCCGACAAAGGCATTTCCTATGACGAGGGTGATGGGAGGACAAGTGGGTTTTTAGCACTTAGTTCTAAAATTCAAACTTTGTTAAAACCTCACTACACTGCAGATTTTCTTTCTTCTTTTTGAGTAAAAAATTCAACTTATGAATGACGGCTATTATTTCCAAAGGATCCCACTCGGGCAGGATCACATCATTCCTTAACAATATCAACGCCTTTCAATATTTCAATTTTGAGTTGGATTAAGGTTTCCTTTCAATTCATCTATTTATTAATTCTTATATATATAGGTTCAATTATAGCACTTAGAATTGAAAAGTGCAGGTTCATGCAACTCTTAAATTTCCGGCACTTTAAATTGAATAGTTATATTGATTTGTGAAGGTGGACTGCAGGCTTGGGTCATTGCTCTTACTTAAAAGTTAAATGAATTGAAAGTCAAAAGTTAGAGTCTCTTTTTTCTCATCATTAATATTTATATTCCGCCTGATCTTATTTTTAATAATCTGTAAAAAAGTGTTATATTTTATTTAACAGAGCAGTCAAAGCACTTAATGTTACAAATCATATTACTATAAGTTGAAGGAGAAGACAATATTTATTTATTTATTTAAACTTTGGTTTTGCAGGTTTAAAATCAATTTTTGCAACCTTTATATTACTGTGTTGATCTCTTTTAATTATGTTATAAACATCCTCTCTTAATTTTTCTGAGGAACTTTTAATATTTGTTAATTAAAATTATGTTATACTCTCTTATTTTTTCTTAATTGTTGATCTAATAAACTTATCTATCTATGTTAATTTTATTTATTTTCTTTCTATCGTTTTTTCTCCTCTTTTTTTTAAAAGGTTTTTCCCCCCCTTAATAAGATATGAAATATATATATCCAAATTATGGATTAGTACAAGGTTTATGGGTTTTTTTTTTTGTGTGTGTTTTTCATTGCACATTGACTAATTTTAAACTTGGAGGCTGCAGATTTTGGTTTTGCACAAGACTAAAGGGACTTGACATAACTTGGTGCTCATTGTCTACTGTCTACACATGCACATTATACGTTCTAACATAAGAATAAGGTTGTGAGACAGTCTATACGTATGCATTTTGTCCAATATTGTTTATGTTTATTATATCCAAATTAGGAAGGACTCTGATGCACTCAGAGAGAAAACGAAATAGATCGAAGAGCATGAAAAAATCCATTAACCTCTGGGTTCAGATCACCATAATAACATACATACAAAAGCAAAGTATCCACCTCAATTGATGAAAAGTTTTGTAATTAAAAAAATAAAATAAAGGATAAATAAGATAAAAGATTTTGGTTATTGATTTAAATTATTTATTTTATTTGAAAAATTATAGTATATATTTTTTGCGTGCAATATTCACTTATTTAAGTTTCCATAAATAATTACATGTAACTTATTTAAATTTAAATTACTATATTAATATATGTTATCTTATTGCATTTGAATTTAAAGTATTATATTATCTTGACAATTTGAGATAATATATTTAAATATATAAGAATAATCATTTTTCTAAATTAGGAATGAACATAATATTAATCAATAGTCAATAAATATTTTATTACATATCCAACAAACTTATAAAAAAATGATAATTAAAATGTAAATTGAATAGGAGAATTATAAAATATCTCACAATCTAATATTATTCTTTAAAACATTAATCATATTTAAATTTATAGTAACCATGGGAAATATATAAATATTAAATTTACTATATTCCGTCATAAAAAGCGTTAGCGACAAATTTTGCGACGGAATTAGTGACGGATTTAGCGACGAAATTAGCAACGAATTTTTCTGACGCCGTTAGCGTGGAATTAGCGCCGTTAGCATGAGAAGTGCTCCAGAAAATCATTTTTCACTAGTTTCTAGCGCCGGTAGCGTGAGGTTGGTGCTGGTAGCGCCAGAAATGGTGCTGGTAGCGGGAGAGGCATGTTAGAGGCCAATTTTCCACTGGAACATGGCGCCGATAGCACCAGTAGCGTGGGAACACGTACTGGGACCTATAAAAGGCCATTTTCGCGTTTTTGGACAGCAGTAACGTTTCTTCTTCTTCCTCCTTGCATTTTCTGCCATTAACAACTAGAAAAGCTTTATATCTTCTCCATACTTCATCTAAACACTTCCCACCCAACTAGAAAGTTGTTTAGAACTCCTCTATGAGCTAGATTCCAGCTTCTATTCTCCTTAAGAACCATCAATCGGAGAGATGTAGTTCTCTAGAGAATTCCTTAAAATTGAGATTTGGAAGGGAAAGAAGGCGATTCAAGGACGCTAAAGCTTAGAGAAGTGATCCTTCAGCCTTCCTTGACTGTTTTGAGGTAAGAAACTCAAGTTTTACCGATTGATTTGTGAAATTTTTCATGGGGTGAATAGTAACCCATTTGAGTTATGGCTGGAATTAGGCTTGGGTTCTTTAGGAAAGTATGATCAGGAGGTTATTCTAATGGAAATAGAACTTTGAAACATGACTTTTGATGAAGTTTGATTTTTGCTCTGAGATATGTATGAGTAGGAATAATGTTGGTTAAATGAGAGGTATTATGATATATATGGGCCTAAGTGTTTTTATAAAAGATGTTCAGGAGGCTAAATAAACGGTGAAAACGTGTTAGAATAACTGTTTTAGCCAAGTTGAATAATCATTGATATTTGGCCTGGATAAAGGAAATTGAACTGATTGGATTGACTTATGCAGAGTCTTTGTGAGACTCTAGTGCCTTGGTTAGGCCGAGTTAGATCATGCGGAGGATATGTGAGTCGCCTTTAAGGTGGCCAGTTCTGATAACTTTAAGATAGAAGACAAATATGTCTAGATGAAAAGGAATTGTGTTTCTTTTCTTTTAAACGGTTGAGAACCGTTATTTGATTCTTGTTTGTGTGCCTTTGCATAGGGCGGGACACCAAGGGTGTCGGTGGCGGAGACCACAGTCCAGAGATTGGACAGGAGAGCATTGCCTTGCTAGGTAAGCTCTATGTTCTTGGGAGTATTTCTCATTGCTTGTGTTCCACCATACTCCGAGAGGGAGTGATGGTTGTATACATGATTTATATGCATTGAATTGGTTGTTACAGTTCTATTCATGATGATATGTATGCATGTATCTGTGCTTTGTGCATGGTTGCCTTTCGGATAGATCTTCTGGCCAGTAGATAGATATGGACCTCCCTAGGAGTAGAGCGCAACTCCTAGTTTGGTTTGCTCCATAGGAGAGATTCCTTAAGACCAAGAGATAGGTGGTCCCGTGATGGTTGCAGCCTATTCTCGGAGGTACCATATACGTGCATCCTTGCATAGGGGTAGCTCCCGTTGGATGACACAGGTGTGAGTTCCGGCCTCACACTGGGGACTGAGATGGTCCCGGGGACTGAGATGGTCCAGGATGGTATACTGGGTACTGAGATGGTCCTGGATACTGATGATGTTACACATTAGAGCTTGTGTGTGCCTATGTGTTGTTGTGATGGTTTGTAATACCTTTGATGTATGTGATCATGGAAGTGAGCCAGGGTGAGGAAAAGCCTCAAAGAACCCTGAGCTTACTGAGATTGTTATCTCACCCCGTGTGTATGGATTATATTTTACAGGTTGTACATCTAGCAGAGATGCTGAGTCCCAGGGCGGGAGGCCCCAGTAGGAACATGCATGGTATAGCTGCTTGGAGCAGTGTTTTGAGAGCTTGGTTGCTCACTGTTGTGTACAAATATATATATATATATATATATATATATATGTGTGTGTGTGTGTGTGTGTGTGTGTGTGTGTGTGTGTGTGTGTGTTGTTATTTTGTACCCTGTGAGGGAAAATGTGTATGTTTGCATATATTGAGTTTTTGTATATGATGTACCCTCATATGAGGATGTGATATGTGATATCAGGGCACTCGATGCCTACTATTTTGTACGGATGCAGTTAGAGTATTTTGATGTGGAATGTATATAGTCTATGTATAATATTTTAGACACATATGGGTAGTGATCCCCGGATATGTCTGTATAGATATTATAATCCTATATGTCGTTATTCACGTTGTTTTATTTTATCTGGATCGTTAAGGTTATCATGGTGCTTTGACATTCGTTTAATTTATCGTCTGTACGTACCATACATAATGAATCAAGAAATATGGTTTTGAAATGCTTCCGCGTGATTTGAGTAATTGTTTTAATTAATTGTCGCGCTAATCTGATTAAGTAATATGTTAATACACCAGATGCATACGGGATGTTACAAAATTCATCCAATGGTTTCATGTGTCTTAAACTAATTTAATAATTGATGGTATTTGTTGAAAGTATGTGAAAAAATGAGGTTTTTAAATTAAAAAAGAAAAACAAGTACTAAAAATTGAATAATGAAATAATAAAAAATTAATAATAGAAAAACAATTTTTGGAAAATGATATAAGATATTTGTGATAAAATTTATTGAGTTAGAAAAAAATATATACATACAATTATAATATTTATTTACAATTTTTATTATAAATGATGATAAATAATAAAAACATAAAAATATACTCCTTTCATTTTTATTTATAAGTTATAACACCCAAATTCACATTACTAGTAATTAATTTTAATAATTTATTTTATTAAACAGTTCTACTATTACGTAATTACAATATATAATTAAAAAAATAGTTATAATATATCAAATTTAACAAAAAAATACAATAGCATAATAGAAAAGTGTTAAATTAAAAAATAATTATTGAACTCAAACTAATATTCACATTATACGAGATATATTAATTTTAAAAAATAAAAATTACACAAAATATCAAATTTATCTTAATGGAAATGTCAAGCCTGACCTTCATTTTTACCAGAAATCCATATCCCAGAAAATTCGTCAACCACTTCTGCGACAATTCCTCAGAAGCAAAAAAACTCTGCTCCAAACCCAAATCCGAAACCTTAATTTTTTTACTGTTACTATTACTGATCGTTGATTAGTACAAACGTAAGTGTTAAATTTGGTGCAAAACCAAGCTGGTGAAGGCATCTTTTTTTGCTTCTAAAAATTTCATTTTGGTGACCAATTAAGTCGTTGGTCTTTCACTTTCTGCATCTGATCAAGTTCCCCCTGACCCTTTTGACTTCTTCTGAAGCAATCCTTTTTATTATTGCCTCCTTTTTAAGCTATTTGCTATGGTGGGTCTTGGCTTCTTCCCCTGGATTCACTCTCAACTGAGAACTGGGTCCTTGAATTGGAGTTGAATTTTGGGGATTTGATATGGTTGCCGCTGAAAGATTGAAGCTTTTTCTGTGTAAGAGGAGGAAAGGGCTTGGAATTTTGTTGCGGGTTGCATTTTGGTGGTGGGTGGTTCTACTGTTAGTTGATCCTGTGGCGGGTCTCAGACCCTTGAGAGAAAGAACTAGGCCCTGGGATGATGAGGTTTGTTTAGGAACTTGTCTGAAATTTCAGTTTTTTAATGACAGGTGGTAATTGAAGAATGTGATGCACGTGAATTTTTTTATTTTTTTTGTGATGTTGATGATTTGGTGCTTGCATTTTGATTGTTGTTAGTTAGGGATTACATTAGCTGCTATTTCTTTATGCAGCTGTTGTG
>CM023953.1:17617610-17631335 GCA_013407115.1 Glycine latifolia | reverse complement strand
GGCGGGGGTGGTGGATCTCATGACTGGGGAAGAAGTTATTGATGTGTTAGAAATATAGTGCTGTGTTACATTGATTGTTGTAATATGGCTTATCATTGTTTGAATAGATGGAACGTAAGTGATTACTTCTTCTTTTGTAATAGTAAGATTGTTGGCTGAATAATTGTTGCTGCTTCTTGCCCTGCAGAATCCTTGTTTAATGCTTTTGCGACGGCTGCATTTTTCAAGTTTGTAGTTTTCTCAATATTTGAGATGAGATACCTCCTTGCTATCTGGAAGGCAAATAGGCCTTTGAGTAATGGAGAAGGTTGGGAAGCAATGAGGCGAGAACTTTCAGTTTTATACAGTCGTTTCTGTAAGTACTCATCTAGAGTTAAATTTTGTCTTGCTAAATGATTGTATGATCTCATCAAGAGTTCTCCTTCGAGTCATTGGCTCCCTGGGATCCATGATCATGTTATGTTATTTCCTGAGTTGTTGAGCGTTGATAGTCACTACTTAGGAGCCCAGTCAGCTTTGAGTTAAACTACTTTTATTGCCGTTTTACTACTGATCAAGATTCAATTCCAGCTTTTAAGTTTATTTTTTTATCAGAATAGAAAACTATGATGCTTGCTTGAAAATATTATGTGGATTACTTAAGTTATAATAACTGCATAATTTTCTTGAATTGCTCTTTAAAATGGCAGTATATTAGCAATGAATTTGATGTATTTTCTTACTATATTGGGCTGACATAAACCTGTGAACTTTCACCATGCATTAGCTGAGGGTCACCAAGCAGCCTCTGATAAAATGAGCTACAGAATGGAAAATATCTCTTCGTGTATTATATATATGTTTTCATTTAAATTAATCCTTTTTGGTACCTTAGATTACTGTTTCCATATCCAAATATTTTCTAAAAATAATTCCTGAAGTTTTGATTTTTAACCAAGCCAAATACTGTCATGTGATCTATGTATACCTAAGCTTACCTAATGGGATAAGACTTGGTTGTTGTTGTTGTTATTGTTGTTGTATATTCCCCTGTTGAAGCATGCAAAAAGATCTCTAGCTATTTATTTCCTGTTTTTTCGACAAATGAAAAGAATTCCTTATATGAAAAGAGGGCCTCAAATTTAACAGTTTAACTTCCTTCTGCAGATGGGATCTTGTTGGGAGGCATTCTACTCATGTATGAGTTCCATAATTATTTGAGACCTATTCTTCTTCTTACATACTCTTTTTGGATACCTCAGATAATCACCAATGTTATTCGAGATTCACGCAAACCATTGCATCCTCATTATATCTTAGGGATATCTGTTACTCGGCTTGCAATCCCATTATATATTTTTGGTTGCCCTAACAACTTCATGCGCATAGAGCCAGACAAGAGCTGGTGTGTGTGTTTGATTGTATTTATTGGACTTCAAGCTGCAATTCTTCTACTTCAGCACTATCTTGGGTCACGTTGGTTCATTCCTCGTCAGGTTGGACCCAACTTTCTTCTTGATACTTTCGTAACCATTATTAACACATACAGAATTCCTAGATCTAGTTTCCACTTCTGAAAGACCGAGTTAAACTATCGACTCTATTCTCGTCTTTGGTAATTTTACTCCATAGTATTGAGGAGTTATAAGGTTGGTTTGATGGTAAAAGGAGAAGGGAGGGAGGGAAAGGTCATTCAATTTCCCCCCACTACAAAAACTAACAATTAACCACTAATATTTGCCGATAAAAAAAAAAAAAAAAACTCCATAGTACTGATTTCTTTTGTTTTTTTCATCTGATCATGGGCATGATTATTTGACAAAGATGGATAATAGCATTGTATTATCCTCATCATTTAGGATTCTAGTTCTAGGCTTATCTAACTGAATTGAATCATGATCCAACATTTTATTTTATTTTTTCTGAATTAGCATGAATGCTTTTTCTTCATGATTTGCAGATTCTCCCCGAGAAATACAGCTATTATAGGAGGTTTGATCAGGATACACGACATGCTACTGACTGTGTTATTTGTATGACAGCCATTGATCTATCCCAGCGATCTAATGATTGTATGGTAAGTGAATATAAATATAAGAGCAGATTACAATGACTCTCCCTGTAGATTTCTTAAGATTGCACATGATACTCCGATCTTTTTAACCCGTACTGTAATCCCTTGAATTGTTTAAAACACCTTATACTGATACCTCATGTTACCTAAGAAACACATTTCACTTGGTACCCCTGTGAATAATTACTGTAAATATTTAAATGGCAAGATTATCGTGTGCAATTTTAAGAAACCACAAGGAGTGAATCAAGTCTAATGCACAAACTGTTACAGGTGACACCTTGTGATCATTTCTTCCACTCTGGCTGTTTGCAAAGATGGATGGATATAAAGATGGAGTGCCCAACTTGCCGGCGCCCACTACCCCCTGCCTAGAGAGCTTTCTTCACTGTTTATGTCAATAGGATTAACTGAACCTGCTCAACTTCATAGTTTTAGTATATGCTTAAATGACCAAGTTTTACATTGTTTTTGCTTTTAATATCGAGAGAAGTGAAATCACTCGGGCTTTGGTGGTCAACCTTTTCTTCTTGAGGACTGAATGTTTCTTCTTCTCATAGAAATTTTGTAATTTGATTTTGCCACCTTATACCATATGCCGACGGTATGATTTTTGTACATGGTTGGAAGGGCAATCAACATTAATTGTACTTTTTTCTCAATACAAAATTTACTTTATTCTTCGTGATCGTCCAAGATAAAATTCATTTATGTTGTTTTTTTTATTAGTATGCATTAACAATGTAAAAGTTTATTATCATTCAATCACAAATTATCACGTAAAGAAAGTTTGTTAATTTTTATAATAATTTCTTAAAAATTATGTTAAAGATGTTTTATGATCAACTGACAGTATGCTAACTAAATTTTTACAATAGAAACTTTAACATTAACGGTTACTTGATGTTTAGTAGAATAAATTATTTAATGTAGTATTTAAGTCATGAGAACATTAATTGTATATGTTTATTATTATTTTTTGGTTTGCCTTATCTTTTGAGTCCAATAAATTACTTAATGTAGAATAAATTATTTAATGCCACATTAGTTTGTAGCTGATTATTTCAGTATTTTTTTCTTCTAAGTGCAATCTGTCAACAATTTAGTAAATAAAAATTACATAACAGCCGATAATGAATCTATTTAATTCCATCCTTGGTTACATATTCGTCCACATTTTTCATTACATCTGTCGTACGGGCAAAGCACTTTTGATATGACCACATGCATTGAAGATTAAGGATAATCGTTTACTATCTGTAGCACCAAATGAGACAATGGTGCAAGACAGTTGAGTATGGGGCCGACAATTTATGTTAAATCTTACAACCAATGTCAACATCAGATATAAGCAAAAAAATTTGAACGAGGTACACACAACTTTCATTAATCATTGAACAATTAACACCTTACAGACAAACATGAACAAATAAAACAGTAGTCTTCAATTACTTCAACCAAAAGGTCTAACAAACTACACGATTATAAGCTTAAGACATGTAATAACCAACTAAAATTCAAGTTTTGCAAAACTATGATTTCTTAATATAGAGCCCTTACATTCGGGGAAACTTCAAAACCACTATTTTTCATCCAAATTATTCAAGGCAAAGGGGAAGCAACATCATTGCCTCAGATAGTTGTCGTCATCATTATCTGTATATTAACCTCCACCACCAGAACCGTATTTCTTTCCGAACAAGATGAGCTGTAGCTTATCATAACCAGCAAGCACTCCAGCACCGGCAACAGCACGTAATATGTTTGCACCAGCACCTTTAAAGAGTGACTTGGTACCCTCTTTTGCGACGATTACCTTGAATGCTTCCAAAGAGCTCTTGTATTTTACAGCTTCTCCAGATGTCATCATCATTCTTCTACGCACAGTATCAATGGGGTAAGAGGCCAAGCCGGCACCTATTGTGATCCCCCATCCCAAAAGAAAACTTGCAAAGAAACTATCCTGTTAACAAGAACAGTAACTAAGGTAAGTAAACATAAGAACATATTGAATAGCATCGTTTTTGAATTGTGTTTAAAATAAATCTAGTTAGTTAGGCCAAGCAACAAATATCAAGTAGCCCGAAAATTATATGCATTCATATAGCAAGTACCTTTAACTAAGTTTCTTATAAAAAAATAAGACAAAACATAAATCTAAAAGAAACTGAAATGAAGATGAGTAGCTATTTCCACATAACAAAATAGACCAGATTTCAAATTCAAAATTTGAATTACCTGCAACCCACCAACCAAGACCACTGGTTTCAGAGAATCATACATTCCAAAGTAAAGACCACGGTACACTATGATTCCAACACACGAGATGTTGAAACCACGATAAAGGCCAGCAATACCATCAGACTTGATGGTTTTCCTGTAAACATCAACCAAGCCATTGAACTGCCTCTCACCACCCTTCTTTGCAGCCTTTGCATCATTTGCTAAACGTGTTCGGGCATAGTCCAAAGAATAGACAAACAAGAGAGAGGAAGCCCCAGCAGCTCCACCAGATGCTAAATTCCCAGCAAACCATTTCCAGTAGCCATCTTTATCCTTTTTGAAGTTGAAAAGCCTCTTGAAATAATCCTTAAAAGCAAAGTTGAGAGCCTGAAAAACAAAAACAAAAAGAAAGCATTTAAGATACAGAAATAATATATAGATAATGCAGATCAAACAGTCAAACACCAAATATAAATTTACATTCATCACATCAAAATCAAATAAAAGAGGGTAACAGTAGGGAGGCAAATACAAGAGAGCTACGGCTATATGCTATCCAACATTCTTTTCCACACAACATTAGCAACTCTGAAAATAAAAGAATGATTTATGAACCACACTCCCAAAAGATAAAAAAAGGACAATAGATATGCAGAGCCATTGGGTTGAATGTGGCTTTGTGCAAATAATATAATAAAACCCCCAAATTAATCCAGGGTAAATAATGACAAAGAAGTAGTTTTGAGTTTTGTACACATGAAGTAAAAGGAAAACACAGATATTGCAGAAGAACATAATCAAGCATATACAGTTGGAAATGGAATAATAAATCAGACATCACATGCTGACAATTAAATAATCACATCAAACAAGTCAACCTATATTCCAACTTCAGAGGAAAGAAAAATCACCTGCGTAGGGAAGTATCTGATAACATTAGCAGTGTTTCCTCTCCAAAGAGCAATCACCCCTTCATCCTTCATGGTTCGACTGAAACAATCGCCGATTCCCTTGTATGGTTCAGACAACCGACCACTCTTGATCATTTCATCCTGGTTTTGGATGAGCAATTTAACTCGCTCGATCGGAGCCGCAGCCGTCTTGGACACAGCAGCCGACACTCCTCCCATCAGGAAATCCAACAAAAATCCAGACACCCCTTTCTCAGCTGGTGCTTGTGCCATGACTGGAACCAAACCCGAAGACTGCAAGTCTCCATTGAAGTAACTACCAGTGGTGGAATAGTTTCTTGAGTGAGTAGGGGCAAGCCTAGACACCAAATAAGACTGTCCAGATAACTTCTGAACTACCGATGGATGCCGTGAATGCAATCCATCCGCCATCGCTGCACTTCAGATTACCTACCAACATTCAAACAAAACTCATACCAGTAGTGATAGCAAAAAGAAAAACAAAAAACTTAGGGTCTAGGTAATTTTCTTCCCTCTTTTTAGTTTTGAAAACCGTTTTCTAATACAATTTCATGCTAGTATGCTACTTAGCAATTCTCATACAAATTCCATTAAATTTTGAAAATTTCTTCCAAAACAAGTGTTCTAAAAAACCAAAAAACAGTTTTTGAAAATAGAAATCAAACACACTCGTATTCTTTCTAATACACTTGCTATGATTCATACACTCAATCTATGCATCTAAGATAAATAGGTAGTACACACACCTATAAATTCTACATCTTTATAGCAGATAAGCAGCAAATGACACAAAAATCGGGATATCTATCCAAAATCCGTTACAGTTTACAATTTAGCTTCACTGTCAGACTCTGATACTTCAAATCAAGTCAAAAAACAGTGACGTAGTAAGGTTAGTAACAAAATATGCAGTAGATCGAAAATAAAAGAATGCAGATCTTTAAGAGTAAGAAGAAATTGAAGTAGCGCAGTTATTGAAAGTGGAAGGAGTAATACCCAAGAAGGGGGTGGAGAGAAGCTTGGTGTCTTCCTCAGATCGTGAGGGAAGGGAAGGAAACGACACTCGCCGAATAAATGGGAGCAACACTGAAATACTAGGGTTTTATTTAATCACTAATTTACCCTTTCATAACAAAACAGTAGTAACATTTTTAGATTAATTTCAATGTATTGTGAAAAGGTTTTAAATTTTAATATATCTCTTATCAGATCACCACAACTAGACTTCCTTAATCACAAGTCAAATACAATAAATCTAACTTAATTTATAGATGATTAAATTCTTTAAATATATATAGTGACAAACATTTGATTATCTGAATTTCTGAAATACTTTTTATCTTAAATATTTATTAAATTTCTTTTTTAATATTTTTATATAAGACAAGCTTTTAATATTAGATTGATGTATCAATATTAAATTGTCTTTTGCTATTTTCATTCTCCCTTTTACTAGTACATTCCACTTTTGATTTTTTTTCTTCCAAAAAATGCTCCGAAAATACACTCCCTTTTGCGCACACCAATAAGTCTTGCATTTCAAAAATTGTTCACAATCTGTCTCTGAGTTGCATTTCAGAAATTCAAACCGCATCATGGTTATACATGCTTCATATTTTACATTCTGTACTTTTTGTACAAACTAACAAGAATATAATTGCATTCAAGCATGAGAAAACATGATACACTATGACTTACAGTCCTAAACTCCCTCGAGTGACCAATGCCAAAGAAAAGATATTATGATGGATGATGCATATTTTAATTGGTTTGTATTCTTTTAAGAAGAACAAAGAGGATGGAAAGGACATTTGGTCGCCGTGTCATGCATAGCTCTTGCAAAACTTCTCTGCACTAGACATCGTCACCGTGTAAACCTCATTTCAATCAACATAAACCATGTAACCTAAGCAAAAACATTACAATAAATAGGAGCGACCCTTTTGATTAATTTGTTTGTCAAAAAGAGGGAAGGGAAAGAAAGTTAAAATTAAAACCGTTCTTTAGGCCTCAATCAAAGCAGATAGCACAAAATTATAATATCACGGTGATTGATACCTGTGTAATACGGTGCACGCTCATGATAACCAATCGTTTGTGAACATCTCCAGGTATATTCCATGTAACTTTGACAAAACAGAAAAATGATAACACTAATGGGAGATGAAGGAACGTATGCCCCTAAAGCCATGTAACTTTTTTGGCTTATATCTACACCATTCAAACCAATTGACTAGTTGAAAAACCAATAAGGCAATAACATTGTGCAAAAATTGGTCTATTTCAAAATTTTTTGAATCATCTACTTTTATCATAAAAATAATTATTTAAGATTTTATTCACTTAATAAATAAGTCCGATTAGATTAAGCTTTTAATACATTAGATCACATATTCTTAAATGAATCACCTAACTTATTTTCATTCTTAATCAATAATATTTATAAATTTGTTCAACCATCAAATAAGACATCAAGTGTCATACAAAATTACACTCTCACTTTTTTATCCCATGTTTTACACGAACCCATTATTCTAGTTATATATAAACACACTTTAATTATAAACACTCCATCAATCTTCTATTTTTTTTCTATCTCATCATGTAAAAAAAATTGTCTTTAAGTTAGTGATATTGAATGTATACATGCTTTTGAATTAGTGAGTGTTTGAACACTTATAAATTTCAAACACTCTCCAAACACTTCATATCTCTTTATCTCTTGTCTTATTGTATTACATTATCAATTAAATTAATTATTTATCTTTTTTCTTTTCTTATCTTTCTTGTAGACACTTAAGTGTAGGTTTTGTTTTATTGAAAAATTTGATTCTAAATTTAAAATTAATTTTGAATATATTTTTATATTTTTTTATTTCATATTGAAAAAGAATTATAATTGATTATAAATTAAAAATTAATTATGAGTTAAAATAATCTTAAATAAGTTGAATCCAAATTTTAATATTCAGTTCTATCTCTAACTTAATTGTATCCTAAAAATTCACATTATTTTAAAATCAATTTTAATCCAAAATAATTTTATTCACATCTATCCAATTACATTCTAATAATGCGTACAAGAATATTTTTCTAACATTTTAACATGAGAAGACTTATTTATTTACTGACAAGACCTGTTCAGCCTCACTGAACCACACACACACATCATCTTCTACTCTTCCTCCCCTTCTGTCACAACTGTCACGGTCCCACCACTTGGTTTCATAGTACTCGTAGAAAAGAGTCATGGTTTGAGTCTCACTTTCACACCCCCTCATCACCGTCTTCTCTAGTCCCATGTACCACAACAACAACAAAAAAAAAACCATTAAGAGAGGTGGCGAGAAAAATATGGAGCTCTTTGTTTTGGCCCTTACTCTCACTTTTTCATCTTTATATATAATTCCTTTGTTATCACCACCCTCAAACTCAGCTTCTTCAAACTTGCAAGTTGCAACCATTAATTCTTTCATGGAGGGGTTGGAGCCAAAGATGGTGGTGAGGAGTGATAGGTTGAAAAGGGATGTGGCAGATTGTGGTGACAACAACCAAAACGGGTACGTGGAGCAAGAGAAGAAGAAAAAAGGGGTGGTGAGTTGTGCTGGGAAGAAAGGTGGTGGTGGCAATAATAATAGCATGCGGTGTTGTCAAGCAGAGAAGTGCAACGCGGATCTTCATGAGGCCAAGCAGTACCACAGGAGGCACAGGGTGTGTGAGTATCATGCAAAGGCTCAGGTTGTGCTTGTTGATGGCGTTAGACAACGGTTCTATCAGCAATGTAGCAGGTTTGGGGAGCTAGGTTCGACTTTTGTGTTTTCTAACTTTTTCTCCCTTTGTGCTTTCTATGTGTTTTTCGCGTTTTATGAGGTTTCTTATTCTTGTTAACTTTGGTCGTTTTATGATAAAAAATGAAGGACAAACTCTTACACGTACTTGTATGTTTTTTGTTATTTTTTCCATCAATCCATCATAATTGTAGTTTTGTTTTCTTATCATGAGTAATAAGGGATTACATTAAATGTTTGTATAAGTTCTCAAAGTGAATATCAAAAGTAGCTAAGGAACTGCATCTTAAAACTTAGCATGGAGT
This sequence comes from Glycine latifolia, assembly GCA_013407115.1. Classification (NCBI taxonomy): domain Eukaryota; kingdom Viridiplantae; phylum Streptophyta; class Magnoliopsida; order Fabales; family Fabaceae; genus Glycine; species Glycine latifolia. Next base: position 17,622,034 of record CM023953.1, on the reverse strand, counting down.
TGTTGTTTTCACTTTTTAAAGTTGGATAGTCTGGAGACATTGGATGCAACTTGAATTTGAGTTTAATTGGGTGTTTTACGATATAAAAGGAAGGACAAAAATTAGATGCACCTTTTAGTGATTTTTGTAGTTATTGTAGCCAAAAGATGCACTTTTTAAGTGATTATTTTGTCGCTATTGTAGCCAAAAATCATCAACTGTTGAGCTCAACACGATCCAAAACCTAAGATGTGTGATAGTCAGTCTTTAAGGACTTATCAGGGTGGTGTTCAGGGGCTTTTTCCTATTGTGCTGAACTTAATCTAACTGCGATTAGCAATGGCTTGATTCTTTTACGTTGAAATTCTAATCAAACACGTGTCACTTTGTGAAGTGGTTGCTTAATGTCTCCTTAAGAGTAAAGATATTGCAGCATGGGTAAATTATCCATATACAATTATAAGATATTTTGGATTAATGCTATTTCATTAAAGGTAATTAACCGTATATTAAAGTTTATATTTGGCATATATTGAAGCTGTAATGTGTGTTTAGTGCAATCAGAGTCTACCCTGCCCTCTACCATCAAAATTAAGCTATAATCTTCTTGTTGCTTTCTTCCTCTTTGATTGGTTCAAAATTGGCTAGTGAGGTCAGGTATTGCACCATTTTTCTAATGGTAATTCTGTTTGTGTATCTAAACTAGCTAACAGTGGTTCTGCAGATTCCACGAGTTAGCTGAATTTGGTGACACAAAAAGAAGTTGCTGCAGGCGTTTGGCCGTACACAATGAACGGAGGAGAAAGAACTCAGATCAGTCTCAAGAAGAAAGGGTCAAGCCGCAACAAAGGGACAGGGCACCCTCAATTGAAGGACATTGCTTGTGTCAGGCTGATGAGAGGGGGAGAACTCAGATAACAATCCAAGAAAATGCTGCTTACAAACATTTCCAGATGAGATGAGATATGCTTTGATCTGAAGTTTCCTCTCTCTCTTCTGTCATCCAGGGGATGTATTTGTATTTGTCAAACTATTCCTGTGTCACACTCATGCTGAAGATTGCATTTAGATAAATAACTTACTAACATAATGGTTAGCATCAGAAGAAATTTATGCACTTCTGACCATTATGTTCAATCATTATGCTTGACATATCTTAATATTCTTTGGCACCATTATGCTTTTTGTTGTGCTACATGGCTTGCTTGTGTTGTGTTACATATCCTTATCTGGCTAACCTACTAATTTTCTCTCAATCGTTTGGTTATTTTACAATCACTAATGCTACTAACATTCGTTTTTTGTTCACTCCAATTAACTAGTATGTTTGTGTTCTTGGTTAGAGAAAGTAAAACTATATGTATATTTTCTCATTTAAATTTAGCTTTGTCCAGAGATGTTGAATGCGGGAAGGCATTTTCCTTGTGGGAACACTAGGGGTCCGCTATGAGAATCCTGTTTGCAATTTGCCACGAGATAAGATATGCGCCGAACGCACAATGAACCGAAATGCTTTTGCTGAAAGAACAAAAGGAAAAAGATGGCCTTACCATAGAATAATGTACTTTTTTTTCTCCCCATTAATGGATCCCTTTTGGCCCAAAATTTGTACACTCTAAAATGGAACTGAACAATAATTTGATTTTGTTGATTAAAATCTAACCACGTTTTTATTCTAGGAGAGATGAGAGTTTCATAATGTTTGCCATTTTTTTTCCTTTTATATTCAAGTTTAGCGGAGGAGAGTTTTACCCATGTCCCCACCATTGAGAATCAAACCAATAAATGGCCTAAGGAATCCAATTTAAACCTTTTCTTTTTTGTTTGTTCTATCAAGTGAGTCAACATTTCTAATGAATGGTCAACCAGGTATTTAATAAATGAAAAAGGTTTGAAGGAGCTTTATAAAAATCCATGTTATTCATAATTCATATGCTTCACTGCTTATGTTTGGTTCAGCGGATTATTCTAAGGATTTTGTAATGAAATTATCAAGCAATGCTCGACAGTCTACTGCTAGATATTAGTTTTTTTTTTCTTTCTATTTTTAAGTTCAACAGTATTTTTTTTTTCAATTTTAAAATGTTATACTAGTTATTTGTACAATATGAATTATTTATGGCAGATTTAATAATCTATTGATTTCTATGCTATGTTTTATGTTTTATTTAGATTAGTGAATTATTATGTTATATGACTAAAATTGTCTTCAGATTCACATCTCTTATCGTGCGCGAGACACCCCCCTCTTGGCTCTTGATATAGTAGAATTTTTTTATGCACTATTGTTAGTTTTGTGATTTCTATTTATTTTTTGTAAAATTATATTTATGTGAAATTAAATCGTAGCAATAGAATAGCTATAAGAAAAGGTTCTTACACACATGAAGAAGCAAGTTTTTTTTCCTCATTTCCTTATTTGTAAAGTTTCTAAAACTCCGTTTTATTTGTTGGTTGGAGAAAAAATTTGCTTTTAAAAAATGTGATTCTTACTAGGTCCAAATTAAAGTCTTGTGTTTCTTACCCATTAGAACTTAAAATGTTAGTCAGAACCCCCCTTTGCCTTGAACTTCTAGCAGGTTACCATGTAGGCATGTGTGATGTATGGATTGAGGTCGTGTTTTTGTGTTGTTCTAGCTTATAGGTTATAGTTCATCATTTGTCCCACTTCTGTAAAATATTTCTCTTTTATTGTTTTTTTAAAACGGGAATTTTCTCTTTTATTGTTGGAACATGTGAATTAGCTAATTTTAGAAGCTACCACATTGGCATATATATGCATCGTGCAGCTGAACTTTAATGACAAGACACTTTGATAATACCATGCTGCCCCTTTTGTTAATGGCTACAAGAAGCACTTTTGCCTTTCTCTTACTAAATGGGAGGATAATTCGAAACGGTGTGGTCCTGATCTGTTTTGCTGAATACAACAAGATATATACAGTTTGAGAAATGCAGAACAGTCTCAACTATGGATCTCCAATTTTGCTTAAGTATTGAACTTTGGAAAAATAAATGGGATTTACTAACCAAAGTATAAATACAAATCTTTCTATAGTAGGATACTGCTTTGATTCTTCTAATGACATATATCTTTTAATAAATATATTCATTTACAGTAATTATTTTTAAGTTTAGGTATGTTTATGATAAGGTTTAATTCTTTTAAACAAAGCTTCTAGTGGTAATTTTGTCAAGACTAGTTAGGTCAAATAAAAATGCTAATGACATTCTTTTATACTCTCTATAATCACCTTAATTGAAATTCATTAAAAATCATAAATTTTGATGTCTCACTTTTAAATAAGAAGAAATAATCATTAAATTAAATGAGAAGTAACCCACCAAAATGGATGAGTGTAGAAAGACTGTCTTAGCATACTTTGATCAAAGACGATTTTTTTTTGTTTATGTTAACTACATGGTTCTAATTTCATGAGAAGTGTTACTCACTAAATTAAATTTGATGATTTTGAATATAACTCAATCCATCAAAAGAGAGTGTGACGTAGTGTTGTTATCATTCTTTATTATTTCATCATTTCCTAATAAGAATTTGCCAAAGATGAATCCTCTTTAATGTTAAGTACACCATTCTAATTTTCTTTCTTTAACATATTATAAAACATGCTATAATATGTATTTAGATGAATAAATTGATCTAAGTATATTGCAAAATTCTATTCATTGAATTTTAAATCAATAAATATATAATTTGAGAACGTATCATAAAATTTGATCTGAGTTTTGTACTAATGTATGTATTTTAAACACTATAATTATATTTATATAAACTATATCCTTAGAAATTCCCAGTAGACTCTTAAGTAAATATATTTTACAGAAACTCTTTAGTAAATAATTGAATAATATATCGTCCCATTGTGATTTTTTTGGTAGATTATTTCGTTTTAAAGTATATAATTATTTGTAAGAATAAAATCTTATCTAAGTAATATATCATTATCATATTTTTATCAGCCGAAAAGAGATTTCATTAAAAAGAAAGCGGTACCCACATAACAAACAGTTGACAGCCATATTGTTTTTTCTTAAAAAATAAAAACTCCAAAATCTTTAATTTAAATGGTGAGTAAATCTTCTTTTTTACTTTCTAAAAACACAAGCATGATCGCTTTAATTTTTAATATTATTAGTTTACTCCTACCACTGTATAACATATGAATAAATTAGTATTTTTAATTCAACTATAAATTATGCTGTAAAAAATGATTCAATGAAAAATTATAATGCAATAAAGTCTTAATTGAAAAATCAATTTAATACAATTTTCTACAATTAAAAAGTTTAATTAATGTCATTTTGTATTATTAATATAAGATTTTAACTCAAGACATTATTTAGGATGTTTGTCTATGACAATTTATTTGGCAAAAAAATTAAAATAATGCTGTTTTAAAAAATATTTACACCAATAATGCGTT
>CM023953.1:17585737-17612610 GCA_013407115.1 Glycine latifolia | reverse complement strand
AGACGCGAATGGAAGCTAATCACGTCCACCATGGACGTGTTTAAACACGTCGTGGCTTGACGTGATTGATCACGTTTCTCCCCTACGCGAATGGCCGCAGTAGATCCGGAATTAACTTTCAAAACGCATTATTGGTGTAAATATTTTTTAAAACAACATTATTTTAATTTTTTTGTCCAGTTTATTTAGTGTAAGATGTATAATAATATTTTTTTATTTGATTGAGAATCTCCCAAGTATAGTTGTGAAACTAATTTTTAAGTTGAAGGTGATAGCTAAAAAAAAATCTTAATTAAAATTCCTCCCCTTCCTTCCCTTTCCCTCCCCTTTCTTCTCCATTAAAGTTTATCTTCCCTCCTCTCATCCTTTAAATCAAACAATCCATCAGTGACAATTTTTTTAGTTAAAGTGACAACTTTAAAACATAAATTCGGCGTTAAAAGTAAATTTAGCTTGAGATTGTAGTTCAATGTTTTCTGTTCTTTATTGTGTATACTCAAGATATTTTATCTCTCAATAAAATATTTATACGCATTCAGTTAAGGATTAAATGTCAATAGACATGCTTGAGAGATTCAGTGTTAGACTTTGTTAACTAATCATCTTTTATGGTCAACATTAGTTAATCATGGTTGAGTTAGCTTTATGTCATTTTAACATTAAATTGAGACAATTCCCATGCTCCTCACCTAAACTTTTACGTTCAAAAAACAAAAAGCTCATTATTGTTTCCCAAACCAAGAAACCAAGCTTCCATGGCCTAATACTAATCCAAACCAAAAGAAATTTGCACAAAGAAAAAGAAAAAAAAGACCTTGGAATAAGGCAGAAAAAAAGGGGAGAAGTAAATGAGACGGTGCAACGAGTGTGGGTCAGACAAACTAACAAACATAAGTAGCAACAAGAACAAAGACACCTTGTGGAGAAATTACGAAAATAGGCTTCGAGACCGCACACCTTCTATTCTATGTCCTTGCCGCAAGCCCGCAACGCACAACCAAGCTGGCTCCTTCTCCTTCTACTTTTATTATTAATTAAAACAATAATCTTATTTATTAGACCGATTATTACATAACAATAAACACACCACGCACTATCGTATAAAAATAAATTATATCCGCAACCAAGAAAAAATTATTGCTCTTATAACTTTTTAAGATAAGATAATTATTATAAAATTTAGCAAGTTTATTATATAAATTTGTAATAGATAATATGATTCTTTTATCTGTTAATATATATACTATTTACTTAAATAATAGATGAATAAATAATTAATTTTATCTTTTGACCAAGTATTCTCTCTTAATTAGTCTCTAATATATATATATATATAATTTTTTCCTAAATATTAAAAATTATGTTAAATATTTTTGAAAATATTAAAAATTATTTCTAAGTATTAGCAAAACATATTAATTTAAAAGACTAAAATGATGAATGTAGAGAACGTACGTATGTAATTAAGTAATTTTATTATTTCAGGCACTATTACATAGAGAGAGTATTCACCAAAAAAATTAAAAATTTGGAGTAAATTGATGGTTTATTTAATGCATAATACTATATAATAATAATAGCTCAACCAAAATCTCAATCTCATTCTTGTTGTTCTTCTTCCGCAACACACACACATTGCATAGCATTCGCGAGTCCCTCTGTCTCTGAGCAGCAATGCCAGCCCAGAAGCGCTCTCTGCCCGAGTCACTCGACGAAGGGGACACTTCGCAGCAGAACCTCTTCCATTCTCGACATGCGAAGCAACAACAACAACCACCAGACCAGCCGCAGGAACACGACGAGGAAAACCACGAGGATGAGAACGAAGAAGAACAGGAAGAAGGAGAAGAAGGAGAAGAAGAAGGAGAAGAAGATGAAGAGGAGGAGGAGGAAGAAGAAGAAGTAGAAGAAGCGGCGGAACATGACAACAACGACGAGGAAAAACCACAGGGTTACGTGTCATTTTTTTTTTTGTTCGTTTTGTTGCTTCGTGATTACGTGTTATTTTCGGGGACCCAATTGGTTTTCTCAACTGGGTCGTGCTTTGTTTTGCCTTTGCGTTTCTTCGTGTGCTCAAGTTTTCTTCTTTTCTCTTGGCAGATTCCGACGAAACCCCATCTTCTGGTTCTGAAGAAAAACCGGAGTACTCTCTCTCTTTTACTCACTCTCTCGTGAACGTGCATTGCTTCGAAACTTTTTGTTTTGTGTTTTGTTGTTCAGTTTTTTTTTTTTGGATTTACGTTTTGATTCCATGCCTCTGTTTCTGGATCGTGGCTGCGTGTGAATTTTGCCATTTCTGTGTCTGGATGTGATGGGTTCCCTTTGACTGTGTAAAGGGGTGATACTTGTTTGTGCGGTTTGAGTTGTTGTGTCTGAATTTTCTGCATCCCCCCATTTGATTTGCTGTAGTTCGTTTGCATGTTTGGAATTTTGTTTTGTTTACAGTTGAAACTTGTTCGTTCCTTGCCTGCTCAAAAGAAGTGATTGTTTTAGCGTAGCTTTTTGTTATTGGTTCCAAAGTATATGAATCCTTAGTGTCATTTTGTATGGCGTTGGATTAAGCATCAATCAGCACCTACAATTATGTGTTTTTATTGCTACAGTTGCCAATTTGGAACTGTATTGGTTTTCGTAGGGAGGGTAGAGTACAGTTCAAGTCATGTGCATCAGAATCTTTTATGTAGTCATATATAAACTACTATTGTGTTGATTTGTCTGGCAAGAGTTCAAAACCAAAATGTTTGAGGCATTGTCATGTATCGTTTGGCATGGTAGCAGTGGTCAAGTTTTGAATATCATAGGCAAGGTTTTAAATTGTGGTTGCAGCTGCAGTTTTGTCGTGATCCTTGATGTTGTGGAAAATTGTGGACAAATGCAGTGGATGTGACCACAATTTGTGGTAGCAGAGAGTCCAAAAATTGATCATAGGTGTGCTTCTGATAAAGACCTGATAGTTTGGTTAGTAGTTATTGTTGCTTCCCTGAAGCTATGTTTCATAATTAGTGTTGTTACTTAAATTGATTGACTTGTCCTCTGCATTTCGTTAATTTTTGTCCAAGGTTGTCAAAGGAAAAAGGAGCCAGGGTGGGGGCCTTGAGGCATTAGAAAAAGAAGGAAACACCATATTTTACTTTCTTGCATGATTTTTTTAATGTAAATTAATCTTAAGCTGCTTGCTGCTAATGCCTAATAGCCCCAGAGACTGACATGTGACAGGCAACTGGCTATTTTTTAACATTCTGGATATGTTACTTCACTCCATAAGAATAACATTTAGGAAGTTAGATTGCTAGGATATTTGGGTTTTTCTCTGTAGTTAGTCACCAATAAAGTGCTAAAGGCAAGCTTTGCCTGAATGAAAAAGGTATGCCCAAAGCATGTGATCAATCAAACAGATGCTGACCCTTTTGTAGCCTTGATTTGGTTCCTTAGACACATCTTTATTATGTGCCTTCAATTACACTGTGTCTTCTAAAAAATTGAAATTCATATTAGTTTGATGCTTTATCATAATGTTGACTTATGACATGTTCTTGATTCTACTGAGCATTTTAGGATGAGTTATTGTTTGGATTAACTTGTTCTCGACATTGTCTAGAATATAGTTATATGTGTATTTGTCAGTTTTCATGAAATTTTGGATGGATGAGTACATTCACCAGATAAAAAGAAGGAATTGGTTACATTTATATAAGGAGTGATTTAATACTTGTTTCTGTTGTAGTTCATATTCTCTAATCATCAATAGAATGGTTTATGCCTCATCTATCAGTATCTCATAGCTTTTACACTATCATTCAATCTTAGATTTCCATATAATTGAAAATAGTTGACTTTTGTAATATGTACTTTTGTATCTAAGGTGATTTTTAATTGGTTAATAGTATAAAAATCTTTATATATACATTAAACTCTATTAAATTCTTAGTTGCAATAGCATTAGTATTGTCCAACAATACAACTGTTAAAAATACAATGATGCTGTGATTTTTTTTTCTTGGAAGAACCATTTCATTGATATTTCATTGGAATCCTAAATTTACTTTGATTTATGACTTATTATAAAAGCGCATTTAATATATGTGATTCCTTAGTCATAATCTTTAATAGTCTTAAAAGGATCATATTAATTTTGGCGGAAAATGGTTGAAAATGTCACTTGTCATTTATAATAGGGAAGTATATTAAATTTCCAAAAATGAAAACGTTTACACTGGATATCTACAAGACTTCAATCAAGTTTGAAAATTGCATTTCTGTCACTTCTGACATTAACTGTTTTGTGAAAAATGTCTGCTAAGGGTGAAATTTCTTTATTACAGTAGCTTAGAGAATTTCGATGATCAAGATATGTAGTGGCCATTTTCTAGTATTAAGTATTAATTGTGCCCAAGTCACAACCATGAAAAAGCAAACAAATTTATTTATTTGTTTGGCTATCTAGGGACTTTAGATTTTTTTAACTACCCAACTTGTATGTGTATGTCATACATCCAAGTTTATGTAAATATATGCTTATTGTCTTCTTTTTTTTGCAGATTCGTGTATGTAGAACTTCTGGAAATTCGTAAGGATGTCCAATGTCCAATTTGCCTTGGTATGTTTTTGTTTTCCCTTTTAAGATGGCATAATTGGCAGTTAATTAGATGTGATTTTGAATTTTGCTACAGTCAAAATATGCCCAGAGCTATGTAGTAGGATATACTTCTTGCCATTGTCAATTCTCATTTCTCTGCATGGAATGATGTGTAGGGAGTAGCAAGTAGTTAATGTTTATTAAAAGATCCTGATGTTGGATGCTTTTAGGTTCGGTTAGGAGAGAGGATAGAGTAGGAGTATTACATATGTTATTTATCATAGAAGACACTAGTAGAATTGTCACTTTTCTTAAGTGGATGATTAGGTTATTATGAAACTATTACTTGTTCTTTAGTTTCATATTCTCTATCATTGCTGATACTATTGCCTGCTTTGTATTTAAATAATTCATCATATTGGAAAAATTGGTATCAATTTATGCTTCTTATAATTGTTGAGTTTTCATCTTTTAAATACTTTATAAAGGAAAATAGTCAGGCTGTTAATATGTGCTTCTGTGTATAGATGTTGATAGATATACAGATACAGATGTATTGTAAAAGAAGAATGCTTTCATGCATTAGAGTCTAATGAATGATTTTAGTGAGTTAGATACAACGATGAAATGTATTTATAATATGACTGGAATAAGTTTCAGTTGGAATCAATATGCTAGTTTCATCTAATTCAAGAACTCCTACCATCATGCCTAATTTTATTATAACTAAGATATAGATTTTAAGGCAGACAATATATATATATTTATTTATTTATTTATTTTAAAATTAATGTCTGCATACCCCCCCGCCCCCCAAAAAAACATGATTCCAAACTCTAGTTTGTAAGTGATTCTTTGAACTCTTAGTTGTACACCGATTTGACAATTCCTAGACTTGTGTTGCTGTGTTAAGTTTTTTAATATATATAGATTCATAGCTCTAGTTTGTAAGTGATTCATTTAGCTCTTAGTTGTACACTGATTTGGTGACTCCTAGACCTGTGTTGCCATGTTAAGTTTTACTCTAAAAGATAAAATATTTCATATATTTTACTTGAACTAGATGTGTTTTTTAGAAGTTAACCGTGATATGATTGCCTATTGTTTTGGGCACCTATAATCTTAATTGTGGTTTGACCATGCAGTTTTGGATTTCATTATGAATAAAGTTTTAAACTTGCAGCTCAGTTCATGATTGAATTACAGCAAACATATCTAGTTTGCTGAAGAACTAACTACTGCTTGAACAGGTATTATTAAGAAGACAAGAACCGTTATGGAATGCTTGCACCGTTTTTGCAGGGAATGCATTGACAAATCAATGCGACTAGGGTAAGCCTCATGAAGCCGTTCCCGGCGTTTTATTTATATAATGTGCTACTGATAATTGCCATCTAAGTTCTTTATGTCTTTATTGTGCTCATCAGAAAACATGTTATAGTCTCTGTATGCAGCCACATTTATTGTTTATGTATTGTCTCAGGAACAATGAATGCCCTGCTTGTCGCACACATTGCGCCAGTCGTCGTTCCTTGAGAGACGATCCAAATTATGATGCCCTAATTTCTGCTTTATATCCTGATATTGAGAAGTACGAAGAAGAGGTATAAGTTAATTAGTTTATTACTTCATTTTTTATTGTGTTTAAGGTAAACCTGTCGCAAAATTTAACAAGTGATACCATTCACTGTCCTATTGCAGGAGCTTGAATTTCATGAAGAGGAGAAGAACCGCAATAAGCAGGTGAACATTAATTGACTAAACATATTTAAGCATGCTTTCAGCATTCAGATGTGTCTAACACTTTTACTGATTGATGTTGAAACATTGACAATCTCCATGTCTGCCATGACATACCAACTCCTAAATACATATCAATGAATATGTATTTATTACTGAGGTTTATGCTTGTGCCTTATTAGTTTTGATTTTTATCATTCGTCAGTCCACATTATCTCGATTGTCAAATCTTAGCATTCTAGCTTTTCTGGCAGATTCAAGCTTCAATAGCAAAAGTAGTTCAACGGCAATCTGAAGCATTGGTTAAGAGACGTAAAGATACACCAGGTACATTTGTAACAAGATCACAGCGTAATCAACGAAATAGGAGACAAACTCAAGCAATTGAAGGATCTGAAGATAATGAGGAGGAAAATGACAATAATGAAAAGAACTCATCTTCAGATGATGAACGAAGTACAGAACACCGGCAGAGAAGGCGAAAGAGATGGGCTAGAGTTCGCTCCTCTCAACCCTCATCATCCATCGCAAGTCCTGATGGTGGATGCAATGATAGTGATATGGATATAAGTAGAGAAAATCGTGGAATTTCAAGGCAGGTGTCAAAACATGGAAAGCTTACTTGGGGAAGGGGTGGTTTTAGAAGTAACACTCGGCATGGCAGTGGTGGCGGTAGCAATAGCAAAAGTTCTCGCAGTAGTCGATTGTCTAAGTTTGTTGATCATCTTCGCAACTTGGATGAAAACACTGATGAGGTGTTACTACTGAATGCTTCTTGAATATGATTCTATTCTTATCAGTTTGGTTTAATAAAAATATGCTTTATTTTTATTCACAGTTTGATGTCCATCTCATGCTTGTTTCTCTTGACCAACAAAGTACATCAAGTTTGCAGCAACCTTACCTTTGCTGTCGACCAACTTTGTCTGTCAAGCACCTTTACGAAGTAAGATTCTCTTTTCTTTTGATCACTTGTTTCTTCTGGCAGTGATAGTTCTTGTTCAACTTGATCTAAGTTTGTGTAGCCTCCACCATAAGGCCAAGTATTGTTTTACCCCATAGTTGTGAATGCAGTACCTGACTTTGTTTTTCTTGCTCCTTTGTCAGATGCTTTATTAATATATAGACCGTGTTATTTTCTGTCCCATCTTGATAAAAAATACAATGATTGCATAATATGCTTTTGTTAATGAGCCAAAGTTAGTTTTCTTGCTTGATTGTCTAACATTTATGTATTTTTTCTGCATAGCACGTTGCTCGTCAGACACCTTTGCCAGTTGAAGGAATTGAGATACTGGCAGTCAAAGGATGCTGCAGTACAAACCGTGACAAGTCAACCGATGAGAATTCAGCCCTGGCATACGATGAGCTATCAACGCTGGTTATAGATCCACACAAAGATGAACTGGAAATTTTACAAGGACATGAGACTCTGTCAGGGCTTAGATCCAAATGCATATCCAAGATGGGACATTTGGTGAGTGTTAAGATGTTTTTCCCCCCCTGATATTATTTTAGGTAACAACTTAATTTTCATTCTTTTTCTGTTGTTTCAGATTATTGCATACAAGCAGAAGGAGGTATCATAGTCTTGGTTTGATTGACGGACTTGACATTGACAATGCCATAAATTTCTGTTATGTACATAAAAAGAACAATTGCCTTATGCATCCTCAACCCTAAAAAAGAAAAAAAATTCTATAGTATACTAATTTATGCAAGCATTGTAATATCTTTATTTTTAGGTTTACCTTCGAAAATTCTAGTTAGGTTTCAGTTTTACTTAATTTCTAGTCTTATTTATGAATGTGTATCCTATTTGTCATGAGGATTATCGTTGTCGCATGCAGTAGCACTATGGTGGCAAATTTCGTCTTCACAGTGGAAAATGAATATTTATAATCAAATGATTGGTTTTGTTAAATAAACATTAATTAAGAATCACAAACTGGTTTGTCTACAAAAATGAAATACAAATTCCAACTTCAAGGAAAAAAATTACATTCACAAAATGAGACTAAACAAAGTTTAGAGAGGTTTTATGCATATATGTATGGAGTTGACAAAATTAATTTTGTATAATTGATTTTTAATGAAACTGATTTTAAAGTAATGTGATTTATATTTGAATGATTTTATTATAAAATTAAATTAAGAGTAAAATTTAATGTAAATTTCTGGATCTAAATAAAAAGTTATTCAAAGTTGTTTTAATTTGAAATTAATGTTAAATTCATAATTAATTTTAAATTCTTCTTTGATATAAAATAATATATATAAAAATATTTAAAAATAAATTTTGGATTCAATATAAATTCTTTAACTAAAATGAAACACATACGAAAATCTGTCATTAATATTATTCTTTTATTTTATCATTTGAAGATGTGTCCAAATTTACAACAATACTAATCAAGAGTATCTTTAACTCAAGTTAATTGGGGTTGTTGGTAGATGAATCTAATAATAGATAAGAAAAAGTTGAAAAAAAGAGAGAAATAAGACAAAAGAAAAGAAGGGTGAAAGGAGAGAAAAAATGAAGATGAAATGAATTAAAAAAGGATCAATATAGAATATAGAGATAATAACATGTTTAACCATCCACAAAGTTTATAGTTTTTCTCTATTCTGTCCTAAGACATACTTTCCATCAATCTATATATCACTCTATTAAATTTTGTTTAATTACTTTTCTTAGATAAGTTTCAGTTTACCTCTACTTCTCTTTATGACGAGCTCTTGATAACAATTTTTTTTTCGTATGGCAACATTCAAGGGTCGTCTCATTACGTGTCCAAATCACCTTAATCTATATCCCCTCATCTTTTCACTCACCGATACTACTGTTACCTATTGTCGAATATCTTTATTTCTTATCTTATCTATCTTTGTATAATTACATATCTACCTTAACATTTTTATTTCTATTACCAGTATTTTAATATTTATGTGTTAGTCAACACTTAGTACCATATAATATTACAGGTCTTATTCCAGCACTAATATTTATGTTTTTCCTGGTGATTTTGCCACAATAATAGTAGCATGTTTAAGGGATTGATCTAATTTCTTGCATCCGAGAGACAAAAAAAAGTGAAAATTAAACGGTTGTTATTCATTAAAAAGGACATTACAATTTTATATTAATAGTAAACATCATATAGTCAGACTATCCTATAAGTATAAATAGTTACTGACTTACTGTATATTATTAGTATACCAAATGTAAGTACTGTTGGAGGATTTGTAAGAAAATATTACATTATTTTACAACTTTTTTTTTTTTTTTACATTCACAAACTTATTTAAATGGGATGGTTTCTAAACAGAGCATAGTAGGAGTAGAGACAGGGGATGACTTGATGATATTATGCTTACTCTCAAACTTGTCAACTTCTCTTAATTTTGTAATATGAATTTTTTTTCCGGACTTCGTGGGTTCTTCCAGCTACTATGCAAAAATATTATCTAGACTTTGTGGCCCCCTTCATTTAATATTTTTCTTTATTCCTGATTTTCTTCCCTTATATGCTACGCATTCATTTAACATTTTCCTTTATTACTGATTTCCTTCCCTTATATGCTATGTATTAATTTGATTAAAATATAATTTTCTTCTTTTCTATTTTTTTTAATTTATTTTTTTCATTTTTCATTTTTTATTTTTAAGAAATTCACAATTTTAATTTTTATGATCAATTTCAAACGTTAATTTATGTACTAATTAAACATTGATGGACACATATTTATTTATTATCCACATGAAAAATATTTTTTTAAAATTATTTAATTGCTAACAAACTTAATTTATTAAAAAAAGAATTAAAAAACTACCAACTCAACTAGTTTGAAATTAATCAAGTGGATTAAGATAGTAGATTTTCAAAAATGAAAAATGAAATGTCTCAATTAAAAGATAAAGAGACTAAAATCATAATTTTTTTAAAAGTGAGAAAAAATATTTCAATTAAAAAATAAAAAAACTAAAATCACATGTTTGAAAAAAAATAAGGAAATGAAAATTAAATTATAACCTATTCATTATTGATAAAAAAAAATATATGTTGTTTATTCATTTAATATTTTTCTTTATTCGTGTTTTCAAGCAACAACGATTAAGGCATTATCATTATCACCAGGGTAGTGTCTATAAATTTTTTGGCATCAGACAAATTTTACAGGCGACTCTTATTCTAATATTAATATAATTTATTTATTTTCATTTTATTCTTTCACTTTTGTGTAAAAATTGTTAATTAAAATTTAATGATCAAGCAATATTCACATTTCATTCAATAGTGATTTATTCTATGACTATCTTATAATATAAATGATCTCAAATTGAGTTAAAAAAATTATAATTATATACTTCTAAAATAATTTATAATATATCTATTGTATACATATTTTTAAAATTTTAAAATTTATTTTCCTAACAAAATAATAATAAATAATATAATAAAATATATTGCCCAATAATTTAAATTTAAACTAATTCTATAAGTACATATATAAAAAAAATATTAAGAGTTTGGTGAGAGGCCTAAGGAAATGGCCTAATTGGCCTTACCACTGCCACGGCTCTGATTATCACTGAGCTATTATTTCCGCACATTTATTTTATTTATAATTTGTTTCTTCTAAGATCAGAAATGTCTCCAAGTTTATTCATATCTTGTGATCAGGTGTACTGGGATTTTCCGATTTTGTAACGTTTTTGCAGGTTTTATATGAATCTGACTCCTCGATGCACTGTAGTCAAACTGATGTATCCAAATTCCAAATTCAACATGGAAGCAAAGCAAGACACATAAGGGGTGTTTTTTTTTTTTTTTATTTTCCTGCAGTTTACCGTTCCGAAGACAACATGAAAAGTGCATCAAGCAATTGCCGCTAGCTATTTGCCAATGTATTGAGAAGTTCTCCCATGGATCGAACTGTCACACACCAATTATTTTCCCTATTTCTAATAGCATAAATTGCTCCGATTAAATCTTCTTTCAATACTCTCTCTCTTTTTCTTTGTTTTAAATTGAGCAGATATTATATGAGAGGTCTTGCTTTTCTGCAGGATTAATTTACTGAACCCCATTTTGAAATAAAAACTATTTTAAAATTGTATTAAGCCATAGTAAAATAATTTTTATTTCAAAATGTTTACCCTCTCATTTTCTATCTATACATATTATTAAGATTATTAAAATACCAAAGATCAGTTTAGGATACATGTTACATATGACCCAAAACTAATTATTTAAACTTGATAAGATTACTGAATTACGCAAATAATATAGAGTAAATAAGCATGGATGATTAAGGATAAGATCACTAAAGCCTCTACTTTATGTCTCAAAAATACTTTTAATTATCATTTTTCACTTGTAAATAAATTTAAAGAATTTTTATTAATTAGCCTATGGATATTTTGGAGTAAATACTTTTCTTCTTAAAAATAAGCTACTTGTCGTACAATATATGATTCTCTTTCTTTTAGTTAATAACTACATTATTAATTATGGAATACAAAAATAACGTAAATAAAAATTGTTATATGTTTATATATTTAAACAAATTGACATAAAAATATATTAAATTGAAATTAAAATAATAATGAAATACTGGTTAAATTGTTAAAAATAATAAAGATGATATGTCATTTTGGAAGTGAAAAGTTATAAAAATATTAAATATCAGAATTTATGAGTTACTTGATGGGAGATGCAATTATTTTTTACCGCTAAATGTTAATATATTAGTTTCGTTATAAATATCAATTGAAAAATTTAAACTCACGATCTTTTCCCCTCATTACTCCATTGTTTTATTGTCCTGCTTTAAAAAAAAATCACCATACTTCTTTTCCCTAAAAATATATAATCCACATAATAGAGGAAACACATACGTGACACTTCCTCAGTATCAAACAAATACAGAAGCTGAAGTGTTTGTATTAGTATATGCAAACGAATAGCAGAGTGAGGAGCTTTTGATAATTAGTCCACTTTACACCCAAGAGTACTGATCACTTCCCCAATACTAATTTAGCTAGCTAGGGAGCTAATTCAATGAATTAAATTTATACTACTTCATTATTGGGATAATTTCAAAACAAGGGAATTAATTAGGTTTAAGTAGGTATTTTGAATATTCATTTGTGCGATTATATTTTATTAGTGTTATTATTTATTTGAATAGGGACTGTGGTTAATCGATTTTGGCCCATGAAATGTTACACTGATATATTCTACACAAAGGTTGGGGTCGGTGTAACTGAGCTATTCTCTTTAATCATAACAGTATCCGAAAGGTTAATGAAAGTCAAATTCTTTTATCTCTATTAATTCGCAGGAGAAAATTTAAATAATTTGGCTTTGGCAATTGGCATCACATGAAAATCAGGTTTTCTTAATTACCGGCGACTTATATATGGAGGATTTCTTTGGCAGTCATGTTTTTATTTTCAGAAGATATGTGCTGAGCAGAGTAGTACTTGTTCTGGAATCTAGCCAGAAAGCATATGTGTCGGAGAAACTTTACTCTTGGGTGTAAAGTGGACTAGTTATCATTGAAACTTTTCTTAATTATCAGTATGGTTTGAATTCATGATAAGTGAATAAGACACAATTTTATCAACTTGTTCTCAATACAAAGAAATACTATATATTATTAATTTAAATAAATAAAAGCACTTTAAATTAACAATATTTTTTAAATATGTGAAGAAAACAAAGTAAGACATGATTAAATGTAGTTATTTTAAAATATATAAATCTAATTGGATCTCATTAAACAGTAGAAAGCACTGTTTCTCTCCAGTGCTTTATTTGTATCTTACAAAAAATACTCTCTGATAGTAAAAAAGTGGTACGTTAATTGCTTGACACTAGTATAAGACCGGCATTGGAGATGGCTTAATGTGTTTATGTTTTGAAGACTTATTATCAGAGTGCGTTAAAGAATATTTAATTTATTTAATTTATAAAATTAACAATTATAACATATTTTCCAATATCTTAATGACTTAGATTTTCTTGATTTAGCAGTTTCTACTTTTGTTTCTACTTTCGGCTGTGTTTTAATTGGCATGACGTTGTTTGCATTCAATGAAATCAATGAACTTGAACTTGTCACAAGATCAGGTTTTGTTCCTTCTTCTGAATGTCACAAGATCAGTTTGAAACTATCAATATATAATGTTTTGTCTTTCGCGAACAGGAAGCCCATGACGTTGCTGATTTTGATATTGATCAAATTCTCCCTTAAGATATTTATGAAAGTGAAATACCTTCAGAAGATGATCACTATTGATCACTATGCATGAAACAATATTCAACAAGTGGAGATGAGGTGTGTGCAGTGTGAATGGAAATATATAGAGAAAGTTCTGGATAATTTTTTCTCTGAAAGTACTCATTATTTATATTGAACTTATCTCAAGGTCAGTTGCGTTCCCTTCCCGATAATCTCGACCGAGATTTCTCATCACCTAGTTTCCACAATCTTCGCAATTATTATCTTCAAGATCCATTCGATTAAGTCAAGTTCCACTATTATGACCTCTTAACGAGCCTTATTGTTAAGCCCATATATATAATGCATAACATATAATATAAATGTATAACGCAGATACAAACAAATATTTTTTACCTTAACTTAACTGGTGAACAATAAAGAATCCTTTATTTTCACCCACGGATATTCATTCAATAAAGAAGTGTGATCGATGAGGAACTCAGTCGAATGCTAAAACAATCAAATTTATCTAATATTTGAAAGGAGTGTAAGTGGTAAACTTTGAAGTTTAGAATTTGCTCTGTCGTAGGTAGACGTTTTTACTCTTTAACTTCTGAATATAAGACATTTTCAAAATAAAAAATGTTCTTGTAACTATAAATAATGTGATAAAATCAATAGTTCACACATAAGGAGGAAATTCAGCAGAAATGTATACAACATTAGGGAACATGAATTTTTTATATTATTATTCAAAAGCATTTCTAACACATAAGCAACAAAAGTGAGACTCTTCTTGCAAATCTAATTTTGAGCCTCTGAACTTTAACTCAAACATGTACTAACTTGTTACACTGGTACACAAAAAGCATAACGTGGCAATATCTTGCCAGCTAGAAGAAAAAATATTCAAATTATGAAAGATTAGTTGTAGAGAAATTTATTGAAATTGGACCTTAATGAACTTATAAGCAGTAGCATATCATGTAACTTGGCTCCCTTTCAAAAAGAAAAATCATGTAACTTGGCTAACTTTTTTTCTGAGTGATGGATGCATTGAAGTCTTAATTGAATGTAAAGAGTCTCTGAGAAAATAGTTACGTATGTTTTTTCCTTTGCAGACAGGTACAATGCTTCTGTAATAATAGCCCTTCAGAAAGTCATGGTAAAGACTAAAGATCGTCTACCCCTTATGAATGTGAACTTCCTGTTTCTTTGATTAATCAAGGGCATGACTTCTTCATCCTTGATCTTTATCAACACTTAATTAAATTACCTGTAAATTAATATTGATTTTATAATTACAATTATCTGTGTAACATATATATATATGAGGGCGAGTCCTGAATATTCCATTTGTTCCTATTTATTTGATTAAAGTTTAAAATGATTTTGTTTCTTTTTATAAGACTCAATTTATAATGTTTCTTGTATTAATTATTTTTAGACTAGAAATATTTTTCATTAATATATATATATATATATATATATATATATTGATAAATCATTAGAAAAGAAAGAAATATTATTAATAAATAGTTTTCAAAAAATTATTATAAATTTAAAATGAATTTATTACTATCAATTAAATTAATAATTTTTTTTAATGTTAATGAATTAGGTAATTAAGTTTAATATATATATATATATATATAAACAGAGAAAGTATAGTATATATAGCAATTTAATACATCAATTTATGGCCAACATTGAGAACCACAGTCCTTTTTGAAATAGATACCCTTACTAATAAAAATAAAAATAATCATACAAATGAATCAAACAGCTTAAACATAACTCCATTTACTGAAATCATCCCAAAATAAGGAAGAATTATTAATTCATGAAATTAGCCCCCTTAAAGTAGCACGTTGGAAATGAAATTAGTTCTTACATGTAGTATTTACCTAAATTTCAGCTTGTCCATCGTTTGTATTCAGAAAGTGTCAGTTAAGATTTCCTCCATTATGTGGATTTGATTATTCTTTATTGGGAATGAAAGTGCAGAAATTTTTTAAAGCAGGGATAGGCCTTAAAGTTTGGTCCGGTTCTTTTTTCCTCTAATTCAGAAATTGTAACTGCCAGATGACCATTGACTAATTTGTTTTAATGGCGCTGACGTTATTTGCATTCATTGAAATGAACGGACGTGGACTTATCAAAGATCACCTTGAAACTGATATAATAACATTAGTATTGGCTAATACAGATAAGAGAAAAAACAAATGGCTTTACCTTAACAGGTAAATAATGACATGTTTAAACTCAATTTTAAAAGCAAATACCTTAAATATCTGTACTTGCATTTCTTTCCTTGTCGACAGAGTTTTAGATCCATTCAGTGTTTAATTGAGGAATGTGTAACCAATTAGTTAATTCTCAATTATATAATAATATAGTTAATAATATAATATTACTTATTTGATTGTATTAAGCCTTTTGGTCATTAGTCTGAAAGGAGGAGAGAAGCCTTTATGTCCATATAAAAAAAAATAGAACTAATGATTGGTTAGTTCACGGTTTATACTTTAGTTGACGACATAATACTGTATCACATGAAAATATAACCATGACTAAATTGTAATATATGCATATGTGATGAATGATGATGATCAAACATCGAAATCAAAGTACTTTTTCTTATACAATTTATTATTCAATCGGTTTAATTAATTTTCCATGGTTGCAATTAACTACGTGGCCTAACCAGCAGTATTATATAATTCACGGTTTCTTATCCGTCTTATGTTATCACATCTCTTTTAAGGTTCAACCACTTCACTCCTTCAGTAGTTGAACCATTATTTTATAAATAGAACATGATTTTTCTTAATATCCGTTTTGTTAATACGTGGGTCTCATAATCACGCGTTATAAAACTTACACTAGTTCTAATTTCTAATAAAACACACACATATATACAAGGTAGACAAATCTATCTCCTTTGATTTTAGCTAGGGACAATTGGTCAATTTTTTTATGAATACTTCTTTTAAGTCAAAGGAGAAGATAGGGAAAAAAGACATAGAATAAAGGGAAACAAATGCAATGAACCAACAATGGAATTTATAGTCAAGTCGAAGAAAGTCGCTTAGATGGAGCCCTCTTGGGCACACCCTAACGTGATCTAGAATTTTCATGTTAGCTGTGATGCCAGCATCCACAAAATGTAATCCAAAACCCTTCAAAAGATATTTGTAAATAGAGAGCTTGAAAGACAATTACACATAGCCAAAATTCCTGCCCCCAATGAATTATCAAACTGCCACATACCCTCTTTTGCATGCTGATCCCAAATACTATGTAGACACGCATCTCCTTCAATGTCCCCACACCCCAATCCTTGTCATCCTTTCTCTCTCATCTCACTTTCTCCTCAACCACCCTATATAACTCACCCTTTTGTTTCCCACAAAATAACACACCATACACTCACCATTGTGAAACACTCGTTTTCTTTCTTGTTATTCCCTTTCTCTCTCTTTCATCATTTGGCTAAAACAACACACACAAGGTGGCCAAAATGAGCGGTGTCTGTGCTGAGCAGCACAAGTTTTACCCTTCTCACCAACTCCTTTCTCCAAAGAAAACCCTCAGAGAAATTGACATCCCTCCGAGGAAGCTCCTCACTCGCCGTGCCGCCGCATGCGTCGGTGGGACCGACGTGTACTCCGAGGAAACCATGCTGCAAAAGTTCCTCCCTTCCAACGATTCCGACGAGGACGATCCTTACTCGTCGGACCACTTCCGGATGTTCGAGTTCAAGGTCCGCCGGTGCACCCGCAGCCGGAGTCATGACTGGACCGACTGCCCTTTTGCACATCCGGGTGAAAAGGCACGCCGCCGTGACCCACGACGGTATCACTACTCAGGAACCATCTGTCCTGAGTATCGTCGCGGAGGATGCAGTCGTGGTGATGCATGTGAACACGCCCATGGCGTATTCGAATGCTGGCTGCACCCTTCGAGATACAGGACAGAGGCCTGTAAGGATGGCAGGAACTGCAAGAGGAAGGTGTGTTTTTTCGCACACACACCTCGCCAGCTGAGAATTTTACCGGTAACATCTTCACCCTCTTCAAATGACATGCCATGCAAGAAGAACCTTAAACAACTGTTAAACCATGCTTCAAAAACAAACAACAACAACAACTGTTGCTTGTTTTGCCATTGTGGTGCTTCTTCTTCAGCCTCTCCAACCTCCACCCTCTTCGGCATGTCGCATATCTCGCCACCACTATCACCATCCTCGTCCTCTTCACCACCTCCTTCTCCGTTGAAACCCCGAAACGTGGTTTCTCCTATTTCCCGTTACAGTGATGTGAATATGAACCCTCATCACGTGGTGAGTTACAAAGACATGTTCACTGAATTGGTGAATTCTTTGGAGCGTTTGAGTTTCCACGAGGGTTTACCTGTTTCCGGTGCAAAAGCACCGAACTTTCCTTGGCTTGATGTTTCTTTGAACTGTGAGGAACAGCAACAGCAACAACAAAACCCTTTCATAGTTCCTTCTTTTGGCTGCGAAGATCAGCAGCAACAGAACCAGTTTATTTTTTCACCACCGTCCATTCAGACACCGACAAATGGGGAGTTCTGTAGCAACAGATTCATGGGCAACGACAACAACAATAAGGTTGTCGGTGGTGCTGACGTTAATGGCCCAGATCTCGCGTGGGTGAATGAGTTGCTGATGTAGAAGAGTGAAGATCGATGGTGACGAAAATTGATGGTAGTGATCAATGACTCATAAAAAAGTGTAAATACCGCAGAGAAACGTAAAAAAACGTCTCTGGCGTATCTATTGTCATTGTTAATTACTATTGTTTAAGGTTTCATTGCTTTCTGATTTTGTTGTTAAGTTTGTGACAATTTATGTAATTTGAATTTCATCTCCTTTTAATGTATAAGGAAATATTTTGACTTTTTTTTATCAACAAATATTACTCTAATTGTGTTGATTAGTTTTTTCAATCAGCAAGAGTCTGCTATCTTTATTTCTTTCTCATCTATCTTAACCATTCAATTACTTTAATATTTCCTAGAAAATTTTGATTCATTGGTGTTGTTGTTCTGTTGTATAGCAAAAATATATCAGCTTTAATTTATCTACTTAGTGGTGGTGGAAAGTATCACGTGGTAAACCTACCCTGAAGAAGCTAATTCTTGGGGATGGGAAATCATGATAATTTGGTGAAGTGTTGGCCTTTACAAGTACAGAAAGTGGATTTCCAAGACATGGCAAACATGCAATCTTTGTCGTGGCAAGACATCATCCATTGAAACAATTTTATAATTTCTATTATTGGCCATGGATAAAGATAATTTCGGAAATTTTAGATTCTTTGAGCATCATTTTGTTTAGATTGAATATGGAAAATTTTGTAAGCGATGGACATTTAATTGTGGAATCACATGTTGAGCACGCACATTGTTAACTGGTGAAGTCAATTGAAAATCAAATTTGAGATGCCTGAAAGGGAAAGTAAAGTATCTTTACAGGTGTAAATTTAAACATTAGCGTCCTTTATTTAGTAAAAGATGTTATAAAATTCTTTGACGGTCATTGTCGTTTATTCAGCAAGGAAAAAAATAGAAAATTACAAGCTAAAATCTAGCACGTTTTGCTTTTTTATTGCTCTATTGCCTAACAAGATATGTTTATTCAACTGCAAACTCTTCCATAATGTATGAAAGGTTAATTACGTTGTCTATAATGGATAACCAAAATGATACGCTGACAAAATTTTCGCAATTGACCTGAGCATAACCTCTCGCCTGAGTGGAATCGAATTCAAATGCAGTAGTAAAAACTGTACATCTATAAGATTGACTGTACCTTGAAGATGCAAAAAAAATTGTCCTGTATCAGTGGAAAGCATAATCGGTATATATATATATATATATATATATATATATATATATGTGCGTGCGCTACTTTGAGTTAAATAGATACTTCTCTGTTGTCTTATTTTAATGTTTAAGAAAGTTTTCAAGTTTAATCTATAATAGTAAATAATATAAAGACATAATTTTTTCCTGTTTTTTATCTGTATTTTTACAGACAAAAACTGTGAGACTCTGACAACAAACTTTCATTGATAAATAAAATTATTTGATTTAGTGGTAATAATTAAACCACAAACTTATCAATGAAAGTTTGTGGCAACTACAGCTCATTATTTTTTGAGTTTTGGATAAGTATTTGATGAGTTCAGATTTTGACATTCTTGTTTATTAATATATTTAAAAATAAACCAAGCTAGTAAAATTGGAACAGAGATACATATATGCTGTATGTAATATATTCATGGTGAAAACAATTTGAAACATTACAAAGTATAGGAGAATAGGATGGTGTCCAACTAAATTATTCGGTGAAAAAGGTAGTTATTATGTTTTTATAGCAATTATTTACCGTTTACCTTTTCTTATCTCACTATGACGTTATTTATTTATTTATATCATTCTGTATATTTTTCTTTTTATTTTTTATTTCTCTTTTAATTACAGAGATATTTGATATTTGCTTTTGGAAGGTTTTGGTCTAATAAGTTCTTCATTCTTGTCTTTAGAAGAATAATACAGTCAGCAAAAAAAAAAAAGAGAAGAATGTGTTCCTAGACTATCTGATGATTTGACGTGATCATGCAACGGAGGCGACCTGACATGGAAGATCTAAATTGTGCATTAATAATTGTTTTTAAGTCCGACATTTCTTTAATGACTAATGGATCATTTCGTTTAATTATTGTTTGCGTGGAAAGTTTGCTTTTGAAGGAAAGTTTTATTGGATTAATTTTTGCACCGACAGACTTCATCTTCAAAGAGGTACGTAAATCAAGATGGATAAATAAAAAATGACAGCCAATTCAAGTTTCACATTAAAAGTATAGACCATTTCAAGTTTAATTCAAATATAAAATTGTAAAGAAGAAAAAAAAAAGATAATATATTGCAAAGTATTTTTATGTTTGTTATTATCCATGCCTGTATTTAAGGGTGGTGGTCTGGGATTACTTTTTGACGCCAGAAAACTCTACATTGATGATTGATCAACCATGGTGGTCCCGACGTTGGAAAAATGGTAGAGATACTTTAAAAACCCTTTAGTACTCGAGTTAATTCTTAGTAAAACAAGATGCAGACAAAAAAGTTAAAAGTAAAAGGCTTGTGCCACTGAAGTGAGACCCCTAAAATAGAGATGAGATGCGTCGACTGAAGCCAGTAACTTAGGTCAGTAGAGGGGCCTACAACGCCACTAATGAAATTCAATTTCATGAGTTTAATTTAGAGATCCAAAATGCATAAGGCAATTAATGCAGGTACGCGTTGTTAACCCGCTATCCCTCCTTAAATGAAGTACATTACAAGCGTTGTTAACTCGCTATTCTTACTTAAAAGAAGGACACTAATTCGTAGAGCAAAGTTGGACAAGGTAGCATTTGTTGATAGCGTTTTAGGATGCAATCATGCAGACTTATCCGAAAGACAACTCGACAACTAGGGCAGTGGGGGAATGACCCATTGTTGTCGTGTTTGGAATAACTCTTTATGGCGGGATTTGCTGGTTTGTGAGCTTGGTTAGGTGGTGATGCATAAACTTACTCGAAATGGTGACCAATAAGGAAACAACCCATGCTAAAACGACCTATTATAGGCTTTGAAGTCAAATTAACTGCCTTTGCCTTTAGTTGTCAATTCGACTTTTGTTTATAGGAGAAATTTAGCGGGCTATTATGGGATAATTTGCCATCTCCTATAATGCTTGTGAATTTTTTCACCCGTGAATGAGTGGATATAACTGTGGCACCTTGTGAATGGGGGTGCTTTAGGTGATGGGGCAATTTTATGCAGATCTATAACTGCATGCAAAATGCCTGCATTGTTACTGACAGATTCTCCATTCTCGCCACGACATGTAGTTTGATTTATTTGAATAACACGTCAAACCTTATTCATCCTTAAAACTAAAATATCAGTCAATATAATTTTTAATCTTATAAAAAAAATTAACCCATACCTTCCGTAAAATTTAGTTCCCAAAAATTAACACCATTCAATTTAATTTGACATTATAAAATTTAATAAATTAAATTTAACAATCATTGTCAATTTAATCCAGAATCTCAAGGACTAAAAATCTAAAACAACTCATAATTGTAATTTCAGAAAACAATTTCAGAATTATTTACTCCTTATTATCATCGCTACCTTGCCATGCAATTTGCAGCAGAGTTCTGACCACGGTTGGTGGGGGACATATACCTTGCGGATTAAGTTCTCCCCTTGCCCAGCTTTAAAATGGTCACCAAATTTGTATGCCTCTGCCATTTGCAAATTAGTATGTTGACATCTCTGCACGAATTGTCGTTTTCCAGATGCTTCCATGGAAGAAAACTGACAGAATTTGGCTTTCTTTCCCCTGCCCAGTTTCTTCTTGAATGGCCATAAGATGTATTATTCTTTAATAAATGCAATATAACCCTAACTGGAGAACATTATAAGGTGAAGGTGTTGCAAAGGGGGAAAAAATCATGTCTCCAACCAGAAGTTGGAAAACAAAAATAATATCAAGTTAATCAGATAATCTATAAAATCGTGAAAATTCATTTTCTTTTGGCTTTATATAACCAGTTATCTAATGGCACTTTATATAACATTCGTATACACGGAACTAACATTGTAATGTTAGTTTTGGTAAAAGAAAAAGGATATACAGCTAAGATGCTGCATCTGGAGCTCTTCCAATTGCTCCTTAATCTCAGTTGTCCTTGCAATTTCGAGTGTAGCTAGACAGTGATAATCTTGATTGTGACTGGAAAAAATCAAATGGTGTTCCTGCTCCAAAAGATCTTCTGGTAGCATTTGGAGAATCTGATAACAGAGGTTCATACACAGGATTTCTGGTTTTGGGTTGTGTTATTGACAAGGTAGAAACATCTTTCTCTATAGATCTCGGCTGAGGCTCAATGGTACCAAGAGACAAAATAGGCCCACCCAGACGTTCAGCTTGTTGAAGTGCATTGATTTTGCTCGGTCTATATGTATATCGGAAGTACTTGATGGCTAGAATTGGACCCATCCCCGCGGCAACCATGAGCTGTATGGAATAATAGTTCCCATCAAAGAATAGTCAACGCATTTTTAGCAAAAAGAAAATGTATGTTGATTTATTTCAGAGGAGGTAAAGAAACAGATATTTAAATTTTATCAGCAAAAAAAAGGAACACAATGTATATGGATTGAGTACAAGGATTTGAGACAAGATTCCAGTAGATTGTGTCAGCCTCATGATATAACATAGGAAAGGAAAATAAGGAAATAACAGGGTTGTGTTTGATTTGTTTATATTTCAGTTGTTTTACTGGAAATTACAAAAATAATCTTTTTTTAATGTTGTTCCCAATTTTAAAGAATATACAAAAATAAAAAACAAAAAATCTTGGATGCGTCCCTGGACCCTGATGAAAGTAGAAAGTGAGAGAGGAAATTGATAGTGAAGAACTCCATCAAGTGCAAGAGTTAAAAAGCTACTCACAAAAATTGCTATCCAATATGACGGTTGTCGACACAACCGAAACATAATTGTATACATCCCTGATGAAGGAAGTGCGCTGAAGATCCAGTTGATGACATAAAAGGCAGCCAAATTACCCCATATAGCCATATATTGCAATATAGTAAAGGAACTGTAGGATAAAAAAAATGAATCAGGTAATCAAACTAGAGAAACTTCCCCAGCAGGTTGAAACAAATGCTTTCAAACTAAAATGACTCTTTTCCTAATTTCCATGTCAACCAAATAACAATTGCAACCAAGAAAAAAAAAAAAATCCCCCCCAAAAAAAAAATAAAAAAAGAAAACTTTTTTAATTAAAAATGGAAACAGTATGCACCGGGTAGTTCTTTAAATTCATAACTAACCAAAGTCAAAGTAACAGTTGCATCAATAGCTACTAATATTAGAGCTTACTTGGTCTCCATTGTTACTACAAAAGCCTGCAACCATATACACCCGGAAAGTGCAACCATTGAAACCTCCTCCATTTCACTTTTATCATAAGCGTAGGCATGTATGCTTATCACAAATACAACTACTGCCTGCAAATTGCAATCAATACCAATGAGAAATTAATAGGCAAATATAAAAAGTTCATGGAATGGAACTAAATAATTGATATACACCATATAACTTAAAGATGGCTTTTTTTCTTCAGGAGGTACACGTCAGTCATTATTTATGATGATAAGCTTCCTATGAACTCATCATCTGAGTAATTTATAAATAATTGGTTAATATCAATATAAATATGCCAAAACTACACTCAAACAACACTTACATGGAAGAGAGATCGCCCAAACCATCCAGCAAATGTGCTAGGATTTAGAAGCCTGTTCCAATATTTGTAGTTAGATGACATTATGGCATTTAAACAGTAAGGCTAATAGCAGCATAATTACAAACCTTCCTGCTTGGCAGTAAAATAAAATTTGAGGATGCTGCATCACAGTTTTCTCACTAAGATCTTTGTCAAGCACACTGACTAGAACAGGAACACTAGTATAGAAAACATTATAAGCCATCAAGCTAACAGAATTGAAGAGGCTAGTTCCAGAGACACCTGAAATAAATGAAAAACTGAAAAGGCAACCATCAGTACCTTAAAATTTTTAGAATAGATCTATATAAATAAATTGGAATGCCTATCTAGCACTAGAACATTCATAATCATTAACAATAACCACAGAAGAATAAAGAGAAAGGAAAAGCAACAGACATTGTGTAATTGATGGTAAACAGCTACCCAAGCCTTTCCGGCAGGGGCAGCTATTTTCAAAATAATTTGCTGTGTATCAGGTAAAGAAAAATGAAAGCCATTGTTCAATGAAACTCACAAGATTTGGATGAAGCATATCAGTAGGGACTTATAGAATGAATATTGAGAAAGAAATGCTGTACGGTTGTAAGAGTAGCGGCCATGGACCAGAATTAATCTCTTCAGGAATCTAAACTCTGAAAATTAACAGAACAATCATAACATCAGAAAGATGAAATCTTGCAGTCATAAGCAACTAATGAAACAATGAGAAACACCAATCTGCCTTGTATAATTCCAACCAGTGAGTAAAGAGTGGTTAAACAAATTCTGGTTGTTAAGAAATAACAAGGAAAAGTTAATGATAAAGGTTTAGATACAGACCAGCATCATAAATTGAACTATATGTGAGAAATATCTGACAAATTCAAATGGGAGAAACAGAATGTACTTAGACAACTGTGTAAAAGAACTAGCATACACATCATGATTGCACCTGCAAAGAGCATAAAAGGCTTACTTCCAATACTATAATCAGCAGCTCTTGCTGCCTGCAATCCTTCCCTGCCGCTGATGCCCACACCAATATCAGCTTGTTGTATCATCCTTACATCATTCCCACCATCACCAATAGCTAATGTTCTATAATCACATGATTTTAAGATCTGTACAAGCTGCAACAAGTAAAGGTATACAAGACAAATCAGTGCTATTATTTTTTGATAAATTAGAGCAGAAATAATACAAACAGCAGTATTATGTTCCCGTTAGAGAAAAACATAAGATGTTGGTCTTATCGCCCCCTTCTTCTTGCAATAAGTTAATTAAAAGGAACTAAGTTAGCACAAGCCTAGTATAAAAAAAGGATGACAACTAAAAATTAAAAATGAAAGGAATGTAAAGCATAGCTTCATAAAACAACAGAAGGCAAACATGTTACTATATGCAGATAAAATGGTAAAAAAAAAATACCTGTGCTTTTTGTGATGGTGTCACACGACAACATATAGCAGTCCTTGACAAAACTGCCAGCTCAGTGAAAGCTTTACGATAGTGGGTAAGTGCAATCTCAAGTGCCCAGCCATCAACAACAAAAGCCACATCCTGTTTAAGAGAAGAATGATCAGATGAACTCCAAAACCTTTCAAATTATCTTGATCTGAATACATGTTTGCTAAAAAAATGTCCTAGCCAAAACACCCAATGTATCTGTACAAGAGGCCTATCACTAGATTTTATTTTATTTTAGATATGAAAAGAAAATTAGTAAAGAGAAAGGGGAAAAAGTTACAAGAGCAAATAATAAGATACCCTCCAAAATATAAACCACGAACTACAAAATCCAGAATGCTCAAGAAAAACAGAATCAGTGAATTCTAAATTGATACATAAATTTATAAGCAGTACCTTGGGTTCTGAGGTAGTTATCCGCATAGTATGGAGCACTCTTTCTAAACTCCTACAAACCTCCTCCTCTGTTTTGCCATCAATTAATAGAAGCTGTCCCTTTGGTTCTATTAGTTTTGGAAGGAGGGAATTGTAAGGATAAAGGCTCTCCAGTTATTACCATAACAAATTAATAACCTTCCAACGAAGGATGCATAACACTAATCAAACAATAAAATTTAAAGCAAGTTGTGAACACACATATCCAAGCTATTTGAAAACGGGATTATATGCACAAATAGTTAGGTTAAAGTTCAAAAAGTAGTCTTCTTTATGTAGGTAGCCCAAGCTATGAGCCAGATCCTGCGCATTTTAAAGCATCCTGAATAGGACTTCTAGAAAAAATGTTTTATAATATTTAATGCAGCATAAACCACCATGGTCATACCCTAGAATAGATTCTTCAAAATTTCAATATTTCACACTCTGGAATTTTTTACTGACATTTGAAATCAAAAAATACGAAAATCCTCAAAATCTTGTATTTGTCCATTTTTAACATTAAAATTATCCCTTCAAAAAATAACACACATAAGAATCACCAACACAAAGTAGAAAGTGCATATCCTATGGGTCAAAATAGACAGGGTAAACAAATGAAAGCAACACATCAGTCAAGGCAAAACTTCCATGTTTGTAGGGGGGAGCCCTAGCCAAATGAAATTCTCCATGACATATATACATACAAGAAAACTACAATATTCTACATGTTTCAAATCTGAATCACCTGGTGAAATAAAATTACATGACAGAGCAATTTGTATTGCAGTATTCTGCTTGTCTCCAGTTAGCATCCAAAAATTTATTCCAGCTTTTCTTAGTGTTTCGATCGTTTCAGGCACTCCATCCTAAAAGGTACCAAAAAAATGATAATGATCATCATATAAAATCACAAGCGAAATTCTTTCTTTAATTTTTCCCTTTTATCTAAAGTACACAGCAGAGGGCGAATCCTGGCACAGCGGTAAAGCTATGTCTTGGTGACTTGTTGGTCATGAATTCGAATCAGGAAATAGCCTCTTTGCATATGCAAGGGTAATGCTGCATACAATTTCCTC
>CM023953.1:17551989-17585637 GCA_013407115.1 Glycine latifolia | reverse complement strand
ACCTCAGCTACTCTCCACTGTCAAAGATAAATAAACTGAGAAAGAGAACTTTTGAGTTAAAGTACATAAAATTGACAATGAGAGTGCCCTTTACCTCCCTATCAACCAAAGTGCTACTGGCCTCTTTAAACATCAAAGACCATTCTTGGTATTCATCTATCTTTAACTCACGCCAAGCCAAACATAATGTACGTAATCCCAAGTGAGCATATTGCTCCACAGCTTCAATGAAATGTCGGGTCTGCTGCCCTGCAGTAAGCAATGGTGTCAAACATACAACTAAATAACTGTCCAACAAATGCAGGCATTGGAGCATTTAAAGTCTGGGTTCAGTTAAGTTTTGGCCCTTTTACCAAACAAACTAACCTAATCACTTTGGAGAAAACCAACTTCATGAAAGCAATGTTTTATGATAAAACCCAATAACATAATCCAACCTAAATAATAATTGGTTAGCATTATGTGTGTGTGTTTGTCAGAATGAGAACAATAAATCTTAACCACATAACTATATATGAATGGTCAAGATTAAAATTGAATAAAATCAATTTTAACCATCCATGATCCATGTATGTGTAAGATTTGTTGTTCTCATGATAACATGTAAGGACATTTCCCACTCGATATGCACCCTACACACAAAAAAAAGTAGCAACAACAAAGCCTTATCCCACTAGGTGAGGCCGGCTACATAGATCATGCAATGTCATTCGACTCAATTAAAGACCAAAGTTTCAGCAACGTTAGATCGGGGGCTTGTAAATCATATGATCAATTCTGGTTGGATCAAATTTGAAAGGTTAGTTCCAATCCATACAAATATGTATGAGTAAAAGAACGGAATAGTTAAAAAAAGGGAAAACAAACTAAAAGAATGGACAACATTTTAGCACCAAAATTTTCAAGGATTATAACAAGAAAATTGTTGTAGCAATAGTGCATGAGTAATTAATCTTGATATATCACTCCCTACTCATCTGAAATCACTATACTCTACTCTGACTCCGAGCCACTAGCAGGCCATATTCATATGAAGAACATAAAAGTACAAGGAATCACGAAGATAAGGTACAAGCGGTCATGAAATGAAAAACATGAATTGAAAGAAAATCCCCATGTAAATATTTTTTGAATATCCTAAAATACAAATAAACAGGAAACATAAATAATCTTACCAGCATGGGCATATGGAAGAATAGCCTCATCTGCTCCTTTCGACAAGAGAAGGATCTTTCCATTTTGGCAATCTTTTAACACTACTGACATTCTTTTCCTATCAGAGGTGAACTCTAAGGTTTCCAGGACTTCATACTGAAGTATTGAAGTGTTGAACTTGACTTCTGATACATTAAAGAAAACTATCATATGAACTCAAGTAACCAATTAGTCAATTATGCTTTCAAAAGTAACAGCAAGCCCAGTACCAAGAATATTTCCACTCTTATTCAAGTAAACCATATGCAATCGAGCAGCAGCATGAACAAGGGCATCCTCATCCTGAGACTGTGCCTTATACAAGATATCTCCAGTTTTGCTAAGTATGGCAGTACAAGAAAACAATTACAAATTAATTACTGTTACTATTAAGGGCTTACTAAAAATATACCAAGAAATATGTTAGTCTTAACAGTTGTCATAACCAGTTTCCTAGCAAGGATAAAGGCAGAATCACCTTTGTGTAGGTATGACGGTATTACAAATTGCCATAACTGTAAGAAATCGTACAACGTCAGAAGAACCACTAGAAACAGCATTAACAAGCTCTACATCTGCACATCACAAGATGTAATTATTCAGGTGGTGAAACTTGCAATCTATTACAATTACATAAGAAAATATATATATCTTCACAAAACAGTCGGTGAGATTAAACAAAAAAGTCAATTGAGAGTATGCATAAACAATAAAAGGGAGAAAATAAGGAATGGAAGTGAATTCCCTCATGTTCATAAATAAATTTGAATCATTTCAAGTTCTTCATGTACTAATGCAGACAATCTTCAAATGTTACACTTTCTCCCGTACATTCACATTATGTACCAGAGGTATCTTCCAATGAAAAGAAATGAATGTTCCATCTTTTCATGTCAAATGTTATTAATGCCTATTAGTTGAGAAACTTGGTCTTCTATTTCAAAAAAAAAAAAAATACATGTCTTAAAAAAGAAAATTAAGATTTCTTAAACTAAGTGAATCAAGGAAACCATTGGAGTTCTGAATACCTTAAGTATGACAGTAGGTTGCCTTGATTAAGGATTTTGAGAAAAACCATCAAACACAATTTTGTTATGCTAGAACAAAATAAGTGTCAACTGCCTTTTCAATTTATTTAGTATGTAACTGTGCCCTTCAGTATTGTTGTTGAAGGAAGCAAAATACATAATCCTTTTTTTTGGCATATCGCAACATCATCATTCAGTTTAGATTTTTCAGATTATCAAGTTCACAAGATCAATGGTGTTGGTCATGCCTAAGATACAATACACACTCAACACAAGAAGCCAACATATTCAGGAAATTTTCAATATATCAACTCAGAAATTTGATAACTAGATGCAAGGTTGTAAATTTCAGCACACTTTCCAGTTAAGGGAAAAGTTTTAGTACGACTATTACATGTTAACAAGGCAACAAGAAAGAGTTCCCCCAACCAACCAGACCTTTCAATGCATCTCCATTCTCATTTCCATAGAAATTTCCCCTAATACAACATCTTCTAAATATCATCTTATTCTCAGTGAGGGTGCCTGTTTTGTCGGTCAAAATGTACTCAACTTGTCCCAGGTCCTCACTTATCGCGGTACTGTCAAATATAACAAACATCATTAATAATAATAAATAAATAAGTGTGCTGATGTACAAGATCCTCAAAGCAATTATTAATCAGGATCCTTCAGTCACTCACTTTGTTGCATGGGATGGAATACTAGTCTCTAGATCAATCATTTGATGGTCCCAGTCAATAAATTTTGCATACAAACTCTTCACCAAATCCAGCGAAACCTGCCAGAGATGGAACAGTTGGCTGTAATGCTGTATCAACTTTAGAAATGGTCACCCACAAAATATTTACATATGATTATTAGTCCAAAATCATAAACTTCTACTGATATATTTTCATTTAGTTCTTATGTTCATAAATGTTCTTCTCTCAGAGGACTAACTGTCTGCTTTCTATGCTATGACTGTTATCTAAATGAAAAGCATGTTCTATCAATAATAATTAATGTATATAATGCCAAAACTTTAACGCCAGCTCACCTTAATTGAAATGGGTATCATGATGGAACAAAGAAGCTCAAATCGCAAAGGGATGACCAACAGTTCATACCAGGGACCTTCATGAGGGTAAAGAACATACCATAGCTGTGAAAAACAAACAAACAAACATGAGGATCTACCTACATGCATCTTGAAGATCACATCACAAAACATGGAAAATTCAATAGAATGATAAAAGATAAGGCATCAAAACAAGGCAAAAGTCTAAAAGAAGATTGAGAAAAAAATCTTTAATGATAAAATAGCAAGATGACACAAGAAATTACAACACTAGTGGTCATTCAAAGAAAAGGAAAAAAACAGCATGCCTGAGCATCCATTGAAATAGGGACTAAAAGATCACAAGGATTATCTCCTAAAATAAAATAAAGACCTACTTATTAAGCGCACAATTTACCCTCAACCACATGAAACCCAAAGGAAGCAACAAGTCGGCCTGCTCTTGGCAGAAACAAAATCAAAATTGCAAAGGGTGCATGCTCCTTCCATGGAAGCACAATTAAATGAAAGGACAATATAGCAAAACAAAAATAATAATGACGAGTAAACATATATCCTGATAGGTATAAAATAAAATTTTATACAATTATCAGTGCATATGAATCTTATGTTCAGAAACTATCTCATACCTTCTTAGCTTCTGTATCCTTCCAAACATTACCCGCTAACCCAAGAACCAGAACAACAACAATTTGGAACATAAATATAGCACCAGTCAACTTGTCAATCATGGCATCCATAGCAGTGAGCTTTGGTTCTGGTATACCTCTACACATGCCCATTTTGGTTTCATTGCCTGAAGAAATACAACACATTCCAGATACAAAATTTAACCATTGCTGAAAAAGTATACACAATTCCAAGAATTTAATACATCATATACATGGACTTGCCTGTATACACAGCCACTCCACATGCCCATTCAGTGTTTCTCAAGTAACATGACTGAAGAATGGTGTTTTTAATGGTTAAAGGGCATATATCATTATCAATAAATGGGGGAAACAGCCGCATGTTGGCATCAAATCTCCTGATGTCTTTATCTGGATAGGGACACTCAACTACACCCTAGACACACACACACACACACACACACAGAGAATAGAGAAATTAAGTTGTTTTCCTATATAATTACTCTTGATAAACTTCTAAAATTCTACCAAGCATAGTTACTTTAGATAAGATCTTGCCTTAATTTTGTGCAATAGATCAACATCGATTCCCACACAAGCAGAAGGTATGACCCGTGTCTTTAGATCAGTTTCACCATCCAGCGCAGCTGTCTGAATAACATGTCATATCATAAGGTCCTTAAAATGTATATAATGAAATGTCTGCCCCAAATGAGAGAAAAAGAGAAGAATAGTGGAATGACATTCCAATTTCCCTGCAATGCTGCAGAGAGAGAAGACCAGTTTTAGCTTGTTTCACGACATAATTACCTCTATATAGCAAACTCCTTGAGGATCAGAGGTGCCAATTAAAACAAGGTCACAAGGCACTTCATCATTTTCACGTAGCCATACTATATTACCTACATGAATATCCTGGGCTTGGATCTGCAATATCACCAAGATCACCCCCACCCAGAAAAAATCATTAGATTTACAGATATAAAAGAGCACACCATATAATTTTAAATGATAAAGCTTGTGTAACTATTCCTACCTACAACACATAATGCAGACCAATTTGTATGTGAGATAAGAAGTAGAAGCTCGAAGTCTATTCAGCTTTGGAAAAAAAGTGCTTTTATGATATAGCCTTTTTTAAAGTTCTATTTTCAGAAGCTACTATTTTAGCTTCTAAGCTAAAACAAATTTTATGTTTTTTCCTTTTTTTCCAACTTATCTAATTATCATAATTTTTTAGACATAATTTTTAATTGATACAGCACTTTTTTTTATCTAAATAGGCTTTAAACAAAGAGACTCTAAATTATTTAAATGGCACAAACAGGTTTTTGGCCATATGTCTAATTAGAATCACAATTCCATATAAATTGATCCTTCAAGTAGGTGGTCTAAGGAGTATTCCCCTTATAGATAAACATGACCATTGGTTCTTACAGGTAAATAAATTTGTTGCGTGCAAATGTGCTCAAACATCAGGATTGGCAACAAGTACATACATTGACTAAAAGATGCATGCTAGAGATCAAATCATCTGTAGTTGGGTGAGGGATGCAGTCATTCATTGTTGCTTATGGCCCCATTAATTAGAATGAAGAAACAGTGGTAAGCATCCCACATCTATGTTAGACCACTAACCTTTTTATAGTACATGTATTTCTTGAACAATAAAAGTGATGAAAATCAGAATTAATATTCTGATTCTATTAATAATTGCGGTTTATAGGAACATAATCTTTAATTTAGAGGAAACAAAAAATCCTCTATTTATGTGTAATTAATGCAATCAAACTATATAAACACGCATCCATTGTGTACTCTGATACATGGACTTCACTCAACTATCCCTCTGTTTTATCCTATTTTAACAAAAAGTTAAGTTCTATGGTGAAATATATGTATGCAATTAATCATTACAGGAAAGGACGGACCAACCAAATATGCACTAGTCTTTGACCTTTTTGAATAAAAATGGGGATGGAAAAACAAAAACAAAACAGGAACAGGGAGAACCTAAAGTTTGAGAAAATACACAAGTATGCATAATTAAACTGTTAACAGACACAAGAGTATACCTATAAACAATATCCTGATGTTTCAAAATTTCAAAAACCCCCAACAGATATCTCATATCTTATGTATAGGATTTTGATTAAAGTTAAAACCATCAACTGAAATGAAAGAGTAACAATATCTTGAAAAGATCAACAGATTATACTCTTGTGTAAACGATAAATGTCAAAATAATGTATAGTTATTGAAATGATGATCAATGGCTGGAAACTGTAAGTTAAAATCTTTCCTTACATTTTTTACTGTTTGGTTATTCTGTTCTCTACTCCTAAAAAACACAATATAAATATATTCAAGAAAATTAAATATGCTTCATACATGTTTCTTGATGCCCTTCTTGACAACCCAGACTTCCTTCTCATTTGCTTTCTTGTCTGAAAGATATCTATTGTAATCATCCCAAGCCTCTTTTGATGCAGAGACAGCAAAAATAAAGATAAGAGGACCCCATGTACTGACAGGATTTACCGGAGTAATGAGAGGCCATAACTGCAGGCAAGCTATCAGCAAAAAGTACTGATTCATGAACCGGCTGAAAAAAGGGGTAAAATCAGATGGATTGACAAAATTTATGTTTAATTAGAAAATGAACATGAAAGTTTAACGAATGCCAAATTATAACTGTTTGGATCCTCCACATTAATTGCATGATCCTCTAATCTTCTGAACTCTCCTAATCTAGTGCTTTATATGATGCAAGTCTAAAAACTATGAAATCACACAAAAGATTCAATAAAATGAAATTCTCCTCCTTGTAGCCAAAACTTTGTTATTCAATATCAAAGATATAGGAGGAGATCACACTGTAGAACCCTAAAGGTGTGCAAATTGCACATGCATGTCCATCAAATATCATCATTATCATGACACCCATAAAAAAAATAATGAGCAATGAGCAGCATCAGTAGAAAGATTACCTGAATTGTTCCCATAAATTTTTTGGAAGAAAGTTTAATACAGTATATTTTCTGTTTGATATACGATTATCACAGTAAATATCATGAGATGATTCATCATCATCAATGTAAACATAACGCTTCATTGTTGAATTCTGAGCATCTGTTGTGTATAGATTATCTTCTACAACTTCATTGCAATGCTCAAATAGAATGATTCTGAAGAAACCTCAAATGGTCACATCCTGCAAGTAAGAGAGAAAAAAATCAGAAAACTTGTTATCATGAAAAATAGAACCAAGAAAGAATATCACCAAACAAAGATAACAAGATCAATTAAAAAAACATTTTACATAATTCTCAAAAATAAATTGAGCATCTCAATATGCAGGCACACATCAGCATATTAAAATCTTTAAATACCATGCTATTGTTGACATATCTAAATGCAAAAATAGTATCATAATAAATATTCAGCATGCAAATCAAGATGTGCTGAGTATAATACCTTTACCTTAAGCTAATTATTATACCCAAGCACAACTGAATGACAAAATTAATTGAAAGCAACAGGGAAATTTAACATGCAAAAGTTACTGAACCATCTTATAATCAACTAAAGATCAGGGAAATGCCTCACAGTGAATAAACAAAGACAGCACCAAAGTATATCAATCCACTGCATGCTATTCCATATCATATGAAGTACATTTAATTTTTTTTTCCCGGAGAAAACAAATCACTCAAAGGACCATCACATTGACAACTTGCTGCCAAGGAAGCACATGCTAATTTGCACCATTACTTTAGCAAAATAAAAATTGAGTTCGATTCTTTTTCAAGGTGCCAACTGTTGTACGCTGAGGAAGAAATTCCTACAAGGCTGACAAATTATGCTAGCAAAAAACTCAAAAAAATAAAATTTCACAAATTCAAAACTGAAACTAACACCGGGGATCAGCTAGACTAACTCTCAGGAAGATCATAAAACGCCAATTTTTAACTCGGTCCACAAGAATAATTACTATAGTAAAACGATATCAAACTTTTCGGTGCTCATTTCAACTAATTTCCTAATAGCAAAACTCAAACTTCCTAATACAAACAAAATCAAATCAACAGTTAACAAGTTTTGCTCGTCCTAAACATATATCAATGAAATTCAAAGGAAGTGCCATTCAGCTATGAATCTACGAATAGTAAAGCGATCTGGAAGTTTCTGGGTGCTCGTATCAACTAATTCCTAATCGGAAAACTCAAAGTTTCTTATACGAATGAAAATGAAATCAACAGTGAAGTTGTTTTGCTCATCCTAAACAAATAACAATGAAAATTTGAAGGAAGTACCAATCAGCTATGAATCCACGAAAATCGAGTGCGATCGAAATCGGATTTCGAAATCGCAGCGCCTAAACTATGCGTTCGCTTACGGTACAGAGAAAGTTGAGGTCTGTGATGATCATAGACCAAACTTGCGAACGGCCTCTTTTTTCCTTTCTGTTCTGCACCCATACGAAACTGTATACGCGTGGTTCGTATAAAAATACATACGGTCCGGTTTCAAAGTTTTCTAATGGGTTGTGTTACAGTGAAATGTGCTTTGGGCTTTGGGTATGGTTGGATTGGAGTGGTGGAGCAATGGTCCTCCTTCTATTCACACTTCCTAAACTTCTGTTCACACTCCTCATTTGTTGATTATTTTATGAGTAAACAGTCACATTAGTTCTTGAATTTGGAAGTGATGTCATATTAGTTCTTGAATTGAAGGAAATTAAAAAAAAAAATCCCTTACAGTTTAAATCGATAATCATATTAGTTCAAAGTTTTCAAAAAAAACATGTGATTAAAGTGATAATTTTAATATATGCTTATGGACTAAAATACTAATAAGTTTATGGACTTATTTGATTATCTCAGGAACTTATTTAATATTTTTTTAACTCATTATTTTATATTTCTAAACTTCTCTTCTATTCACACAGCCTCCCTTTTACTTTTAGAAACCTTCATCCTTCCAAGTTGCCTCCCACCCCCATTCTCTCCCATTCCTATTCTTCACACCCCTTCCTCACCCCCACTTTCTCTGAATGAAATGTTTCTCCCTTACTCAATGTTCTTCGCATTGTGAGTTCTTAATTTTGTCTTCTTTTTATCTTCTGTCGTTTATTCAACCAAAAATGTTTCTCCCTTACTCAATGTTCTTCGCATTGTGAGTTCTTAATTTTGTATTACGTACTTAACTTTTATTTATGTAATGTAGATAGAATATGACACATACACGAGATACCAAATATATAGCAGAAGTTGTTACCAAGGAAGAGACGGTAGAGTTGAAGCACACCCAACCACTACTTCTGGTCGCAGACAGAGCAGCAACCACGTAATAAGAGGTGGTGCTTATGAACGTTCCAGTTTCCACACAAGCCTATTGTCATTCTTTAGGGACTCAATTAGTTATTAAGAATCTGACAAAAAAAAATAGTTATTAAAAATTAAAAATAATTTACAAGATGAAGGGATAAATTTATTTTAAGAATAACTTTAAAAGAATATTCTTTTATTCTTATTTTTCCTTTTCTTCAAATCTAAAATGAGTAATTATTTTTAACCATTAGATTATAAAATAAATTAAATAAAAAGGCAATATATA
Organism: Glycine latifolia; assembly: GCA_013407115.1. NCBI lineage: Eukaryota > Viridiplantae > Streptophyta > Magnoliopsida > Fabales > Fabaceae > Glycine > Glycine latifolia. Next base: position 17,576,104 of record CM023953.1, on the reverse strand, counting down.
TATTAAGTTTTGTCGTATATGAATGAAATTTATCATTTCCCGGCCCCTAAAGTTGAATGTTTCTTTTAATTAACTCCTACCAAGAGTAATCGACCCTACAAATGAAGAATCAATTTATTTCTTTTGTTTTTTTCTAAGAACTATATCGCCTTTATCTTTATATTAAAGAATTTAGGCTACACCTTTCACATGATTAAATTTTTTTTTAACCAATTCACATAGGTTAGAAGATGGAAAATTACCGGCAGCCTTTATTTAGTTTGTTATTGAATCGACCTTTCATTTAGTTTTGACTTCCTTTTAACTCTTGCCAAAAGCCAACTTTATAAATGAAGCAAGAGCCACTTTTATTTATTTGTCTACTTATTCTGCTTATTCTTACATCACCTTTTTTTTATTTTGTATTCATATATTTAATTTAGACCGCACTTTCCACGTAGTTTGCATGTCAAAAATATTTTGGAGTCCTGGCTGTATATGTAGTCTTAATATAGAAAAGAAATTGAATCGATTCTTCTGCTATGTTTTATCTTCCTTTTTAGCTTATATCCTACGTACACCCTACAAATTAACGAAACAAAAGTCACTTTATTTATTTAATTTTGTCTTTTCAAGGATCACTTTATTTTTCTTTATAAAACGTCCTACTGTTAGGCTACAATAACTATAACTACTGTACTGCATGTGAGGGAAAAAAATTAAAATATAGCAATTTTAATAAAAAAATTACGAAAATATTACAGTTTTGAAAGTATTTACGCATCTATAGCAACCAGTCGCATCCCTCTTGGGTGTGACTAAATCCGTCTCTAATTCGGTCGTTAACACTTTTTGCGACAGAATATTTGGCGTGACCACAATATTTAGTCGCAAAAAGTATTAGCGACGGAAATAGAGACCGAAATAAGTGTACGCCTTTAAAATCAATTTTTTTATTTACAGTATAATTTTTTCAATTTTTTAAATTAGTGTTGCGACCACAATATTGTGATTTTTTAATTTTTTTAACCGAAATCGTTAAAAAATTTGCAGTCTAATTTTTTTTTAAACGTACGACTTTAAAATCAAATTTTTTTATAACTTTAAGTTTTTATTATTATTAATATACGACTTCAAAGTCGGTCTAAAAATTAATGATAAAGATCGGTCTAAAAATACTTTAAAATTAGATAAACATAACAATTAATAATATTATTACAAACTATAATAAATTCGTAATTAATTAGACTGAATATTGACAATATTTAATTTTTATCTAATTTCGGTATTTATTTCTGTCGTCAATACTTTTTGCGACTGATTATTCTAGTCACGTCCAATATTCCATCGCAAAAAGTATTAGCGACCAAATTAGAGACAGATTTAGTCACGCTCAGGAGGAGTGCGACTGATTACTATAGATGCGTAAATACTTTCAAAACTGTAATATTTTCGTAATTATTTATTAAAATTGTTATATTTTTTTTTTTTTTTCTGCATGTGATTGTATATTATACTAACAAAGACTGACAAAACCTAGACGCGCACATGCAATTTCAAGGATGATAAATGTTTCCTCCAAGAAAAAAAATATGAAATATGTTTAATCGAGCATGGATCTTTCCCTACCTCTGTACAAAAGTTTGCTCTCTTCAAGATCATTTAAATTAGATTCTCTCTGCAATGACCAATCAAAGAGTCGGATCTTGCAGGATTTTGACTGCATGAAAAATTTTCTGGAGAAATTACTAATTATGTTTAATCTATTAAATAAAGGCATTGAATAATATTTTTATTCTGCTTTGAACTTATTTCATCTTGAAAAAGGTTATGAATTTCTTTTCTAGGGTAAAAAAAACTTAAAAAGAAGTTTAAATAAACTTTAGAAATATGCACAATGTACAAATTAATTTACCTTAAAAGGACATTTCACTGGAGAGAGGTTTTTGTTTACTAATTTGGAATCTGAAGAATTTTGGTTTTCTGTTTGGTATCTATTTCAATAAATAACATTTTCAGGGAAAAAATGTTTTTTCCTAAATTATTTTTAGTTAAGTTTTCACATAAATTGTTCTCGTGGAAAGGTAAAAATCTAATTCTTATGTAATAATATTTTTATTATGATAAAATATTAAGTTATTCTTATTAGACTATTTAATATGATACATAATTAATTAAGAATATTACATTACTATTTGAATTCCAAAAAAATTATATAAATATTTTTAAAAATATTTATGATCAACTAAATAAATTTTATTTTGATGCATAGATCATTCAACCTCATTGTATTTAGTTTAAGACTAAAGATTAAAAAATATTACTTATCATGAGATCTATTTTAACCAATTTTTCAAAGTCCTTCTTGGTCTCCTTTTTCTCTTTTTTTATCAAACTAAAAATCATATGTAAAATGTACTCCTCTCAATCATGTCTCCTTTGACCTTATATATATATATATATATATATATATATATATATATATATATATATAAACCACCTTAACTTACATTGTATCATATTTTATATATATTTTTAAAATAAAAAATGACAGTAACATATTTTTTAACATACTTTATTAAATATATTTTTATTATTAATTAAAATTTATTAAAAATCACAAAATTTGTAAATCTCACTTTTTATATATATTAGTTAGTCTCATTTATAATTTTGTAATATTCAATAACTTTTAACTATTAATAAAAAGTACGTCATATCACTCATTTCCTAGACTATATATATATATATATATAACGTGCATAACGTTGAGTTGGTCTCATAATTGGTACCATGCTCTTTGGTACTTTCTCCTTATAATTTACTCATCCACTGCCGGGCAATCATTAATATGGAGAACTCAAGCGAGAAATGCAATTTTGAAGGGAACAAAGAGTTGAATGCTTCAACCATTACTGTGGGAGGAATCTATGACATGTTGTTGGACAGCATCAACCATGAAGACAACAGATCCGTTGTTCGTCTTGGTCGTGTAGATCCCACTGATAACCCATTGTTTCGGACTACCACTGTGGCTGTTGATGCTATTACAAGAGCCATTCACTCCTTTAACTTCAACTGTTACCCTCCCACTGTTGGCTTACTTGAGGCTAAGAGGTTTGTTCAAACTTGTCTTCTATTTAATCATTGTACAATATAATAATAGTAATTACTTTATTAATTTGTGTAATACTAAAAAAAGTAGGATATATATTTTCATCTAGTCTCAAGCAAATGGATAAATTGAATTGAGATTGTTTCAACTTGATAAACAACATTAGTTCGACAATTCTAAATATGTATCTTTGTAATTAAAATACTAATTAAAAAAGAGAATTTTATCATCTACAATAGTCTTACTTAATGAACATAATTATCTTCAATAAAAAATATTTGTGTTCTTAAACAAAACAAAAAATAAAGATTTTTTTTATTTGAATATGACGTTCAATTCATCATAAGATGCACTTAGAAGCTAATCTACACCTAGTAGAGAGAGTAGATAGAAAAGATAGAAATATAAATATGATTGATGATATGATAAAAAAAAAAGAGATATAAAAAGAATAAAAAGTATCAATTTCAGTATTTATAGTGTGCAAGTGTTCATATATTATTACTTATAACATAACGAAACGAGTAACATTCAAATGTTTTCAGCTCAATTTGGAGGAGTATACTCCTTTGCTGTTAGATTATTGGTATAACTGTATCTGGTAATCCAACAAATGAGACTAGTAATTAATTTCTTGAACCAAAAATCAATTTAAGATAATGTTTATTTCTTATTTATGTGCTACAATTTTCAAAGCAGGGCTGTTGCAGATCATCTCACCTCTAATCTTCCACACAAGATCATATCACCAGAGAACGTTTTTCTCACCATTGGTGGCACACAAGCCATAGATATAATTTTACCTTCCCTAGCACGTCCTGGTGCCAACATTCTCCTTCCAAAACCAGGGTACCCACATTATGAACTTCGTGCCACTCGTTGTCTTCTTGAAATTCGACACTTTGATCTTTTGCCTGAGAGAGGATGGGAAGTTGACCTTGACTCTTTGGAAGCTTTGGCAGACGAGAACACTGTGGCCATTGTTCTCATCAGTCCTAGTAGTCCATGTGGAAATGTGTTCACGTACGAACATTTGAAAAGGGTATATATAATTATAAGCTCAAACTTAACTTTTAAATATATGTATTTGAGTTGAGAAAAAAACAAAAGGTTGTGATTTTTCATGGCTCTCTTATTATAGGTTGCTGAGATTGCGAGCAAACTTGGAATCTTTGTGATTTCTGATGAAGTTTATGCCCATGTTACTTTTGGAAGCAAACCGTTTGTACCCATGAGGGAGTTTTCATCAATAGTGCCAGTTATTACCATTGGTTCTTTCTCAAAAAGATGGTTTATTCCTGGTTGGAGAATCGGTTGGATAGCCTTATGTGATCCTCAAGGAATTTTTCAAAAAACTGGGGTTTGTTTTTTGTTTTTGTTAAATTTTTTTGTGCTTATAATAAGTAGTATTTGTATAAGAAGGGTTTATTTTTATTTCAAAAATTGAGTAAAGATAACTTAAGACATCTAGAAATTATTACATAGGACTATTACACCCTCGATCAATCTCTATAAATTATTCAATATAAGAAAAAAAGTTAAAAAAATATTGATTATGTATCATCTAGAGATTGATAGAGATATGATAGTTTGAAATTATTTAATATTGATTATGTAATATTTCACTAACTATATTACATAAATAATCCATTTGCCTTCTTTCTTTATTAGATTGTGACGAAAATAATCGACAATCTAGAGATCACTTCTGACCCTACAACCATCGTGCAGGTAATAAATAACCAATGGATAGTGTCATAAACAAAATACAAGAGTGACAGAAAAAAAAAAATTTAAGATTACATCCTTGATTAATTTCATCAGTAGAATAAGTCACTATGCATATACCTTCAAAATTAAACATGTGTTTCTCCTTTAATTTGTATATAGAGTATATTTTTGACAACTAGTTAGTTTGCAGGCATCAATACCTGGAATCCTTGAGAAAACAACAGATGATTTCCATTCAAATAATCTTAATATACTGAGGGAGGCTGCAAACATATTCTACGATGGATGTAAGGAGATTCCTTGCTTGACATGCCCTCACAAGCCAGAAGGAGCCATGGTTGTAATGGTAAGTGGCTTAAAGAATTTTACGATTTTCATCATGCTATATAAATTCATATAACATGGTATCATCTTTAGAAAAGATTAATTAATGAAAAATTATGGACTATGGAGTAGGTGGAGATTAACTTTTCACAACTTGAGGGCATTGTTGATGATGTGCAATTTTGCACTAAGCTGGCCAAAGAGGAATCTGTAATTCTTTTTCCTGGTAAGAAATTTCTCTAGTCCTTACAATTTCATTGACTCTAATTTGTGAGAAAATTAATGATGGTATGATGAAAATTTCTCATTGCTGATCAATAATATTTCTAGGTGTTGCTGTTGGACTAAAGAATTGGGTTCGGGTTAGTCTTGCTGTTGACCTTTCTGACCTTAAAGATGGCCTTATTAGGATAAGAGAATTCAGCCTTCGACATGCAAAGATGTCCTAAGTCATGTCGTGTGAATGGTGTATAAGGGGTGGTGGTGCAGGGGTGTGTTCACTTCTTAGGTGTGTTATGTAACAATAAGATATTTATGTGGCTAAATAATAAATTCACGTACTGATACAATAATATATTTATTGGGGAGTGCCTTATGGATGCAGGGGAGTTGCCATATGTGGCAGCGATTGTATCATTTGTGCTTTCTTTAGTGTTTTGATCTTGTTGGCTTAGCTTTTTCCTCCTGTAACATTACACGTGGCTACTTTGGTTTTGCAAGTTATTGGTGGGTGTCTCGATTACTGGAGTCTTGACTCTTGATCATCCTTATGTTGAATTTAAGCATTTCTAATTATTAATGAAATTTTAGTTTATATCAAAAAAATCTTATGACATGTAATTTCTTTGTATATTGGACGGGAAAATAAAATAGTCAAGGAATGGTGTATAGAAAGCTTGGTCCACTCAGAAATTGTTAAGTTAGAAATGCTATGCGGTCATTGTGGTGTGTGGCAGGGTACTACTTAAGTTGTACTCAAACTATCATATTTGTAAACACGCACGCTGATAGGAGGGGTGCTTGGTTTGACCTTATATATCAAGGGGTGTACTGTGTTTAGCAAGGGTACCTGTAAAATTGATGTACTGCATGTTTCGATTAATATTCGTGATTTATTTTTTATCAACTTTTCACATTAAGATGCAAAAAAATAATTAAAAATTATTTATATGATTCATGTTTGAATTGTGTGAATGAGAATTCAAACATACTAGTAAATTTATTTTGGCGATAAAAAAATCAACACAAATAAAACTTTAAAGAGATGAAAGTCACTCAATTATCATATCTAGCGAACTTTAAAATCCAATTATTAATTATTATTTCGTTTTTTTCTAGGATCACCGGTCCAATGCTCTTAAAATTAATTATTCAGACCGCACTTTCCGTACAGGTTTACCTGTTGAAAATCTCTCTAAATAATTGACAGTTGTCACATTACAATTTATAATCATTTTTTAGCGTAATAATCTTAATAAATGACACAATGACCACTGTTCCGTGTCATAGTTGTATTTTGCATATAAAATTTATACCAGTACGTAATGCCATATGACATGAAGTGAAGCATACTGATATTAATATTAATGGCAAATTTACAAAATGGAGCATTTTTTTATAAGAAAATACTGAAATGAATAGATTTTAAAAATATTATAAAATATAAATAAATTTGTTTTAAAACACGACTTTTTATAAAATTTATACAAGTCACTAATGTCATATGACATGAAGTGAAGCATAATTATATTAATGACTATAATTTAAACATTTAAAAATATATATAAAAATTTAAAGTTGTGATTCAAAACATGACTTCATTATTTAAAAAAATATAAAATACTTAAACTTCTTATTCGAAACACGACTTCAGTATTTTTTTTTTAGTATAAAATATTTGAAGTTGTATTTTGAATCAAGATTTTAACATTTTTTAAAAAAAATTATAACTCTAAAATCATATTTTAAAATACAACTTCTTTATTTGAAGCTAAGTTTTAAAACATGACTTATCTCCTCTGTAATGTTTTCAAAATCTATCTATTCCGATAATCTTTTTAAATAATTACTTCACTTTCTAAATTTGTGATATTAATAATAGAAAAATGTTGAATTGTGTAATTTAAATTTCAAATTATTGTTAGGATTTGTTAGGTTATTACATTTTATTATTATTATATTTGAATAGGAATTAGGATTAGATCAATTTGTTATTATTCCGTATTATTAGTATTTTGTTGAAATTCTCTCTTATATATAAGAACCTCATGTTAAGAGAAAATATATGAAAGTGAATGGAGTGAATGAATAAATGAAAGAGAAATTATTATTCTAATTTATCCAAATCTGATTTTTAACATGGTTTCAGAGCAATGGTTTCTTCCATGAATGAGAGTCATGGTTTCCTCCATAAAAAAAAATTATCTTCCGCTGTCATAAGAGTTTTTCTTCTTCATATTCTCAAACTTTCGTCTCTTTTTTTCTTCCCGTATCAATACTTATATTTCACTTTTATTTCTCCTCCTTAACCTTCACCATTTTTGGTTCTTCTACAAATTATGATTATTATTACCATGAACTCCATCTTTGCCTCACATAACCTTCTCATCTTCGGTCCCGGCTTGAATCCTTACCCGTATCTTAATCTTCTTCCCAAAAACAACACAAACGGCATAACATAAATTCATTTTGAATCCTTCTCGTACCTCATTATTGAAGCCTCCATGCACCTATTCCATTTGAAGGTCATTAATATGAAGCTCGTTGCATTGTTCTGAATCCTTCACAGGCCAACCCTGAAGTCTATTGGCATAAACATGTTATTGTTCCGAATCTCTTCTCGTATCTCAATTTTCTTTCTACCTCAAATAATCGAAACATTGAAGCACCTCCTGAACCTATTGCTGATCAAAGTCATTCTTGGAAGAGTGTTTGAAAAAACAATTGGCAAGTTGGGCATGACCAATATTCATGCACCAACTTGAGGGGGAGTGTTGAATTGTGTAATTTAAATTTCAAATTATTGTTAGGATTTGTTAGGTTATTGCATTTTGTTATTATTATATTTGAATAGGAATTAGGATTAGATCAATTTGTTATTATTCCGTATTATAAGCAGTTTGTTGAAATTTTCTCTTATATATAAGAACCTCATGTTGAGAGAAAATATATGAAAGTGAATGGAGTGAATGAATGAATAAAAGAGAATTATTATTCCAATTTATTTATATCTGATTTTTAACAAAAAAAGCTTATAAATCCAAGATTCATATGGAACCCACAACATGTGATGCAGATTTTCTCATTACATTACAAATGAGTACAATGATCTCTCAATTGAAATCTTTTCTTTTTACTAAACTTTCTTTTCTATGAGAACAAATTTATTTGAGTTGGATATGATCATGCAAAACTCTCCCATGAGAATTTAATACAACTTTATATCTAGAACTTCTTGAAACCTCTAATTAAGCTGGAAAAATCTCATAATACTAGTTGATGTAAGCACTTGGTTGTCCTACACTTTCTCTAAAATCATTTATATTGTTTCGCCAAACTCAGACGCCATATACTGGGCGAAGAGAAATGGAGAATGAAAGTGAGAAGTGGAATTTTCAGGGGAACAAGAAGCTAAATGCTTCATCCATTTATGTGAGAGGGGCATATAACATGTTGATGGAGAGAGTCAACAATAGCCGAGACAAGAAACCTTTGGTTCCTCTCTGTCGTGTAGATCCCACTGATAACCCATTGTTTCGGACTACCCCTGAAGCTACTGGTGCTGTTTCAATTGCTGAACACTCTTATAACTTCAACTGTTACCCTCCCACCGTTGGCTTATCTGATGCAAAGTTCACTATCTAGTCTCATCTACTACATAAAATTATTGGGCCATGTAATAGTAAGTAGAGTTAGATTTCTAATGAGAACGGCCTATATACAAATTTTACCGTTGGAGCAATTGACATGGCAATTTTTATATAAAAATCTTTGCTTACATAAGCAACAGTTCCTAAGAATTTTGAAATAATTGTAGGACCTAATTTAAGGATTGTACTTTCAGAGAGAAAATTTGGTGAAGTTCTTGAATCTCATGTGCTATTGTAAAACCAATATAAGTAAGATAAGCAACTCTATCATGGTTGTAGCATTAGAGATGCTCTTTTAGAAATAATTAGTAATCAACTTGGAGTCAGCACAACAGTGAGTGCAACTTAAAACTAATTTTGAATGAGACTTTTTTACTTTAAATAAGAGAGCTGTATATTGAATCTTTTTGCGTTACAAAACTAATAACAAATAAATTTTTACTCAGATTTAGAGCTTGAGTTTTAATAGTCTTACCTTTGGACATTTTTCAATAAACTAGTGAATTAAGTTTGCCAGGTCTTAGTTATGTTAATGTGATTGAAGTGCCAAATCTATTGAATGACTAAATCTAAACTAAGCTTTTAGATTTTGTGATATGAATTTGACATTCAGTCATATGATGGATTTCATATTTGTAATTTCTCTTCAAAGAAAGAGTCCATGGGTGACATTCAATGTTCTTTTATTTCAGTTCGAAAGTATTTGGCACTCCATCAAATGAATATGCATGTGTAATGTATGATGCCAAAATGAATTTTAAGATTTTTTATGTTGGTTTGGTATGGTAATAATGAACTGCAATTCCCAAAAGCAGGGCTATTGCAAATTATCTGTCTTCTGATCTTCCATACCAGTTATCACCAGAGAATGTTTTTCTCACCAACACAAGCTATAGATATAATCTTACCTGTCCTTGCACGTCCTGGTGCCAACATTCTCCTTCCAAGACCAGGGTACCCGCAATATGATTCTCGTGCTAGTTGTTGTCTCCTTGAAGTACGTCACTTTGATCTTTTGCCTGAGAGGTTGGGAGGTTGACCTTGATTCCCTTGAAGTTCTAGCAGATGAAAACACAGTTGCCATTGTCCTCATCAATCCTAGCAATCCATGTGGAAGTGTGTTCACATACCAACTTTTAGAAAGGGTACACACATATAGTCTTGGGCTTACGTTGTTTAAGAGTTGGAACTGAAATGTGATCGATCATTTTTGAGAGCCATTGTATTGTAGGCAGTGGCGGACCCACGTGTGGGCAAATGTGCACAAGTGCGGACATAAAAATGTTGGGGAGAGACTTGTTGCTGTTGCTGTTGGGGCCCTTATATACAGGTCAAGTTCGTACTCTATTTTCTAGCTATATAGGACAGGTACAATCTCTCATTCGGATAACATTCTGTTCTTTCTGATTACAGAAATATATACACATAAAAAAGTGTGTATATATGCACTTAATTATAGCTTTACTTAATCATATATATGCACATAAAAACTAACACCATATCAGTCTTGCTTGCTGTTGCTGCTGTACCTTTTTTTTTATATCTTCCAAAGGTAACATAGATATTGTTTTCTAATACTTCTCGTAATGTATGAGCTAGAGTTTCATTTCATTTGCAAAGAGACTTGTTGCTTTTGCATGTATTGGAGGAATATTTTTTTTAGAAATGTATTTTTCCGCTTATAGGCTTTTTCTTTGTTTCTTAATGTGAGTTATAATGAGTCTTGTCCTACTTTCTGTGTAACCTTTTTTTAATTGGGATTTTCTTTCAAGTTATGTGTCATATTCTAGCTTAAAAAAAAAGATTGATATCAGGTTTAACATTCTCAAATGAGTTAATAATATATAAAGATAAGGACATTTATTGTGATTTTGCTCACTTTTTGTATAGGTAATATTGCCTTTTTTATTCACCATTATAAATAGAATGATGATGTATGAATGTACTGGAGTATATTCTCATATTTGTTTTGGAGGATTGATAAAATTTGTGGGGCTAAATGATTAGTTGTTACAAAAACAATTACATTTTGAGCGGGTTCATAACCTTGTACATAAAACGTTGATTTAAATTTTTTTATAAAAATAAATTTTTCTGGATCCGCCACTGATTGTAGATTGCCAAATTTTAAGAAAACTTAGAATTTTTGTAATATATGATGAAGTCTATGCCCATGTAACTTATGGAAACAATCCATTTGTTCCCATAGGGTGTTTTCTTCAATAGTGTCGGTCATCACAACTGGATCTTTATCAAAGAGATGGTTAGTTCTTGGTTGGAGAACTGGCTGGATAGTCACATGTGATCCTCATGGAATTTTTAGAAAACTGGGGTTAGTTTTCTCCTTATCATCATTTTTTTTTTCATTTTGAAGATCAAATCGAATAAAAAAAATTATCAGCTTCGATAGATATATATATTATCTTGATATTTGACTGACTATATTGTATGAATTATGCAATTGACAATTGTTTTCATTCTTTATCAGGTTGTGAAAAAAATCATCAGTTATTTGGAGATCACAACTCACCCTCCAACCTTCTTGCAGATAACCAGTGCAAACTAGCATTAACAAAATACAAGTGCATCAGAATTTTATAAATGTGCATACTTTGCATGTCCATATCCTTTGTTTTTCATTTTCTTTTGCCTTGAAACAAAAATTACAGCTAGTAAGTTTGCAGGCAGCAATACCTGAAATCCTTGGCAAAACACTGATTTCCTTCCAAAGAATCATAATATATTGAGGGAGGCTGCAAACATATTCTATGATTTATGTAAGGAGATCCCTTGCTTAGCATGCCCTCACAAACCAGAAGGAGCAATGTGTGTCATGGTACGTGGCATTTAGAGTTTTAAGGTTTTCATATGTTATTAGTAGTAGTTAGTACTTTAACACTGGATCATCATCACAGATGATAAAATAATAGTAAATTGAATGGAGCAGGTAGAGATTAACTTTTCATTAATTAAGGACATTGTTGATGACATGGATTTCTGTGCCAAGCTAGCTGAAGAGGAATCTGTCCTTCCAGGTAATAATTTTTCTAGAATCTCGGTTTCATTCATTTATCATGAATAAAATTAAAGTCATGTGATGATGAAAATTTCTCTTTATTGATCAATTGTACTAGGTGTCACGGTTAGACTGAAGAATTGGCTTCGAATTAGTTTTGCTAATGACACTTCTAATCTTGTAGAAGGCCTTAACAGGATAAAAGCTTTTTGCCTTCGATATGCAAAGATGCCATGAAGTCATGTCACATGGTAGGGTGTGGAAGGTGTTGATTTCTTAGGCATATCTTATCAAAGACCATATATATATATGAAGATATTTCTTATTCTCACATGTTAGGGTGAGGGAGGTGTTGATTTAGGCATTTTATATCTTCTTTTAGGCATTTGGTATCTTATCAAGACCATTTATTGATAGTTATAAAGGATAACACTCAAATCACTTGCAGTGAAATACACGAGTTTTTTCATAATACAGTGAATAAGAGGGTCTATTTTGTCTAAAATATACTACAACAAAAACAAATGAAAAATTTGGATTGTATACTAAAATGTCAATTCTTGAAACATTAAAATTTTCTTTAAATGTGTAAAGATTCTACTCCTATTCACACCAAAATTAATGTTTGTTATCAACCATTTGAGAAGTAGACCAACAAAAAAATAAAACAACTTAGTGGGTGCAATAATCATAGTGAATAGGAATGACTTATGTTATGTTACTTCACTCTTCCTCACATCACTTATTTTATGAAGTAGTGTATACTCTTTTCAAATGTATGCATATTCTCTTACAACAATTGAACGGTTTAACAAACTACTAAATATCAAAAATTAATTTTAAATATATTTTATCTTCAAAATTTAATAGTAGATTTTATGTTTTTAATATTTACTGAAGGGTTAACTTAACTTTTGATCATCTATCATTTTCAAAATCTTTTGAATATTTTTAAAAGAAAATATTAATAATTAATAATAATAATATAAAATTATTATGAGATGAAGAAATAGTAAGAAAAACACCAACTTAGTAAAAAAAGTGGATAACTTAAACATTAAGCTCAATAGGTGTTATGTAAAAAAAAGCACTAACTTAGTAAAAAAAATACTTAATTAGATATTAAACTCTAACTTGTAACATTTTTTTTAGAGCATAGTGATTGTATATTATTATCATAAACTTTTTTATACTACTATTAATAAAAAAAATACTTTGTATGAATTTTAATATAATTATTATACAAATGAATAAATTTATTATACAAGATAATTTGTAACGGAGATATTATTGCATAAAATATTTTCTATTTATTAAGATTTTAAAACCGAAAATTTCTCCAACGGCTACTACCCAAATTGCCCGCATTCAAATTCATTCCGAGTAGCACTTCACTGCACTGAAGCGCCTCACAACCCACAACAAAACCAAAACCTTAGCACCACAAAAATCATAATTTCATTTCAATCCTTCAACCTTCCCTCACTCATCACACTCACAACACAACACAACACCATAACATAACTCTCTTCTTTCAAATCATGGATTCTTCTTCTCATCAACAAAACCCTTGTCTCCTCATTACAGACAAACCAACCCAACAACAAGACCCTCTTCTCTCTCTTCCTCTTCCCCTGTCCCCTCTCGCAACCCCCATCAGATCACCATCCCCCACCGTCCCTCGCAACACCACGCCGCCGCCGGAGTTACCGGATTCCGCCGGGGTGCGCCGCCGCTGCAAAACCAGAGCACCCCAAACGGCGTCCCCAAGGAACCCTCGCAAATCGCGGCGGCGCTCAGAGCTCGAGATTCGAGAAGAAAAAGATTCAACCTTTGTCGAAGAGGTCGGAAAACCCAGAACGAGAAGACAAACCGCGCGAACAAAGAAGGAGAAACCTAACTCCGTTCCACCTTCAACCCCATCTCCAAGTATGCATTTTTACCATTTTCTCCCTAATCCCTTTGGCTTCTCTATGTTTGATCGTATTTTTTTATTATTTCTGGGTGGTTTTGTTTTCAGAGAGTGAAGAAGAGAATGGTGGCGATCTGGACCATGTTGGACAGGTGGTGAGTGATTTGATCATGTGGAAGGATGCGTCAAGGTCAACCTTTTGGTTTGGTTTTGGTTCTCTTTGTCTCTTGTCTTCGTGCTTTACTCAAGGACTCAACTTTAGGTCAGTACTTTATGCGTTTTTGTTTCTTATTTTCACCCACGTGGAGAAAAAATCTGAGTTTTTTTTTTATTTTAAATTTTCAGTGTTTTCTCGGCCTTGTCGCAATTGGGGATTCTCTTATCGGGTGTTTCGTTTTTCTCGAATTCGATTTGTCAAAGGTACGATTGTTAGTTCGAGATTCATAGGTGGTGGTGTTATGCTTCAAGCTCTTTCTTGTGTTTTTTGTGACTTTGGTCTTTGTGTTTCAGAAATGAGGTTGAAGAAAAGAGGGAAATCAAGCTGACAGAGGATGACATTTTGCGTCTTGCGAAATTAATTCTTCCTGCTCTGAATTTTGCACTTTCAAGGATGAGAGCGTTGTTCTCGGGAGAACCATCCATGACCCTCAAAGTAATCCTCTAAGTTCTTCTTTTTTAGATATAGAATTTAATTTGGATTCTATGTGATTGTAAGAACTTTTGTACTTTTCAACTAATACGATAGCACCTTATATTGAAGTAATTTATAGGTGTTATGTGAACTGATGCAAAACGTTCAAGAACAGATAAAACAAGCTGAGAATGATAGTAAGCGATAAGAAACAAAGCAACAGATTTCACTATATGAGAACATGAATACAGAAAATATAGATTGTTCACACACCCCTCCCTCCACCATATCTCACTCTCAGATTTTGACCGTATGCATTTTTGTTATATCTCATCGCATGACTATTTTAATTTTTAAGTTCCTGTTTTGATGAGTTTATGAGAACCATTTTGACTTGAGAACCATTCTCATAACCTTATGTGCAGTGGTTTAAGACATGATTCCACAAAAGGATTGAATTCCTAATTAAATTCTTAATATGTCAGGTCAGGTCCATAATTTTTTTATACCGCCTAAGTAATTAGTTGGTCTTTTGTGGTTGCAGGTAGTTCCTTTCCTTCTACTAGGAGCGGAGTATGGCCACTTAATTACTATCTGGAGGCTGTGTGCCATTGGTGAGGACACCATGAACTCTTTCTTTTACACTTACAGTTTCATTTCTGCCATATATCTTGCTAAATTGCTAATGTTTATATATGTGTGGACAGGATTTGTTGTCAGCTTCAGTGTTCCAAAACTTTATTCTGGCTACACTGCTCAGATAAACCAGAGAGGTATGAGTCCACCTACTTGCAGGAAAATTCATATGTCTGTCCACTTTTTAGTGCTTAATAGTAGAAAACTTTTGTTATGCAGCTGAGGGCTTGAAATCATGGTTGTTAGACACATGGAGTGCTTGCACTCACAAGAAGAAAGTGATGGCATCAGCACTCATGACCTTCTGGAATCTATCTTCAATAAAAACTCGAATCTTCACAGGTAAGACCCTAGTAACAGAATTGGCTGCAGTTGATAGCATGAACTATAATTTTCAACAGTTGCACTTGAATCAGTGTTCCATCATCATGTTGGACGCCAATCCAATTCAAGAGGATGATTGGGTTTAACGAGCATTAGAAAGTAGGATTTGGCTAAAACAAACGCACTCTAAGCAATTTTAGCATAAGCTTAGACCATTTGCACTATTAAAAAATTCCATAGCCTTCTGCAGAATTATACTGGTAGTCTCAGATTACTTGGAAATTAGACTAAAAATTTGACTTGGGATAGATTTTTTTCCTTCTGAATAGATACACATTACCCTGTTGCACAACGAAACCTTGAGATGGTAAATCCTGTCTCCTTAAATTTGCATTTGGGTTTGGCAACTTTGTGGTGATTGATTCTTGTGAAATAATTTTTCAATGCAGTTTTTATATTGCTCGTACTATTCAGATATTTAAGGCAGCATGTGGTACTACAATTAGAAGATGGAGAAGCACAAGTAGGAGAGAAGGAACAGCAGAAAGATTCAGCGATGGCAGAACCAGAGGAGAAGGAACCACAACAGGCATTAGTTGTTAAGGAACAAGGGCGCCAAAACTAGCACCTTAGCTCTTTGTTATGGGATGTTTCTTTGTCCCTATTTGTTGAATATACATAATCAAGAGTCAATAGTCAGATGCGTAAACTGTTCAAGTTTGTCACACAAGTTAAACTTAATCCATCTGACTTCCAATTTCAACATGTAGTATTGATTTTCAATATTCAATTGTGAGAAACTCATTGTTTCTGTACTAGCACTGAATTCTTCACTTAATGCACACCAATCGGTAGTGTTTGGCCCATCTTAATTTTAGCTTATTTTCTCCTTAAAAGGAGAAGCTAGGCCAAATATTTAGATAAAAGTAGCTTATTTTATAGTATACATTTTGAAAAAGGAACTTTTACAAAAAAGCCTATTGGATATTAGATTGTAGATGCATATATTATTTGTATAGATTTCCTTTATTATTGCAACAGTCTGACTCAACTAATATGCAAGTAGAAAAATGGCTAAATATTTGAGTTTTAATTCGATCCCTTACGTTTAAAATGTTGCATTTTGATTTAAAGTTTATTTATTACTCCAAATTAGTCATTTTGTTAGTTTTTGACACTATTTTGATCAATTTGGTGATACGGTAAGAGATCTAAAGTCAACTTAAATTGGTCCTGTTAGTGTAATAAATCAATGGATGGGTCAATTTAATTTAATAGAGATACTATAATAGTCTACAAGGAACCAACTTCAAACCTTTTAAATTTAAGAGAGCAAATTGAAATCTAAAACGTACATAAAGGAATAAAATTCTAATTTAGCCTAAATAGGTAACGTTTCAAAAACTATAATAATAATCATAGAGCTCCCACCAAAAAAAGAAGTAATTATCGAGCTAATGAAGCCATTAATTCAATGGTTTAATTGACTGAGTGATTTGATAAATTATAAAAAAATAATATTATATAGTATCAAAAGTAATAAACTAATATAAATTATTAAAAAATAAGTAAGAAAAATAAATTGAAACAAAAAGATTATATTATATGTTACATATTATTATAGCAATAAAGTGAATTATAACAAAATGCTTATTTTATTTCATTCAAAAAGATAAAGTGAATTATAATTTGTAATAAAATCATAAATGTGCAAACTAATATAAGATCTAGATATCCTAACAAATGAGTAGATGACTTGAGTTACTTGTATCTTAATAAACTTTACAGAATAATTTTGAATGTTATGAAGATTCATGTTGCATTGCTTCATAATGTTATTTATCTTACAGATAATTTTTAGTATTTTTTATTAAAAAAATCAATGTTAAAAGTGACAGTTCCAATCAGTTTTTTATTATTATTTTTTCCTTTAGTTAATCATTTTATTATTATTTGTTTTTACTAAATTATATAAACTAATAAATCTCTTTAATTAGTTCTCTTCAATATTTGGTTGATATTAATTATCGACTAAGATGTTGGATATTTCACATAAATATTATAGTGACAAAAAAAAAGACAATTATTCTAACAAAATCAACAATGGAACCGTCACATTATGTTAATTAATGTTATATATATGTGAGTGTGTGTAATTAACATAAAGTGCATATCCTTTGCAATAAAATATAACAGTAACTAGATTGTTGGCCAATGCAGCCACTTTGTAGTAAAATGAAACCATAACTGGATTATTGGCTCGCTTAAAATTTCGTGATACAATAGTACAATACCAATAAAGTGAAGTGAATCTTTAAGCGAGGCAATAATACAATGCCCACGTAGGGCGGCGGCTTTGGAAGGGTCGTGGCGGTGGGGGCTGAGGTAGAGAGGGGCGTGGAGGAGGTTTTGGAAGCAGAAGTGGAGGTGGTGGATGTTTTGGTTCCAGGTGCGGTGATGATAGCTGTTTCTTGCATTTTTTATTTTTTTTTTATAATTTGTGATGATTTTTAATATCAAAAATTATATTTTAATTTAATTTTAAAAATGTTACATGAGTTTTTATTCGTTCAAATCTAATTTCAGACAAAAAAAATCATATGTCTTAATTTCTTTAGAACAAAAAATAAATAAATAAATTTATAAAAACTAAAAATAAACTATTATAATTTTTTATGGAAAAAAAATATATTTTTTAACCTCCGATCAATCCACAAAAAGGTGTGAATAATAAACACAAAATGTTTATTCCATGTGTCGTGCATGCGGTGGAAGGTGGAAATTAAAGGAGATGCTAAAAAGTAACATATGCTGCAATCAGGGGCGGGTCAAACTTTCTGGGGACCCTGTTTAATATTTTTTTTTTTTAGAAAATGAGGCTCTCAATTAGTAATTTAAAAATAAATAACTCATTTAAATAAGAAAAATACTTTGCTCAATAAATATTACCAAAAAGTATTAAAGTTTGAAGGTTTTTTTTGAAGAGAGTAAAAAGTGAAATAAGGAAGGAGGAGAGAGAAAAAAATTGGGTGTGTCTCAGGAAATGTAAAAGTAGTAAAAATTGTTATTGGTGGGAATTGAACCTTAGACCCCTTAGTTATTAAAAATAGGCATTACCATCTCCTCTAATTTTCAGTACTAGACATATGTTGCAGTAATTAATATTTGAGACCCCTTATTTTTTGAGGCCCTATGCGGTTGGGCCCCTTGAATGGGCCCAAAACCGGCCCTGGCTGCAATATTGCCCAAAATAAGAATTTTCTTTAACGTTTGTGTTTAACATTACATAGGCTATAAAACAAGGAAAATAGTTCATTGTTTTTTTATGGATTTTGAGTGGCAATTTATTGTTTTTTTAAATTCCAAAAGTGATTTTGGTATGAAAAACTTTCTTCAAAAAGTTAAAAAAATAGTTTTCATTTTTTTTTTACAAAAGACTGTATACTTTAATTTTTTAAAACAATAGTTAAGAGTCTCATGACAGATGCATGTATTAGTTTTTTTTTTTTACAGAAGCATTAGCTCTTTATTGTGTCCGGTATTTTTTTTCCTGCGATGTTGGAAACATTAGTCGGAGACTTAACGTAAGTGATAGTGTTGTAAATTGTAACATAGTTATTTTTTTTCTAGGCAAAAAGAAAACATTTTATTAAAGGGTACCAAAAATACCCGAATAAGAAAAACATTACAGAGACAAGGATGCTTAGTACAATAGTACAGTTTACTCCGCATATAGACAATTTAAATTGCCTTAGCAAAGTCCCCCCATACTGTGTAACTACAAGGACCTTAAGCATGACATTGGTTGCAAAGCCCATTCCTAGAAGGAGTTATTGAATCCCTGTAGCTTTCCTTTTAACCAATACCATGATCTGACTTTTATTATCTCCACCACATAATCTGTTCCTTCATTCAAGTTGTTGAAAGCTAAATCATTTCGATATAACCACAATGACCATATATATGGTTGCGAGCCATATCACTGCACTTCCTTTCCTTCGTTTGTTCCCTACTATCAGACCCAAGTGTTGCCACATGTGAAGCCGGATCCGATGGTAGTGCTAACTGGAACCCCAACCACGCATAGCATTTCATCCACACCAGATAAGACCGTTTACACACAAAGAAGAGATGAGAAGTAGATTCTTCCATTTGTTTACAGAAAAAACACATAATGTCTTCATGTTGATTAAAAATTCCCTTCTTGAAAAGATCCTTCTTAGTAGGCACCCTGTTTAAGAATAATTCTCCAAGCCAACACCAGAATTTTGGAGGGTGCGGGCATTTTCCAAATACATTTAAAAACATCATCTTCCAGGTAGTTATCGTCCTGCACCATCAAAACTTGTATATGCTTCTCTTACCGTATATTCCAAGGAATTAATTCCCATCCAAATCCTTCTAACCTTGGCATCTTTTTCCAACCCAACAGTATTAATACAATTCAAGAATTCCTGTAACAAGCCTTTTTCACATTCAAACCAAGATCTTCTCCACCTCAAGTCCCACACCCAAGCCTCACCCTCCCAATGACCCATACCCCTCACAACTGTTACCACCCACTTAATCTTACTCGCAAACCAATGACTTTATCCTCTCACTTTTGTTACACCCCCAAGTCCCTCCACCATTTAGACCCCTTCATGAAATGTCCCTCTCTCACCTCCCCATTATACTCCCCATATTTTGATCTCAAAACCTTAATCCAAATAATATTTTTTTCTTGCAACATTCTCCATTTTCATTTACCTAGTAGTGCCCTATTGAAAACTTCCGAATCCTTTATTCCCAAACCCCCACACTCCTTTTTTTGGCATACCTTCCTCCAACTTACCCAAGTAATTTTCCTAGATTCCTCTTTTTCACCCCACAAAAATTTTCTTTTTTGCAAAGATTTCAAGACATGCACCACTTTCTTAGGGATTTTAAAGAAAGAGAGAAAAAAGAGTGGGATGGATGTAAATACCAAATTGATTAGACAGATCCTTCATCCAATGGATAAGCTCTTGTGCCTCCACAAAGAGAGTTTTCGCTTGAACTTTTGGATGACCAGATGCCAACTTTCGACTCTGGGGGCTTGCAACAATTGGGATGCCTAGATACACAAATGGGAGATGCATAGTTTGACAATGTAGTAAATTTGCAAAACTACCAAGTTCATCTTCAATCATAGCTAATCCCGCCAACTTGCTTTTGTAAGTAAATTGTAACAAGTGATGTTTGGGGTTTGGCATAAATGTGGGTATGTATAAAAAAATATATGTTGTGGTCAGGTCTACATTTTAAATGTTACACCGACCAATAATAATGTTATTGTTTTAAATACTACTCTATTTTACTACATAGGATTTGTACGGATCTGCAGTCATTAACGAATGCATATCTTTCCCTCAGGAATTCAAAAATACATACATATAAAATTCCCTCTCAAAAGATGTTGATCAAAGAAAGACAACAATGTCCAAGCATGCATATATGCATGTGTGCAACTAGCGTCCTTCATTAATGTCGAATTATCTTGCTATCACCCTTGGAGCTTCTTGACGACATCTTTGTCCTGGCTCACAACCTCTTCTATAATCATTAGCTATTGGCAGATGACAGGCCACAATACTGGGGTGTCTTTTGCTGCATCCAGGAAAAGTGTCACGATGCATTGCTCCATGGCCTAGCATTGTTGCCCCAGCATCTTGGACCAAAACCGCGAACACCAAATGAACGCAGAGAACAAGACCCATCACCACCTTTGACATTGCCATCGCTGTTTAAATTATTTAATATCTTTTTATGATGATGATGATAAATTAATTAATTATTGCGAGGTTAATGAGGAGGTAAATATTGTGATCAACTTGGTTTGTTTTGGAGGGTTGCATGCATTTAAATAAGACCTTGTTTACTTTTTTTGCCATTTTATTTTCTATAGATAACCATGCAATGACAATGTCCTCTCATTGCATCGACAATGAAAGAAAATACAGGACATCATTCCCTAAGAATGGAAAATTCACGAGATCCTAAGAAGTCATTTCGAACAATATCAAATTACCCAAAACACGAAAGTTAAAGCTATTTTTTGTTATTTTTTTAACCACCCTAATTAGAACTTTTGATTCTTTAGTGGGATCCTGTGTATCCTCGCATACTTTGAACTAGGAGTTTTAAGTGTGATTAAATTGTGGGTCGAAGATTAATTTCATGATCGAAAAAAAATGTATTTTGTGTAATCAAAAGTCTTCTCCTCAAATTCAGCTGTTTTGTCAACTAAATTATGTCCATTAGGTGTGTTATTTTTTATTTGAGAACGAAGGAAATAAACAAACCAACTAAAGTCTACCTAGGTATACTACACCAGCTAGAAGAGAAAAATAAATAAATGAAGAACCACATAAAAATCATATTGAGAAAATATTTGAAAAAAGGGGTCAGCAATTTGATTTGCCTATGATACCACTCGCGATGTCTTCGTAGGCACAAACAAGTATTAAGCCTTACGTATAATGTAGATTTTTATTTAAAATAAATATAAAATAAAAAAAAACTCAGATAACAAGAAAATATCAATCAACAATATTATAATGTATTTCTTAACTATAATTTTTGTTCCCTAAAAAAAAGTATAATTTTTGTTGGTCCAAACACCTTATATACTAACTCAGACTTTAAGACGTTTTGTTAGAATCCATCAATTAGGTCATCAATCAATAATAGTGAAAATGAAATTAAAGATGTCTTTATACCATTATCCTATAGTAAATCACTGAAAGAATAGAAAACTATGGGTATAGACATGTTGGTTGAATGATAAAACAATTAAAACTCATGCTTTAAGTTCACCAAAAAAAATTATTCTTAGATTTTATAAAGCAAAAAAGGTTTAATATATTGGCAAAAATGTATTATATGCTGATAAAAAAAGCTCAACATACAATTTTTATTTAAAATAATATTTTATTCTTAAAATTTATTTTAGGTCTCATTTATTATTAAGCCACCCTGATACATGCCTAAAACAAAAAAAGTTTATAACAACTAATATATCCTTTATAATTGTAATAGTGTGACTCAAACCGTTAATATGCAATTAGAAAAATGATTAAATTATAATTTTGATATTTTATTTACATTTGGTCCCTTTTTAAAATATTTCATTTTGATTTAAAGTTTATTTGTTATTCCAAATTAGTAATTTTGTTAGTTTTGACATTATATATTTTGGTCAATTCAGTGATGCATTAGAAACTCCGAGAAATGTAAAGTCAACCAAAATTGATACCGTTAGCGTAAAAAACTGATGGACGAGTCAATCTACTGTACATATATAAAAAGGAACTGTTAGCAAAAATACAAAACTGGACATCCTATATTAATCACACTTGGCAAAAAATAGGGTTAAAATGATAAATTGGACATCTCCGCCCTTTTTTTTGCCGTGCAGGTTTTTCTGAAAAGTAAAAGTTATTAATTGTACTCCCTTTTTAATAAATGCAATCCAATATTTCAAAATTAATAATTACTAATTGCACCTCTTTTTTGATAAATGCACTCTAATATTTTTAAAATAAAACTTGCTAATTGCATCCCCTTTTTATAAGTAAATTAATATTTTTTTTAAATCTTAAATGCTCATTATATCATTTCTTTCGTCCCTCTCACATGTTATCTCTTTAACGCATAAACAGTGATATTACTTGTGTACGTAGGGCACCATACTAGCCAGTTACAAAAATACAAAATCTCAATATTATTTTAATTTTTCCTTCCGAAAAGACTCTAAATCACTGGTGATATAGTAATTCCTCTCTTATTTACTTGAAAACTGTCTAGAAACTTACTAAGTGTAATGATTTTCTTTCATTTTATGTTATGATTTTCACAATCTTCTAATTTGGGTCCTTTATATTTCTTAATATTGTTGGTTCTCATCTCAATTGATTGAGTTTAATTTAAGGCCTACAGAAGTGTATTATCACAAGAAGAAAAAAATTATTATTGAACTTCACTTCTTTCTTTCTCTTATTAATTTACTTGACAATTGTCTAGAGTGCAATAGTCTCCTTTCATTTTATGTTATGATTTCCACAATCTTCTAATTTGGGTCCTTCATATTTCTCAAAATTGTTAGTTCTCATCTCAATTGATTGAGTCTAATTTAAGGCCTACAAAGGTGTATTATCACAAGAAGAAAAAAATTATTATTGAACTTTACTTCTTTCTTTCTCTTATTAATTTACTTGACAACTGTCTAGAGTGCAGTGGTCTCCTTTCATTTTATGTTATGATTTCCACAATTTTCTCCTTTGCCCCTTCATATTTCTCAATGTTGTTGGTTCTTACCTCAATTTACTAAGTCTAAATATTAGTAGGTTTGCACAGGCATAACAAAAGATGAAACCTTAAGTGAATCAATTGCTTATGATCTGATTTCAATAGATGTATATTATCACAAAAAGAAAAAAATTATTATTGAACTTCACTTCTTTCTTTCTCTTATTTTTACTACACATTCATTTTGTCATTAATAAACTATAATAGATCTTGCAGTTTTTTAAATATCTTTCCAGTCTAGATGATATGT